>OY728155.1:534553487-535100606 GCA_963277665.1 Viscum album
CTACACTACTGGAAATGCTGTTTTTCCCAACGGGAGTTTACCAACGGTTTGCTAAAACCGTTGGGTTTGAAGGATTAAGAAAGCCTTTCCCAACGGTTCATTGAAACCGTTGGGAAAAGCCACCCCTTTGCCAACGGTTTGAAGAAACCGTTGGTAAAGGGGTGTGTTAATCACCTTTTGCCAACGGTTCAAAAGAACCGTTGGGAAAGGGTTCCTTAGCATCTCTTTCCCAACGGTTCTTTAAAACCGTTGGGAATTATTTCCCCCAAATCCAGCTCTCCCCCATTCGCACAGAACCTAATTTCATCCGCTCCACTGCTCTCATCTCGCGAAATCCCCTATCCGAAGAGGTGAAAACCATCTGAAATCAGGTATCTTTTCATTTATACACATATAATTCCTTATTTTTATTGTTATTGCTTTAGTATTTTAGTTTTAAGTTATCAATCCACCACCAGCTCTCTGCTGCTCTCCAAATCCCCCATCCGAATAGGTGAAAACCCATTTGAATCATCTCAAATCAAGTAATTTTTTCTTTATACACATATGGTACCTTGTTTTTATTGTTATTGATCTAATATTTTAGTTTTAAGTTTGGATTTTGATGTGATTTCACCGTGTAAAATAGGGAAATGAATAAATATTTTGTTAATTAATTAGTTTCCCCTAGAATATCAGTTGTGTTATAATGTCCATGCTAAATAAAGGGGTAATGTAATAAAAGACCTTGAATAAATAATTTGTGGAAGTTGGGGTATGTTGCCTCTATGAGAGGTTTTTTGTTGTGTTTCATTGTATGTTGTAGGCTGTTTTATGGGGATTGAGGTGACCAGTTGGGCTTTGTGATATGTGGGGTTGTAATGTGATGGTTAGTGGGCATGGATGTGTCATATGAAGTTGTATGATAGTGATGATGTGTGGTGGTGTTGTGTCGTGTGGAGGTGTTGTGTGATGAAGTTGTGGTGTATAATGTGGTGAGGTGGTTTTGGTTGTGCGGTGGTTTGTGATGTGCAATATTTTTATTGTGATATGTGGTTGTTTTGGTGAGATGGTTGGTCGATGTAACATGGTGTCGATGGTTATTGTGAGATGGTGAGTTGTTGTGTGGTGGGGTTGTCCAGGGGGTGTGGGCTGTCCTGGGGGTCTGGGTGGGGTGTCCTGGTGGGGGAGGGGTGTGTGGGGTGTCCAGGGGGGTTGGTATGTTTAGGTGGTGGTGGTGGGGTTGCAGGGGAGGGGGGTGTGGGCTGTTTGGGAGGGTGGGCGGGGCTATCCCGGGGGGGGGGGGGGGGTACGGGGTGTCCAAGGGGGTACGGGGGTGGGCGGGCTGTCCACAAGGGTGGACGGGCTGTCCACGGGGGTGGTCGGGCTCTCAAGGAGGGGTGGGCGGGCTGTCCAGGGGGGGTGGGTGGGCTGGCCACAGGGGGTAGGGGTGTCCAGGGGGGTGGGCGGGCTATCCAAGGAGGTGGGGGGCTGTCCATAGGGAGAAGGGGTGTCGAGGGGGGTGGGTGGGCTGTCCACGGGGGTGGTTGGGTTGTCTAGGGGGTAGGGGTGTCCATAGGGGTGGGTGGGTTGTCCATGGGGGTGGGCGGGGCTGTCCTTGGAAGGTGGAGAGAGCTTCTGCCCAGGAGCCACCGGCTGGCCGGTGGGAAGGCCACCGGCTGGCCGGTGGTGAGACAGTAGGTCTCACTATTCCAAAGAGTTCCACCGGCTGGCCGGTGAGGAGGCCACCGGCTGGCCGGTGGTCTGGACAAAAGACATCCCATTCTGTCTGGGCCCACCGGTTGGCCGGTGGCCAGACACCGGCTGACCGGTGGCACCTGGCAGAGGGCAAGCCCTTCTGCCTTGTCCACCGGCTGGCCGATGGGCTGGATCCGGCTGGCCGGTGCCCTTACCGGCTGGCCGGTGGTCCTACACCGGCTGGCCGGTGGACTTGAAAAAAGTCCACTTTTCCTTTTTTTTGCCACTTCTTGCTCCTGAAATCATGCCTATTAACAAGAACACTTGAAACAACATTATATCACTATGAGAGTGATTGTGATCATTAAAATCCAAGAGAGTGGGGTACAACATTCCCTACTCTTTCTTCAAAAGTGATTGACCATGTGTTTTTAGGCAAGATGCGATGTGATTGTCCATGTGTCTTCAGGTGAGATGTACTATGATTTCCCTAGTGTTTTTCGATGAGGTGTGATGTGATAAGGCTATAATAAGATGTGGCATGTGGTTGGGGTCATGTAGGGTAGGAGGATGGCACAAGGTTGATGTTATTCATGTTCATGATACCCTACTAATATGGTTATGGGATGAGTCATGCTGTTATGTGATATAACACATTAAGTTCTTGTTGGTTTTACATTTTTTCAATAACACATTTGTATGTTTTTTTGACATGTGTAGTTGATACCTTGATTATTTTCTTCCTTTATCGTTTACTTAAATGTATATTCTATTATAGTTAATGCCTATTGAATTGTTTATGACAAAATGACTTATATAAATTCTTTTTACAGAATGGACAGAAGTTGGATGTATGAAACCGATCGGATCTCAGATGATTTTCAAAACAATTTGGAGAGCTTTATAGATTTTGCATTTGACAATGCTTCAGATAGTGGTCGCATACACTGCCCATGTTCCAATTGTGTTGGTAGACCTTGGTTGAGCCGTGAAGAAGTCAGCTACCACATAACCAAAAATGGGTTTCAAGCAAACTACTTTCTGTGGTATCACAATGGGGAGAAAACGAAATCTCAAATTGGTGATGATCGAAATGAAAAGACTGGAATGGAGAATTTGTTAGATGATCGGTTTCCGTTTATTCGTCATCATGAAAAAGAAAGGATTTCGACTCAAGAAGACTTCGATATGAGGACAGCTGATGCATCTAGTGAAAATGATGATATTGATAGGGTGAAAAAATTGAATGATGCTGCCACGACTCCAGTATATCGGCAATGCGATAAAATGAAAAAGCTGGAATTTTTAATCCGATTATTTCATGGGAAAACTATGTATGGGATTTCTAATACAGCAATCGATTACATTCTTACCCTCTTGAAGGATTTACTTCCAGATGATGCAGATATTCCCTCAAACCACTATATGGCATGGAAGTTAGTTGAGGAACTTGGATTTTCAAGAAACAAAATTCATGCTTGCCCGAAAGATTGCAGTTTATTCTGGGAGGAAACCGCTGAACGAAATGATTGTATAAAATGTGGCACATCCCGCTGGAAGTCAAAATCTGATGGAACACCATCCCGCGTTCCACAGAAAGTAATGTGGCACTTTCCATTGATTCCCAGACTCCAGAATCTTTTTATGTCTGATGACATATCAATAAAAATGAGATGGCATGATACCGAGAGAAAGAAGACTGATGATGAGTTGGTTCATCCTGCAGATGGATTTGCATGGAAGAGATTTGATGCTCGACATCCTGATTTTGCAGCTGACGTGCGTAATGTGAGGCTGGGTCTTTCATGCGACGGTTTTAATCCGTTTGGGCAGATGCTTACTTCGCACAGCACATGGCCAGTTTTTATACACATTTATAATCTTCCCCCATGGTTGTGTATGAAAAAACCTTTCACTTTCATGAGTATACTCATATCTGGTCCTTCTGATCCTGGCATTGATATTGATGTATACATGCAACCTTTAATAAAAGAGTTGAAGCTTCTTTGGGATGTGGGTGTGCGCACATACGATGCATGTTCAAAAGACATATTTCAGATGCGCGCTGCGCTTATGTGGACAATCAATGATTTTCCGGCTTATGCAATGATGTCTGGATGGAGCACGAAGGGGAAACTGTCATGTCCAGTTTGTATGAAGAATACACGATCCAGAAGACTGAAACATCGTTGTAGTTTCAGTTTTATGGGACATCGACGATTTTTGCCAAAGGATCATCCATATAGAATGAATCGTCGAAGATTTGATAATACTATAGAGACCGATGATCCACCTCAGCGTATGTCTGGAACTGATGTGCTTAATGAATTGAAAGATTTCAGTTTTTCGTTCGGGAAGGGTCAAATGAAATCTGGAAAGAGAAAGAATGTTTCCACAGAAACCTGTTACAATTGGAGGAAGAGGAGTATCTTTTTTGATTTGCCTTATTGGTCAACCAATTTGCTACGTCATTGCTTAGACGTAATGCATATTGAAAAGAATATATGTGAAATGTTGCTTTCAGTTCTTCTAAATGTCAAGGGGAAGACAAAAGATGATTTACGATCTCGACGTGACTTGGTGGATTGGGGCATCAGACCAGAATTGCATCCTGTGCGTATCAGTGAAAATAAATGGCAACTTCCATGTGCTTCTTATGTGATGACACCTACTGAAAAAAAACAATTTTTGGAAGTATTAGAGACTATTAGAGTTCCTGATGGCTATTCAAGCAACATATCTAAACGGGTCAACAGAAGAGAGTTGAAGCTAAAATCTTTGAAGACTCATGATTATCACGTTCTACTGCATGAGTTGCTTCCAATAGCAATCCGTCATCTTTTGTCCAATAATGTAAGGGTGGGTGTTATTCGGTTGTGCCATTTGTTTAGAGATCTTTGTGCTAAGAAGTTGTCGAAGTCTTTCTTGCAAAAAATGTTGACAGATGCCCCATTAATTTTGTGTGAGTTGGAGAAAATATTTCCCCCATCATTTTTCACATGCATGCTGCATCTGACTGTCCATATTCCAACTGAAATACTTCTCGGAGGACCTGTTTCTTTTCGTTGGATGTATCCAACTGAAAGAAATATGTTCACATTAAAGTCTTATGTTCGAAACAAGAATCATCCCGAAGGTTCTATCGTGAACGGTTACTTAGCTCAAGAATGTATGGATTTCTGTTCAATGTATTTGTCTGATCTTACTACAAGAATGAGCAGACCAATGAGAAATGAAGAAGAACAATATGAGCAAATTGAACCCAGTTTTCCATCACTTCCTCAAACAGGAGGAATTCCTGGATCATATACATTGAAGACATTAAGCAATGAAGAGCGGGAGATGGCACATCGCACAGTTTTGTTCAACTGTGATTTGTTCGATGACTATATCAGGTAACAAAATTGAATATGTATATCTTACATATATATCTGTTAAACTATTCATATTTTTTTATCTACAGGGAACATAAAACAATGATAAATAGGAAGCATCGTTCTTTATCTTTGAGAAGGAGAGAGACTTTGCATAGCAAAGAGTTTTCTGCTTGGTTAAAATTGAAGGTAAAAATATTACTGTTTAAATTAAATATTTCAATATTTACTTAAGTTTAGCTGTCATTTATATTGCAGGTATTGAGTTTGTCTGCTGACTCTGTCTCTGAGGAAATAAGAGCTTTGGCTTTTGGTCCTAATACCGTGGTTCGTGACTGTAAATCAATTGTTATCAATGGGTACAGATTTATTGTCACTGAACGAGCCAAAAACATGAGAACACAACATGATGGTATTATGGTTACTGCCACAACAGATTGTTATGCCAGCGCATCAGATAGTAGACCGCGACTTGAAAATGTGGGTTATTATGGAGTCGTTGAGAAAATAATAATATTGGATTATTACTCTCATGGACGAGTCACAATGATGAAATGCCATTGGTTTGATTCGATGACGAGACATGGCACATTTATTGATGATTGTGGATTTCGAGTAATTAATATGACCCGCACTCTTGCAACCGAAGAACCATATGTGTTGGCATCAATGGCTAAACAAGTTTTTTATGTCAAAGATCAACTTCAACCTGAATTTGGTGTCGTAGTTGAAGTAATTCCAAGACATATTTTTGATGATGCTGATGATGGAATTGACACTGTCCCTATTGCCATTGGAACCAATCCATTTATTTCTTTTGATGACTCCAATAGCTCAATTGTCAGAGTTGATTGTGAACCTGAAGTTGTGGTTGGAAATATATAGAATCATTCATCCATGTTCTCAATTCTTTTGGTTTACCTCGAGTTGGGTTGTTAAGGTTGGTAATATTCATATTTATTTAGTATTGATCACAAATATGTTTTAGCTGACTTGACCGTTATGTGAATTTTCAATGTTTATTGGTTGCTGTTTTATTTGAATTGCATTTTCTAATTTGGAATTGAACTGTATTCAAACCAAATCAAACAATATTTCAAACTTGGTGAACATTACAACTTGTATGTTTTATTAAATTCATTCAAGCTCTTCTAAAACAATTGATAGGTAAATTACCAATGAATCCCCTCATTCCCTCATATATTTAGTTTTTTGGTTTACACATTAATTTTCTTTTTCTAATTAATTACATATTTGTTTTCCAATGCAGGAAATGAAGCCAATTGAAGAGAGACGAAGAAAAAAAATGGCGGAGAACAATCGTCGGATGGAGGAGCTGGGCATTCCACCATTAGTGCCTACAGTGAGTACTTTATTTCAAATATATATATATATATTTACAGAATATATAATGTCATGTGATTAATTTTTTTTGTAAACTTTTTTGTAGGATCCACCATTACGTCGACAGTTATTCGACGAGGAGCCTAGTACTGGTCCGAGTACTCAGGCCGGTGGTACGAGGAGGGTTCGTACCAGAGGTGGACGTAGAGCTGCGCGTGCCCGACTAGACCCTGCCCCTCCCACTGACATTTCAGCCTTCCCACATTCTGATCCCGGTGTGTCGTTAGGGACACACGGGATATTTAGACCTCCCATGTTTTCGCTACCTTCTGCATCTTCTGCCCCATCATTTTCACATCCCATGATGATTCCCACTCCCCAGTCAGCATCAGGTCATACAGTTGTTCCATCTTCTTTTCCTTCTACTTCTGTCTCTCCGAGCTTTTATATTCCATCGTCTTCGACTCCCGTTCCACCAGAGGGTGTTCCATCAGGTTCTGTGGATCCGGCGCCACTCATTGATCAGACTAGCACAGGTATATTTATAAAACCCTATCAAATTTTTATAGTAATATTTATTTTCATTATAACATGTTTTGATAAAATATTTGTTTTTCTTTCATGACAGATACATCTACTGAAAGGAGGCGGGGGCGGGGCCGTACACGCATGCGTTCGGTGTGGAACCGTCGCACACAGGTTATGGTGGAATATAATGAAGACAATCAGATGGTTGAGAAAACAGGGCAGCAATGTCGGAGTTTTATGGCGACGCTTGCCAAATACTCCGACATCATTCCCGTCAGCCCGCTGTCGTGGAGACATTTGCCACATGAGGTCAAAGATAGAGCTTGGTCAGAGATATGGGTAAAAAAATCTGTTGTATTTAATGCCATGAATTTTTTTTGTATTTATATAAATTAATATTTTCATTTCAGCTTCGATTTAATTTTCCTGATGGTGAGGGTGCACGAATGGAACGTCTAAAGGATTTAGGCGAGCTTTGGAGAGCCTACAAGCATGAGCTGTATATTGGCTGGCGTGCTAGAGTTGGCACTGAGTTAGAGGCGGTACCAGTCGTGGATGATTGTCCTATAGAGCAGTATCGTCAGATGATTACTCATTGGACGAGTACCCAGTTTAAGGTATGAATTACATTTGAGGTATTTAAATAATAACTTTCAAGTTTTGCATTAATATTATCCTTTGCATTATCGAATTTTATTTAGGAATCATCTGGTAAAAATAAAAAAAACATTGATGCAAAAAAATACCTCCATACACTAGGACGCACGACGATGCCGGATCATGAGAGGCAGCAGGTATGACAATTGTTTATAAGTTTTCTTTACGACTTACATTTTCTTTTTTTTCCTCAATTATTTAATTATTTGCTGAAGTATTTATATAAATTTTGTTTTCAATGTCATTGTAGAGGAAAGTACAAAATATTGAAGGACGTGTGCCTCGAGCAAAACTGTTTTGCTCGAGTAGACGAAAAAAGGATGGACGTGCTGTCAACGAAGCGACTCAGCAGCAGATTGTAAGTTTTAATCTGTTGATTTTATATTTTAATATCTATTTCGTAACTTAACAATATATTTATATTTGTAACAGGATGCTTTAGAGGCCCTCGATGCCCAAGAAGCAGACAATTTTGGGCCATCTGATCACTTACATCAGGTGTTGGGAGATGATCATTCTGGCAGAGTACGCTGCCGACCTAGGATAGCCCCGACGAGGTATTGGCCTGCCTCAGGTACGAGTTGTAGTGCCACCGAGCTGCAGCAAGTTAGGGCACAAGCAGAACAGGCTGAGAAAAGGGCCACAGAGACGGCAGAACAGTCTGCAAGGGCAAACAGTGCATTTATGAAATTTATTGAAGTTCTGCGTCCAACACTTCCAGCAGAGGCCAGCCCAGCGATTGATGAATACATGTCGTCGATACATTCTATATATGGTGCACCAGGTGGCAGTTCCAGTGGTGGTCAGGCCGATGTCGAGCTTGAAGATGATGATGGCGAGCAGTCTGATTCGGAAGAGGATGGAGATGAGGAGGGCGAGGAGGAGGGCGAAGGCGAGGAGGAAGGCGTTGAGGAGGGTGATGACGATGAGGAGGACGATGACGAGGGCGATGATGATGATGATGATGGAGATGGTGATGCTGATGTGGGACATATTGATCCGTTACATTTTTGACTTGACATGTGATGTTTAATCTATTCTAGTTGTTGGTTTTATCTAGACTCGTAGTATAGTATTGGAGTTGAATTATTTTAATCAGTCGCCCGTATTTGTCGTCTGATTTCAGGCCATTCCGACATCGTTCGGCCCGTTTGGACCCCCCTCACGCGCGTTTACGAAGCGCGCGCATCACTTAAAACACGAATATTGAGCCGTACCGCGCAAACCGCACGTCCGATTGAGGTGCCGTCTGCGCGTACACGTCACGAATAATAATTAAAATGTTCCACGGTGGTTTCAGATCAATCTGAGGCCGTCCGCTATGAATTTGACCGTTGGACGCCCGTTCTGGCCGTTTATGACACCATAACTGCGTTGTCGGTCACCGCGGGCACACGACAAGTCCGATTGACGTGCCGTCTGCTCGACCACTTCAGAAATCACTCACCCGTATTTGTCGTCTGATTTCAGGCCATTCCGACATCGTTCGGCCCGTTTGGACCCCCCTCATGCGCGTTTACGAAGCGCGCGCATCACTTAAAACACTAATATTGAGTCGTACCGCGCAAACCGCACGTCCGATTGACGTGCCGTCTGCGCGTACACGTCACGAATAATAATTAGAATGTTTCACGGTGGTTTCAGCTCAATCCGGAGACGCGGTGTGGCCGACACCACTCAAAGTGTCCGTCTTTTGTTTCAAAAGGACGTCATTTTAAGTGAAAAGAATCAACTGGCTTACGGAAAACCGACCAAACGCATTCCGAATCTGTTGATAATTTATCCCAACAATCCATGGGTCATATGTGACGTGTACGAGCCAACCCGGGATGAATCCGAGTCGCGGTGTTGCCGGGATAAGTTTAAGTGGCTCTCTTTTGTTTAAAATGAACACCATTTTAAGTACATACGGAAAAACGACCAAACGGATTCGGTTTCCGTTGAAACTTTAGGAGAACGATCCATGGGTCATATGTGACGTGTACGAATCAACCCCGCCACAATCGGAGACGCGGTGTGGCCGACACCACTCAAAAAGTGTCGGTCTTTTGTTTCAAAAAGACGTCATTTTAAGTCCACCGGCCAGCCGGTGTGAGACCACCGGCCAGCCGGTAAGGTCACCGGCCAGCCGGATCCAGCCCATCGGCCAGCCGGTGGACAAGGCAGAAGGCCTTGCCCTCTGCCAAGTGCCACCGGTCAGCCGGTGTATGGCCACCGGCCAACCGGTGGGCCCAGACAGAATGGAATACCTTCTGTCCAGACCACCGGCCAGCCGGTGCCTGACCACCGGCCAGCCGGTGGAACCCAGACAGAATAGCATGCTTCTGTCCAGACCACCGGCCAGCCGGTGGCTCAGCACCGGTCAGCCGGTGGAGCCAGAGAAATCCCTTGCCTCTACATCAACTACACTCACCTCCGACCCAACATCCATCAGTCATATGTGACATGTACGAGCCCACTCGGGCTCAATCCGAGTCGCGGTGTGGCCGGGATCAGTCTAAGTGGCTCTCTTTTGTTTAAAATGGACATCATTTTAAGTACATACGGAAAACCGACCAAACGCATTCGGTTTCCATTGAAACTTTAGGAGAACGATTCATGGGTCATATGTGAGGTGTACGAATCATCCCCGCCACAATCCGAGGCGCGGTGTGGTCAACACTGCTCTAACTGTGTCTGTTTTGTTTAAAATGGGTAGGATTATAAGTGAAAAGAACTGACATACGCAAAACCGACCAAACGCATTCGGTTTCCATTGAAACTTTAGGAGAACGATCCATGGGTCATATGTGACGTGTACCAATCATCCCCGTCTCAATCCGAGACGCGGTGTGGCCGACACCGCTCTAACTATGTCTCTTCTGTTTAAAATGGGCATGATTATAAGTGAAAAAGAACAACTGGCATACGCAAAACCGACCAAACGCATTCCGAATCTTTTGATAATTTATCACAACGATCCATGGGTCATATGTGACGTGTACGAGCCAACACGGGTCAATCCGAGTCGCGGTGTGACCGGGATCAGTCTAAATGGCTCTCTTTTGTTTAAAATGTACACCATTTTAAGTACATACGGAAAACCGACCAAACGCATTCGGTTTCCATTGTAACTTTAGGAGAACGATTCATGAGTCCTATGTGACGTGTACGAATCATCCCGCCTCAATCCGACATGCGGTGCGGCTGACACCACTCAAAGTGTCCGTCTTTTGTTTCAAAAGGACGTCATTTTAAGTGAAAAATATCAACTGACATACGGAAGACCGACCAAACGCATTCGGATTCTATCGATACTTTAGCACAACGATCCATGGGTCATATGTGACGTGTACAAGTCAACCCCGTCTTAATCTGAGATGTGGTGTGGCCGACACCGCTCTAACTATGTCTCTTTTGTTTAAAATGGACATGATTATAAATGAAAAGAACAACTGGCATACGCAAAACCGACCAAACGCATTCGGAATCTTTTTATAATTTATCACAATGATCCATGGGTCATATGTGACATGTACGAGCCAACCCGGGATGAATCTCAGTCGCGGTGTGGTCGGGATGAGTCTAAGTGTCACTCTTTTGTTTAAAATGTACAACATTTTAGGTACATACGGAAAACCGACCAAACGCATTCGGTTTCCATTTAAACTTTAGGAGAACGATCCATGAGTCATATGTGACGTGTACGAATCAACCCCGCCTCAATTGGAGACGCGGTGTGGTCGGCACCACTCATAGTGTCCGTCTTTTGTTTCAAAAGGACGCCATTTTAAGTGAAAAACATCAACTGGCATACGGAAAACCGACCAAACGTATTAGGATTCTGTCGATACTTTAGCACAACGATCCATGAGTCAAATGTGACGTGTACGAGTTAACCCCGCCTCAATCTGAGGTGCGGTGTGGCCGGTATCACTTCAGGTGTATGTATTTTGTTTAAAATGGACATCATTTGAGGTAAAAATATATGGTATAGAAAAAACCGATCATATTATGAATTGAATTTCAGATTCCACGTATAATTGTCATCTAAATTTTAAATTGAATTCTATATGAATTATGTATGTTTATGAATTGTAATTTAATTATGGATTTGTATAGTTTCAGGATCCATTATATGTTAAATGTGTATGAATTTGTTCGTAATTGAATATGTATGTTTTATTTTATTACTGGTACAATAGTTGGATCGAAAATGAGGTGAAAATGAGGTGAAAATGAGGCCTGATGACCGGTGGTGATAGACAGGGGCTGTGCAAATTGCAGGGTGCTGCAATTTGCAGCATAGGGTATGCCAACGGTTTCAAACCGTTGGCATATAAGTTTCTAGCATGTCTTTTCCCAACGGTTCTAAACCGTTGGGAAAGACTTCACCAATTCCCAACGGTTTAAAACCGTTGGGAAATTGTTCCACATGGTATATCCCAACGGTTTGGAACCGTTGGGAAAATGTGTGGCATTTGAGTTTTCCCAACGGTTTGTGAGAACCGTTGGGAAAAACTAAATTTCTATGGGCTATTGCAACGGTTTCAAGTAAACCGTTGGGAAAACCTTTTCCCAACGGCTTACTTCCCAACGGTTCTCATAACCGTTGGGAAAACCTTTCCCAACGGTTTGAGGGGCTTTCCCAACGGTTCAGAACCGTTGGGATATAGTATATTTCCAGTAGTGTAGTGTGTGTTGCATCCACAACACATGAGCACAATAACTTTCAACTAACACATATTCAGATTTAGTACTGTAAAGTTCTATAAAATGTTATTGTTTATAATACTGTGAAACTAAAACATTTACTAAAAAATGAAAATCTCAAGATGAGAATTTTATATCCATTTTACATCCACTAAATTCAACATCTGGAAAAAATTTAAGTTAAAAATAATTTCCACCAGACTAAAATAATCCTATATCAATATTTCCATTAAGAGAAAAAAATTTGTTTTATATAATTAATATGGTACTCCATTATATTACCTTGATATCATGAAAAAATAATACTGAAACCATTAAATTTGGATAACTAGCTATTAAGTATAGTAAACTAAAAATCATTCTTCTAGATATATTTTGACCAGCTGTTTTCCCAAATTTATCAATATCTAATGTATTTGAGGCTCCAATAAGATTACTATAACATTTTTTATTTTCATATCAAAATTTGTTAAGAATATATTTTATACACTTATTTTGAGATATAATAGTTCCTTAGTATTTTTTTATATTTTAAAACCAAGAAAATAAGTGAGTTCATCCATCAAGCTCATCTCAAAACCAGATTTCATAAGATCCAAAAAATAAAAATGTAATATATCTTTGAGTTTATCAAAATATAGTGTAATAAAAATAAATTTGATCAATTATGGTATTTTTAGAAACATATTTAATATAAAAAATTGGATCTGTAGCTCAATTAACAATTGTTTTCTTAAAAAATATTATCAATCTATCACACATGGCTCTAGGGGAATGTTTAAGTCCATAAAGTTCCTTAGTAAGTTTAAATACAATTTCTGGAGATTTTTATTTTCAAAACCATGGGGATTTCTAAATAAAATTACTCCTATACATATACACTAAGAAAAAAACACTTCATATCAATTGGAAAATGTTTGAAGTTAATAAATGATGTATATTCTAGAAGAGTATAAATAGATCAATGTCTAGCTACTGGATAATATGTTTGTATATAGTCTATTCCCTCTAGTTGATTATAACCCTTTTCAAAGAGACTAGTTTTATTTTAAACTATAATTCACTTTTCATCACACTTATTTCAAAAAACCTATTTTACACAAATAATAGGTGAATATTTAGGTCATTCAACTAAATTCTAATCTTGATTCCTTTAAAATTCTTTTAGTTTATATTTCATAACATTTATCCAATCTGCATAACCTAAAGCCTCATCCGGAGTTGTAAGATAAAATTATGATAAAAATTCATAATTCTCAATTTCATTTCTTAATGATCCTCTAGTTCTAACAGGTTGATCTGCATCTCTAATGATATTATCACTAGGTTTATATTTAAGGATCAATTGATTCCTTGGGTATATAAAACATCTATTCTCAAATATTAGTTTAAAGTATTCATATGAGAGAACAACTGAAAAATTTTCTTTAGTTTTTGTCTCATTTGAATAACATTCTAACACGGGTTGAAAATTAGTTTTTGAAATAACATGTAAATATGTGAATTAGGGTTGTTTGAAAACAAAAGGTTAAGTTCCATCAAATTTATCATGCACAATTTCCTCAATAGTACATGTATTTTCATTAATGACTCTATAGTTCTTAATAATTATATAATAGCCTTGAAATATCCCTTCATCTGATTTTTGAGCAAATTTATGTAAGTTATCTTTAGTATTCAGAATGAACACTTTGCATCCAAAAAAATTAAAGAAATAAATTTATTATTTCATCTATTACACAACTCTTAAGGAGTTATATTAATAAAAGGTTGTATTAAAAACAGATTTATTTTATAGAATGTAGTAATAACTAATTCAAAACAAAAAATAGAAATTGGGTATTAACTTAAGAAAGCTCTTGTAATCTCCTGAAGAATTCTATTTCTTATTTCAAATACAACATTTTGATGTGGATTTATAGGATATGGAAAATTATTTACTATACCCTTTTTAATATAAAAAGTTTCAAAAATAGAATTTACAAACTCTCCACCATGAATGCTATAAATAGTTATCAAGGGTTTATTTTTCTCATTTTTTGATGAGTTTCAATAGGTTTAAAATAGAAAAAGGATCACAATTTCTTTTCTAGAAAATAGACACTTGTATATCTAGTGTAATCATTAACTAAAAAAATACATAGTATTATCCCCCAATACATGCAATTTTTGTAGGTCTAAATAATTCCTTGTGCACTGAATATAATGAATTAAAGATTGAGACATCACTAATAGATTTTAATAATTACTTATGTTTCTTTCCAAAATTTATAAGGATTACAAAATTTAGAAAATTCAAACTTATGCTCTGGTAGATATTTAACTTTTAAATTCATAAAGATTTTATCTAAATTTATAACATTATAGTGTCTGAATATTATTTTACATAACCATGATTTATCTTATATAGCACTAAGGAATGTTTTATCTTGGCTCCTAAGCCCTTCTAAGTTATGTGTATAAACATTCTCATTCTTGTTGGTATAATGAATAAATATATCTTTTGAACTACAAAAAAATCATGTATGATTCATAAAGCTCACAAGATAACCCCCATCACATAATTGACATATGGTAATAAGGTTGTATTTAATACCTATAACAAAAAAATTTAAATTTAATATTTTCCATGATGAATAACATTACCAATTCCAATAATTTCTCTTTGATCATTATCATCAAATGTTACATTTAAACCTTTAATTTTGAAAATATTCTTAATTAAACCCTTATTCCCAATCATATTTTTTGAACTTCCACTCTCCATATAAAAAATGTTATTATTGTTTGCACACATCTTATTTTCCTGAAAGTAAGAATATTTGAAATTTGGAACCTAGCCCTGCTTGGGTCTGACAATATTAAAAAATAAAATTTTAGGAATCCACATATGTCCAACTTTACTATGATGAGAAGATGTCAACTATATAAAAAAATAATCTTTCTGAAAGCCCAAATATAGGACATTATTTAAAGAATATTTATTCTTACAATGTCCACCATATTAAGATCTTTTATATAGTGGGGTACTCTTTGGAACAAAATAGTTGTTTTGAAAATTTGGTTTTTAATTAGTAAAACCCATTCTAGACACATCCTTGTGAGGTTTTATCTATATAAAAATTTTATCAAAATTTTCTTTACTAATAGTAAATATTCATAGTAATTTTTTAAGACATGAAATTGCATAATTTAGTTTCAAAACAAAATTTCTATCCTAAAAATAAATTTTACTATAATTATATTATTTTAACTCTTTTGAAAAATTATTTTTCTCAATGATACATTTCTCTTAATCTTTTGAAATACTATAAATTAAAATATTAACCATAAATATTCTTGAATTCTCATTATCATGTTATTACTCATTATCATAATTTTTCTCATAAACATTTCAATTTTTGTTTTCTAATAGTTTATAAAATCTTCAAATTTCATCAAATCTAGGTGAGGATTTATTCTCTTTGGATGAAGTAGATTTCTCATCTAAAGACATATAATTAATCTTAATTTCACTAAAAGGATAATTAGAATTCAATCTTATATCAGTCAAGGTTTAATTAGATACCTTATTCATAAAACACGTATTATTCTTCATAATTTCAGTAAAGAAATTTATATTCTTCTGATCTTCACTTTCAATATCTAAATAATTATTTTAATAACTATCACTTACACTAGCACTCTAAACATTTGATTCTTTCATACTTTTCTTACCCCTATGTCTGTAAAACTTTTAATAATTTCTCATAGAATTTCTATCATTCTATTTCTTTTATCTTAATATTGGGATAATATGGTCTTATATGACCTTTTTTACACTCAAAACATATTATTTCATAATAATCCTTATTCTAACTTTTATCCATCAAATTATTCTTATACCTATGTCTAAAATCTTTCTTCCTAACGATCTTATTTATTCTCCTATAAATATTGGCTAACTCATTATCTAAATATTCAGAAGAAATTATCTTTATTTTAACTTGAAATTTTTTTTTCATTGAAGACTTATAAAAATTATCTACTGATATCACTTTCTTAGCTATAGATGAATTATAAGAAAAATCTACCCCTTTTTTCTTTTTTTCTTTTCAGTACCTATTTTAAATCATCCTTTATATTTTAGAAGAGAGCCAATAAAATCATTTAAACTCAACTTACTAATATTTTTTGTATCATCATGATCTATTATCTTGGATAATGGAATGATATCAATTATATTTACAAAAAAAATCTAATCTTTAACATCATTATCACACATAGATTGTAAAAAATTAATAGTTTTCATGAATCTTTGATGACTCTTTATAATAGATTATCTAGGTATTAAATCAAATGCTTGATACTCATCTACAAGAATTTATCTTCTAGTTTCTATAACTTTATTTGTACCAAAATGAGTAATCTCCATCTTCTTTCAAATATTATTTGTGCCTCCATAAGAAGAAATTTTAAAATAGAAACTCATTGTTATAGAACATTAAAAAGTATTCATTACATGATAATTATTTTGGTATTAACTATTATATATATTTTTAAAATTAGAATATTATTTCATAGTTATTTGATAATTCACTATAAATATAACATAGTTATCTCCTCAAGTATTAAAAAAAATATTTTAATATGATCTATACAATATTCATAATCATCCCTATTGAAAATAAGTGGTATTCTAGGATTAATTTTCTTAAGAGTTCCAACTTTTAAACAAGCCATATTTGTAAACAAGAAAAATACTCTTTATTATAAATACATTTCAGTGTAAAATATTTTATAAAAAACATATAAATAATAGTTTACAAAAAAAGTTTTAAAACATTAAAAACACGCTGAAAATAAAAAATGTAAAAAAACTAGAAAGCTAAGCTGTATAACCTTCTCTAAGACAAAATAAACGATTAAATAGTTTATTAATGGATGAAATAGGGAGTTAATTGTATTTTAAAAAAACTAACTAAAATCTTGAACCTCATAATTATTATTTATTAGACACATATATCAACAAATATTTAGATTTTATTAATCAAACACACATATAATCTAAGATATTAGAGTGTATTAAATTTTTGTAAAATAAAATTTCTATACAAATATATATTGTAAAATAATAATAATTTTAAAAAACAAGTAAATCCAAAGCATAAAAAAAGTATAAATATATTACAAAAATATTTACGAAATATTACAATTTATTAACCTTAACAATTAAGGAAGTTGAAAACTCTGAATCTAGGTAACCCCAATTTTCAACCTAACCATAAGTTATATGTTTCAATAGAAAGAAACCCATTCATCATAAATATCATAATTCACTATGTCTTTCTAGCACCAAAATCTCATGATGGTCCAAATCAGAATCAGCAGTATTCCTATCCTCGAAATCCCTTGATCTAAAACCACATCGGACATGATGAATAAAAAAATATTCTAAATAATTTAAAATCATCACTTTTATTCCTTAGAAAAATATTATCTGATGATTTACAAAGTGTAAGTAACAAGATTTTATAGAAGGGTAAGATTCATATGGGTTGAGTTGTAAAAGAATCATCTCCAATCTCTATATATTCACTTCTATTTATTGGCACAGCTTCCCCAATCATGTTTATTTATTCTCAATGTTGGTTGAAATTTCCTCATATGAGAAACATCTTGACTAATCATCATGTTTTGTATGTCTACATCGGATTTATTTTTCATACCAACATCAAAATGTTTTAAAGGTATTCTAACTGTTATAAATAATTTTGATCATACAATAATACACTTTATTATTTTGATGGAATAAATTCTATTTAGTCCAAATGATAAAAATTAAGTTTTTTCAATGGATCAAACCTTATTAATCTAATATACAAGACTTAATAAGTATGATGGACATGAATTCTTCAATTTGACAGACTATGCATAGTCATAATGATGAACTAGACATTGTCAGTCCTATAGAATAGATTTAATCATTTTGATGGATTTGACTTAGTTAGAAAAAAATTACAGTTATTAGTTTATAAATATTTCTGAATCCATTAAAATAAATATTTATCTAGAAAAAAGTTATAAAAGACTTCAGAAATATAAAGTTAGTAACACATAGTTTTTAAGAAAGCATTTTATGATTTTCAAAACTATGGATAGAGATTGTAAAAGTATAACTTTTGATACAAAAATTAACTCCATGATTTTTTTTCACAATGGGAATTAAATTAGTATAGAATTCCCTTATCAATGATTAATTTTTGAATCACTAGCTTCTAATCTACAAACAACTATTCACACTGTAAACGTAGGTTCATTCCATGAACATCCTTCTATAGTAAAAAATCATCCCTATACTCCATCAAATCTTCCTCCTGAATCCACATAACATATCAGACTCCAAATATTTTAATGTAATGGTCCAAGAAGGTACATACCATTACAGAAGATAAATATGAAAAAACAAAAAACATTCTAGACAATTCTGTAGTGATATAACTAAATCTATATATGATTTTAATTTCAAATATATGAATTATTTATTCTTTGTACTAGGTGAAGAGTAGTTTAACCATACTTTTGAATGTGTTAATGATTTTAAAATATTATATATTATTTTTGTCTCTAATAAAGGAACATAAAATTTTTATGAAATACACACTATAATAAACAATTTGGTACATTAAAAATGAAACCTCGTGAAACAATTTATGATATGTATTATATATTCAATGAAATCATTAATAAAATGATTTTATTTGGATGTCTTATAGATGATAAGAATCAAGTACTAAGTAATTTTGTAATTTTATCATACATATGGATATTTATCTAAGTCTCTATCAGATTATCATATAATATCAGTAAGATACAATTCAAGTAACTAATTTTAAAACTCATCGTGTTTGAAGATGAAATTAAAGTGTATAATAAAGACGTTGAAGCAAATAATAACACTATCACATTCATGAATTCTTAGTCAAATTCAAAGAGAGTAATAAATGATGATTTAAGTGGCCATGAATATGAATTTTAGAGTGATTTGGTGGTTGATCACCAGGCTAGGAGATATAATATGTTCTATAAGAATAAGAAGTTTTTTTATAAGTTAAAAATATTAAGTAAAATATGGAAAAATTAAAATTTGATGAAATATAACAAATCAATATAAGTTAACTTATATTAATGTAAAAAAAATTACATATCAGGGATGATTTTTATAAGATTAAGTGAAAAAGTAAATATAATAATAGAGAAAAGAAACCCAAGAAAGTGATGAAGGCAACGTAGAGTTCTTTATAAGAAAGAACCATTGATTCATAATATTTAAGAGTTTATTCAAATTAAAAACATAATCAATGCTTTATGGAAAATAATTCTAGGTAATTGAATACTAAATCTACCTTCCCTTTTAATAAATATCAAGGAAAATATCAAATGAGTAATGAAGAAATATTTTAATACTTCTATATTATTTAAGAACCTATAAATAGACCAAAATGTAAATATAAAAAATTTAAAAAAAATCATGCTTTATCTAGTAATGATATAAGTGATATTTCTATTTAGAAATAAAATAATTCCAAACTATTAAAAGAAAATATGGATTTTAAAATTTCTATTTAAAAAGATTGAATGTATTTGGAACCATCTACAAATGGAATAAATAAAACAAATATGATGTTGTGAAATTCATAACTTCCCAAATTGAACACCAGTATATGAAATACATCTAGATAGTAATGGTTGTTTTATAATAATTAATATATTCCTAGTTTAAAAAATAATACCTTAATTTATAAGGCTAAAGGAACATATAGTTATGGGAACAAATTTCATTCTTTTAGACCTCATTTAAAATTTTTATCAAAATATTTTAATTTTACTATAAATTTTTTTTCTCGGAAACCTAGGAAAAAAGAGTAGATCAAAACTATTTATTTATTAACTTTTCTAGACCTAAGAATTTTTTATCTACCCAAATCATTTCATGGTTTACAATGAATCATAAACATGCTTGCAGAGCTCAAATATAATCTTACAGTGTTTGGACAATAGATTTTCTAGCCATTTGGAAAGAGAATACTCAAGCTTCCAACATCTGGTAAAATTTGATGGTGGACAAGTCACTTTGGGTGAGAATGAAAAAGTAAAATTAATTACACATCAAAATAAATTTAACTCTAGTTTTTTATTTGTAAAGAAATATTTATTAATTTTTTAAAATATATTTTTCATAGTATTTATTAATTTTATGGTGATGGTTTACATGTTATGTTTGATAATTATAATTATAATATTTGTTATTCTAATCAAGCTATATTTTTTATTACTTTGAAAACTAATAATGTATATACTATAAATTTAAATTCTTTTTTAAAATGTTTCTTGCTTAATTTATTTTCATAGAGAATATTGGTTGTGGTATATGGGAGTACACTACTGAAATATATACTCACCTAAGAAGATAATAAGAAAATATTTAGTCAAGGATCCCCCTAAACATGAATTAAAAAATTAAAAGTGTACAATCCATGTAAAAAGTGCGAGAAACAAAAAAATTTATTTCAAACTAAAGAAAGAGATGTTTCCAAATTTTCATCTAAAACGGGATCACATGGATTTATTTAGAACTTCTAAAGATTCTATACTAGGTAGAATGAAAGAAATTTATGTGATTTTTGATGACTTTTAATAATCCAAAAGGTAATTTTTCCTATCTCACTAAAATAAAGATTCCTCATACTTTGTAAAGTATGAAAAATATATAGAGAACCTTAGTGGAATTAAATTTAAGACCATTAATTGTGATCATGGTTTTAAATTTGAGAATAACTATTTTGAAACATCTTAATCACAACATATATATTGTCATAATTTTAATTCCATGAACTATTAGGACCCATAATTAATATCCCTTAGCTAAATTCATGAATGATTTGGTAAAATGTACTCATAGAAAAGGCACTACTAGAAATTGGGTTGAACATTAAACTTGTCTCATCTAGGACCTCAGAACATTACTAAAGAAATTTGTGATAAAATAAGGTTAATATCTATGAAGGAAGAACTGAATCAAATTTTAAAGAAAAAAAGTATACTAATTAGTTTACAGGTTGTTTTAAGTTTGAATTTGGCAATGTGTTCTGTTTTAAATTTTGAAATATCTGGATATCTATGAGGTTACAACTCAATATAAAAGTGGATTTTAAAAATTTTAAAAAATTGATTTAGAGGTAATTAGTTTATAGTCCCAAGTACTATCTTTCTATTCAAACTAATTAGGTGATTGAAAAAAGGTTGATTAATTAGGCACAATAGTTAAAAACAATGCTAGGTTGGTTTCATAGGGTTATAGTCAAGAATAAGGAATTGGTTATGAAGAATCCTTTATAATAGTATCTGGAAATTAATCTGTTAGAATATTTCTAGAATATGCAACTAATATTAATTAAAAAATATATTAAATGGATGTTAAGAATGCATTTTTAAATATTTGTATTATTAAGTATGTTTTTGTCGAAGAAACCCATAGTTTTTCAAATCCTCTCTTACCAAATCATGTTATTAAACATTAAAAATATCATTATGATTTAAAAGAGGATCCTAGAGCCAAGTATGAAAATCTCATCTATTTTTTGATTTCAAATTTATTTTCAAAAGAAGTAACTAATCTTACACTATTCAAAAATTGAATTTCAAATTTTTTTTTTGTTCTAAACATCTATGTTGATGACTTTTTTTGGTTCATCTAAAAACTCTTTTTGTATTGAATTTTCTAAACTTATTAAAAATGAATTTGAAATGAGTTTAATAGGTGAGTTAAATTTCAATCTTAGTTCTCATATTTTTCAAAAGGATGATGGAATTGTTTTAATTCAAACATAATACACAAGGGATCTTCTAATTGTTTGGCTTGGATATCCCTAAAGGTTGTGATACTATAGTTAGTATTGCCTGATATTTGGTTGAATCTAGGAAACTAGTTGACCATACTATTTATGGAGGTATGATGGGGAGTTTACTATACTTAACTTCTAGATAACCTAATATTATATTTAATGTGTGTTTGTATACCTATTTTCAAGAAAATATCAGGGAATCACATTTAAATTCTACTAAAAAAAAATTTTAATCCTAAAGAATATGAAATTTTTATTGTTTTAATATAGAGGTCATGAATCTAAATTAATGATTTATATTGATATTAATTTTGTTCTTCATAAGTTAGATATAAAATGCACATATGGAACACATCACTATTTACAAAGGTATTATTACACCCCAAATCCAATAACCTAGAGCTTGTGGTTGTCTATTTAAAATGGTAAAAAAATACATGTGACTACATCTAAAAAGATAGAATAGTTTAGTAGTGTTCGGAAAAAACATTTTAGAGGATTGTGTTTACTGAAAAGTAAAATAAGTTTTATCAAGTTATCTTTGTAGAATTTTTATGGATTCATGTTAATCAATCCTTTCTATGAAGATATTGGGATATATTGAAGGAGTGATCATTCTAGAAGATAAACCCCATGCCGAAGACCCAACCTCATATTGTAGGATGTATTTTATTTGGGGATTATGCACTGTGTTGAAATCAAATACAGTATAGAGAAGATTGTGGAAGACTACAAAGGTAAATTCAAATGTTATCCATGTTGTAGCATGACTTGTTTCTCAACGATAAAGGTTGGATGGTTCTAAATATATGAACATAAACACTCAAGGATAAAACTGAGTAGCCTCTAGAAAAGTTGATGGCCAATATCAGTCTCCACATATCCAAGCAATCCAACAAGGATCATGTGCATTTGAGAACCAATGAGTGTAGGCACAAGTGAGTGTGAAGGTAGGCCACAGTGAAAGGAATCACCATTGTGGATTGTCTATGGAACATGTCAATACCATGGGAGAACTATGGAATAATATTGTGGAATGTTATTAGATTTGTCACTAGTTTTTTAGAATAATTTCTGATGTGGTGTTCAATGTTTTCAAGATAGCATGATGTCAAATGAAACACATAATAGGGGCATTTCATAGGAAGTGTTGATGAGTTTTTGTTCCATATGAAATTTTGAGGTATCCAAATCATGGAAATAAATCTATTCCACAATGTTTTAATGGAGGACGAAACCATAACATAGTGGAAGTACCTATTCTATAATGCGTTTAGTGAGTTAATAGATTTTAAGTAATATGTATGGAGATCATGGGATAATTAAAGGGTGAATAGTTTTTGTGAATCTAGTCAACTATTGTTATGAACGTGACAATATTTTAGACCACTAAATGGAATAGTATGAGGAAATTAAGGATATAAAAAACAGTTTATTCAAAATGGATAACTATACACTATAGAATATATGAACACACCATAGCTAGGATTTTTTTAGCCATATGTCAGTTTCATCAAAAAACTAAAATAGGGACTTATTACCTAGATCTTCAAGTGTATAATTTGGATTTAATGAAACATTATAATACTATTAATCATATGTCTAAACTTGGAAAAATTATAGTAAAATATGGTCCAATCCTAACCATTGGATTGATATTAATAAAAGGGAGATTCACTAAAGATGAGGTAAACATTAGAGAATATCTCAAGGTTTTTTTCTAGAAGGCATAGGGAAAGGGATAATGAAGAATTTCAAGGAGCTTCATCTCTATATAAGATCATTAGAGGGAATTAAGAGACAAACTACGATAGTTTTATTATATACATATTAATCTTGTGAAGAAGATCAAAGAGGTTACAAATGGAACAATATGTTTATCTCTTTGTTAAGAGGAAATTAGCTTTCTCATTTTATTTTAATTATTATTTTTGAGGGTTAGTCAGACCACTATACTTTGTAAACCAAAAAAATATGTGTTCTCTATTATTTTAGTGTATTAAAACATTATTTATTACATGATTCTTGGAATAGAATAGTTATAGTGATCCAAGAAAAAATCTCTATGTTTCCTTTATTACTTTAATTGATTTTAAAGAGAATTTAAGGGAGAGAAAAATAGTGTTCCTAAAAATAGGAGAAAAATATCATTATAAAGGGGTTCAATGGATCAAATCACTATTACCCTGATTGAAACCTAGGGTAATTCCCATGATAAGAGGTAAATAAGTAGAGTCATGGGAAATGTTTTTGGGGTGATTTTTTCTCTTATTGAATCAAGGTAATAGTAATGGTGGTGAATTACAAAGCCATTCCAACTTCTTAAGGTAAAAATTTATATTTATATAAGAAAAAGATATAACACTACTTCATATCATTGGAAATAGAATAGTACATAATATGTATTCATGGAATTATGGAAAAACATGGAAAGTAGATCACTGTCAAAAATAAATAAAAAATAACATGACAGGATGCGCAGGGGATCAATGCATTAGAGGGAGCCTTAGATGTAGAGACCCGAAGAATGATTTACATCGACTTTAAATTACTTTTGCGGAATACCTAATACATAACAAAAACCAACACTCAAGGATTGTAATGGTTTAGTGTCTTTGGAAACTCTGAAAAAAAATCTTTTAATCGTTGTTAAAGATCTTCAACGTCTCCCATAAAGATCTTCCCCTTTGGTTTTATTACCTAAAACTTTTATTTATATCCTGGGGAAAAGAAAAAAAATAAATGGTGAGATCAAATGATCAGTAAGGGTAAACATAGAGAACATAAAGAAATCCATAAACATTTGAATGGAAAAACGTGAAAATAAAATCTAAACATCAAAATCTTGAGCAAAGACATAAATCTTGGAAGTACGTAAGGAATATATCATAATGGAACATTAATCCTGATGAAATAGGCTTGAAAATAAAACATGTAATTGTGGAAACCATTAAGAACATGTTATTATTTCCATAGTATCCTAGGCATTGCTGCCAAGACTATCTTAGTGGACAATGTCCCTTTCTGAATCGAGTTCACTCCTCGTTTCAGTACTGTAACACTGAACCGGATTAACTTACCATTCCATCCATGTGTATCTCATGAGATATAAGTCTTTACCCAATGCATTGGAGGTAGATATAGGTCCTACCCATCTCATAATGAAATCATTCCTACTTGTTCCACAAAATAAACATACATTATTCATAATAACTCAACGAATAAAATGGGTTTCATAAACATCATCCCATCATCAAATAACCCATATAAAAGAAAAGGATATCATTTAATAATAAGAAAATTGAAACCATTTAAATCATAGAGACATGATACTTGAAACATACACATATGAAATAATTTCAGCTTAGATGAAAAATGGTTTTGATAAAACACTTGAAATGAATTCTTCAGGAAAATATACATTCTTCTTCAAAATCATATTCTTTTCACAAAATGTCATGCAATATTAAAAAAAGGATTTTGTTGAAAATAGTGATGAAATATTTTGGAGTAAGCTTCATGAAAATAAGGCTTTATAAAACCGTAAAAATCTGTTCGTTCTGTATATGTTAAAAAAACATTTTTCTCGTACTTTTGCTGGAAAAGTCAAAAAGTACCTCATAAAAGAACGATTCCATTCATACCATGTAGTAAAAGTAAAAAATGGGTAAAAAGGACATTAAAAATACATAAAAACACTTTTAGAAAACATGGACATGGATGATATCAATAACTCCAATAAATACATACGTATAAGCAATCTCGGATAACAAATTGAGATTTGCAAAATAATCTCTTACCTTATGTCTGATATGCTTCATATGTATCTGAACCTCATGTATAATGATTTAAATAATGTCCTTGACTTATTAAAGAATCATATTCATTGTTATTATATCATATATGGTGCACTTAGGTATTTATATTACCCGTTCATTTGTCAATTCCATGTTAAAGTAGCATTTTGGGTAAAATTGTTTCATTTATCGTACATGTTTGGGCTTGGTGTTATTGATATTATTATTACTTATATTATGATTTACTTACTTCCAGAATTTAAAACATGATTTTTATATCATATATATTCAGTATATATATATATATATATATAATAGTTAGATAAATGAAATTAAACACACCGTTCATGGAGACAGTAGGCCGTACGTACACATGAACGCTCTTTTCGTTTCCTTATTGAATTGAATGGAATTAAGTATATGACATACATATACATAAATCCAGTAGAATTATTATGTCATATATTTCATGATTACTTATTATATAAACTTTATAATCATTTGTGAATGGTTAACATGGAAAATGAATCTCATCGCGTCGTGGAGACGGTAGTTCATACGTACGCACGAGCGATGATATCTTTCCCATATTTATTGAATAGAATTAGAGTGAATGATCTAATATATTAGAATAAGTATGATGTTATAATAATAATATGTATTTATTCTTTACACCATTATACCCACCCATGTAAGGTGGTGGTGGAAAAATAGATTACACCATAGTGTGGAGACGGTATTCTGTACGTACGCATGCGCGGTGATTTCGTTTTCCATAGGATGGATAGAAGGTGAAATGGGGTTTTTTCATATTTATAATAACATATAAGTATATGAGTAATACTGATGTTATTACTTTATAATGAAACAACTAAATAAGAAGAAGTTGAAGAAGAAAGAAATTGGAAAAGATCGGTAATGGATATTACCTCTTCCTTGACGCGCCTCTTGCTAACCTCCTCTTAGGGCACTAGTGTTGGTCTTTGAAGAAGACCAGGACCTCTAGTATGTTTCTAAGGAAATTTAGAAGAGAAATTTTCAGGGTTTGGATGAGCTTGATGGCTCAAATTGGTGTGAGGAAGAGGGGGAGGAGGTTCCCTTTTATAAGGGAGGAGAGGGGCACCTTTGGAAAAACTCAAAATATTATTTTATTATAAAGTCATATTCGGTTTTTAATATCTTCAAATTAATTTATTTAGAATCTAAGGTGGGTATGGGTTGAAATCCTCTCATACAATAGAATTTGGACAAGTTTAGGTAATCATTTTAACCTTATTTGTTTGATTTAACTTTAAGTTAAATAATTTAACTTTTACTATGTCTTCTTGTTTTCTTACACTATAAGGTTAAGAAACTTACTATAACAAGCCAAACGAACCCCAAGTTGTTTATTATTAATATATATAACCATATATAAGTCATTTTTCCGAACATTAGATTTTTTAGGAATAAAATAACAATTAATAATATAATATTTGTTTTAAAAACTATTTTATATCAATTTTGACACTATTTGGTAACTGATTTTTGTGAAAATAATTACAGAATGATTAGTTCGAAAAACGTTAATTAAATCAATAATAACATGTCATATTAACCTATAAAATTATTGTAATTCATAAAAAGTCTCAAATTACATTTATTTGGGTATTTATAACATCAATTATGTCAATATTTCATTAATAAGATAATTACTACATCACCATTGTGTTATAAATAAATTAAATTATTTAATGTCTAAAATTATAAATAAAATACAATTATTTAGTAAATCTTATTATCTTTCTAATGAATATTTATAGTCTAAATTATCTTATGTATAACCCTATATAAAAATGTTTTAGTTATTAAACTTTAATTTTAACTGTTTTAACTATTCTTTAAATAAAATAATAATAAATGTCCTAATCTAATCCAAGTGGGCCTAAATGGTCATATTGTATTCCTAAGGTTGTTTTTGGTCGAATTAAACTTATCCAATAGAATTAGGACATGTGTTAGGGTAATAATAATATCATTTTTACCCTTAATTTCCCTATTTACTTTTAACCGTGGTAAGAAAAATTAAAAAGTTACTATTCACCAAAAATTATTTTCATCACATTGAACAGAATTTTACTTACTAAAATCAACCGTGTCTCTCGGATTTTTGAAATTCCATTCACAGAAGTGGTAAAATTAAGTTTTGTGTAAATTTGCAAATTCTCCTAGGAGGTGGGTAAAAGAAGGTGAAAAGTTCAATAAAATTTTTATATATATATATTTATTATAAAATGACTTCAATGAATTAAATTTAACTTACATTGGAATTATGAATCAATTTGTACCTAAAATAAATTTAAATAAAATAAATAATTATATAAATAAAAAGTCCGTTTTTAAATGGTAACCCAGTGTTTTCACTATTCGTCAAAAATTGAAAGATTTCAGAAAAATACTAAAATTTCACCCTAAGCTAATTTTTATATTTTGAATCCAAAAAAGAACTCCATTTTGAAAGATAAAATTTCAAAAAGTGGGTATTACTATTCATAACGGCTAGTTCATAATAATATTATAATAATATCTCGTCTAGTGAAACTTGGTATTGCGTACTACGCACGCTATCAAAGAAGGTCTTGATTGCATGTAATGCAAGACAAGTCAGGGCTGCGTGTAGTGAAATTTTTGTTTGGTGTTGCGTATAACATAATCAAAACAAAATCTAAACTTAATGTTGCGTAGAATAATTTCCACAAAACGAACTTGAAATTGTGTGTAACACTAGCCAAGAATAGTGTTGCATATACTGCAAGCTAATACAGTGTTGCGTCTAGTATAAGATAATCTTGGTGTAGCGTACAACATAATACATCAAAGTAATTAAAATAATATTTCTCATAAAATCTCGGGCTGTTACATTCTACCCCCCTTAAAATGAATTTCGCCCTCGAAATTCATTGGGGTTGTAAATGGTTTACTACTTGAAAGTTTCTTTCATAGAAACCCACATTGTAAAAAGGAATACTAAAACTTCATTTTAAAAAGGAAAGTTAGAAATTTAACGGTTACCCAGATTAACTCATCAATGGGTTTCCACATAGGAGAACATAGGTGAAAATATGGATATGGAAGAAAAAATCTAACCATCATGTTCTGATGGAGAGTGGTAGAGAACATGGCTATGAAAAATCCAAAAATCACAAAGCCATAAATTTGTGATGATTTAAGGTACCATCTGATTCATCGGATATAAGGACACTAGGAAAACTTTTTTTGTATTCAAGTTCATTTCCCTAATTTTGAAGAATTTCAAAATTAAAATAAATACTTACTTGATTTTGGTACAATATTACTGTTGTTTGTGCCTTGAACAATTTCCACATCATCTTGAAAATAAATGAAGTTGAATTTGTCTTCCATGAAGTGTTAGCAGACTATGCGATAGAATGATAGGTCATTCCATCTGTCTCAAACAAAAGGATAGTAAAAGTTATTAAATATACATAAGTCCATATATAGTGAGATTAATCGTATATGGTTCCTAAAATGGACTTATACTTCATATATAATACCGCTTAATATAATAAAACTAGCTTCTACTAACCAGGGACTTCTTGTAGGCCAGTGGTAGGTGATAAAGGCCAGTCGCACTTCGGTTGAGGGTTCGATTCCCACATCCTTGTCCGACGCGATGGGCTATCTCCCGTCCTGCAGGTTTTACTTTTTCTAAAACTACATTAATATAACATCCCATCAATAATATTGAAAAAAAAGTTATAGCCATAAATAATACTAAATTATATCCATCATAATCCATTTCAAATCTTTAGGGTTATCCAAAATACTTCTGTCCAAGCTTATAGTATAATGAAAACAATTACTAGAAATGTCATCTACCGAGCATGTGAATTCCTTCATTTGTCCCTGATATATCTTGTTGATCACATTCCAATTATGTGAATAACTTAATCATGTATTCTCTTAAAACATGAATTACCATAGAACCTTAGCAAAAACATAAATTCTGTCAAAAGTTAACTCTTTCCACATACAAAAATCCCAAATAAAATCTATATACTCAAATCATGATATCACTTTGTCCTTTTATCATCCATGAGCTCATGAATACAATCAAACATCTCATCATCTTCTTATCCCTTCATTATGTGCATATCATCTACTTTCCAAAAATATATGAATAACCTTTCTTGGTTACCGGTACCATTCAACATATACTTTCAAATGCTTTAGGAAAAACAATAGTGTAACAATCCGTAGATGATTCTTTATTCCATACCATTGACTATACAACATAACTCTTGATAAACATACAATCATTCCACTACCTTCTTAAACAACTGACTGAGCTTCAGCACTTCTTTCATCTCATATATCATTCGTAGTCTCCTCATCATCATCCACATAAATACTACCCATATGACCATGCTGATTCTCTTCATGAGATTTCCCTTAGGGCATTGGTTTGCATAATTCCCGTACATTCCACATTTAAAACATCTAATCATTGTTGATGTCGTAGCAATACCATTATCCTTGTCCATGGTGTTAACTGAACCTTTTCATTTGCACTTACTGGCTTTGTGTCCTTCTTTTCCACACCCAAAGAAACTTCTAGTTCCTTTGAAACATTCCCCTTGATGCCTCTTCCCACATGACTTACATGAGGGAAATTGAACTTTCTTTCCTTTATGATCATCATGAAACTCCATCTTTCTCTTATTATCTGAGTCAGGAAACATACCAAAGTTGAGATTATTGATCATATTATGAGATTTCTGATTAGGCATAATAACGATTTTTGGACTTCCAAATCCCTTTTCATTTGGTTTCTCATGAAGAATATCATTCCATTGTCCATCATATCCTCCATTATAGCGAATCTTCCTATTTCCAGCCATTTTCTAAAACCCAAAAAGAATAGTGTGAGAGGAAAAAGTCATGCTAGGGAAAACAACATAGTAAAGGTGGAGTACCCTCAATATCTAACATCTTAGGTTAAATTCTATGATCTTTACCATAGTTTTAGGACTATATCCTATATGTATACTTATCCTTAGGGACATCCCTATACATACCTTAGAAATATCTCTAGGGATCTCACTAACTTTTTCGCATCCTAGTTTCCAAAGGTTAACTAAACCTTTCCTCTGATACAAACTATAAAGACCCAAAGCAAGACGTACATGGACATTACATTACTTTTGTGGAATACTTAATACATAACAAAAACCAACACTCAAGGATCGTAATTGTTTAGTGTCTTTAGAAACTCGGACCAAAATCCTCTAATCATTGTAAAAGATCTTCAACATCTCCCATAAAGATCTTCCCCTTTGGTTTTATTACCTAAAACTTTTCTTTATATCCTGGGGAAAAGAAAACATGTAAAGGGTGATCTCAAATTCTCAGTAAGGGTAAACATTGAGAACATAAAGAAATCCATAAAAATTTGAATGGAAAAACTTGAACATAAAATCTAAACATCAAAATCTTGAGCAAAGACATAAATCTTGGAAGTACGTAAGGCATATATCATAATGGAACATTAATCCTGATGAAATATCCTTGAAAATAAAACATGTAATTGTGGAAACCATTAAGCACATGTTATGATTTCCATAGTAGCCAAGGCATCGCTTCCAAGACCATCTTAGTGGACAATGCCCCTTTCTGAATCGAGTTCACTCCTCGTTTCAGTCCTGTAACACTGAACTGGATTAACTTACCATTCCATCCATGTCTATCTCATGAGATATAAATCTTTACCCAATGCATTGGAGGGAGATATAGGTCTCACCCATCTCATAATGAAATCATTCTTACTTGTTCCACAAAATAAACATACATTATTCATAATAACCCAACGAATAAAATGGGTTTCATAAACATCATCCCATCATCACATAACCCATATAAAAGAAATGGATATCATTTAATAATAAGAAAATTGAAACCATGTAAATCATAGAGACATGATAATTGAAACATACACATATGAAATAATGTCATCTTATATGAAAAATGGTTTTGATAAAACACTTGAAATGAATTCTTGAGGAAAATATCCTTTCTTCTTCAAAATCATTCTCTTTTCACAAAATGTCATGAAATTTTAAAATAAAAGGATTTTTTTGAAAATAGTGATGAAATATTTTGGAGTAAGATTCATGAAAATAAGGCTTTATAAAACCGTAAAAATCTGTTTGCACCGTATAAGTTAAAAAACATTCTTCTCATACTTTTGCTGGAAAAGTCGAAAAGTACCTCGTAAAAGAAAGATTCCATTCATACCATGTAGTAAAAGTCAAAAATGGGTAAAAAGGAAATTAAAAATACATAAAAACACTTTTAGAAAACATGGACATGGATGATAACAATAACTCCAGTAAATACATACGTATAAGCAATCTCGGATAAAAAAATGAGATTTGTAAAATAATCTCTTACCTTATGTCCGATATGCTTCTTTGTATCTGAACCTCCTGTATAATGATTTAAATAATGTCATTTACTTATTAAAAAAATCATATTAATTGTTATTATATCATATATGGTTCACTTAGGTATTTATATTACTCGTTCATTTGTTAATTCCATGTTAAAGTATCATTTTGGGTAAAATTGTTTCATTTATCGTACATGTTTGGACTTGTTGTTCTTGATATTATTATTACTTATATTATGATTTACTTACTTAAATAATTTAAAACATGAATTATATATCATATATATTCAGTATATATATATAATATATAGATAAATTAAATGAAACACACCGTTCATGGAGACGGTAGGCTGTACGTACGCATGAACGCTGTTTTCATTTCCTTATTGAATTGAATGGAATTAAGTGTATGAAATACATATAAATAAATCCATTAGCATTATTATGTCATATATTTCATGATTACTTATTATAGAAACTTTATAATCATTCGTGAATGGCTAACATGGAGAATGAATCTTATCGCGTCGTGGTGATGGTAGTCCGCACGTATGCACGAGCGATGATATCGTTCCCATATTTATTTAATTGAATTGGAGTGAATGATATAATATCTTAGAATCAGTATGATGTTATAATAATCATATTTATTTATTATTTACACCATTATACCCATCCAAGTAAGGTGGTGGTGGAAAAATAGATTACACCACAGCGTGGAGACGGTATTCCGTACGTACGCACGCGCAGTGATTTCGTTTTTCGAAGGACGGATAGAAGGTGAAATGGGGTTGTTTCATATTTATCATAACATATCCGTATATGAGTAATACTTATTTTATTACCTTATAATGAAACAACTAAATAAGAATAAGTTTAAGGAGAAAGAAATTGGAAAATATCGGTAATGGATATTACCTCTTCCTTGACGCGCCTCTTCCTAACCTCCTCTTAGGGCACTAGGGTTGGTCTTTGAAAAATACCAGGACCTATAGGATGTTTATAGGGAAGTGGATAAGAGAATGTTTCAGGGTTTGGCTGATCTTTATGGCTCAAAGTGGTGTGAGGATGAGGGGGAGGAGGTGCCCTTTTATAAGGGAGGAGAGTGGCACTTTGGAAAAACTCAAAATATTATTTTATTATAAAGCCATATTCGGTTTTTAATAGCTTAAAATTGATTTATTTAGAAGATAAGGTAGGTACGGGTCTAAATCCTCTCATAAAATAGAATTTGGACAAGTTTAGGTAATTATTGCAACCTTGTTTGTTTGATTTAACTTTAAGTTAAACAATTTCACTTTTACCGTGTCTTCTTGTTTTCTTACACTATAAGGTTACGAAACTTAATATAACAAGCCAAAAGAACCCCAAATTGTTTATTATTAATATATATAACCTTATATAAGTCATTTGGACTAACATTATATTTTTAGGAATAAAATAACAATTAATAATATAATATTTGTTTTAAAAACTATTTTATGTCAATTTTGACACTATTTGGTAATTGATTTTTGTGAAACTCATAACAGAATTATTAGTTCAAAAAACTTTAATTAAATCAATAATAACATGTCATATTAACCTATAAAATTAGTGTAATTCATAAAAAGTCTCAAATTAAATTTATTTGGGTATTTATAACATCAATTATGTCAATATTTCATTAATAAGATAATTACTGCATCATCATTGTGTCATAAATAAATTAAATTATTCAATGTATAAAAATTATAAATAAAATACCATTATTTAGGAAATCTTTTTATCTTTCTAATTAATATTTATAGTATAAATTATCTTATTTATAACCCTATATAAAATTTTTTTAGTTATTAAACTTTGATTTTAACTATTTTAACTATTCATTAAATAAAATATTAATAAATGTCCTAATCTAATCCAAGTGGACCTAAATGGTCATATTGAATTCCTAAGGTTGTTTTTTGTCTAATTACACTTATACAATCAAATTACGACATGTGTTAGGGTAATAATAATATCATTTTTACACTTAATTACCCTATTTACTTTTAACCGTGGTAAAAAAAGTATAAAGTTACTATTCACCAAAAATTATTTTCATCTCATTGAACTGCATTTTTCTTACTAACATCAACCGTGTCTCTCAGATTTTTGAAATTCCATTCACAGAAGCAGTAAAATTATGTTTTGTGTAAATTTGCAAATTTTTCTAGGAGGTGGGTAAAAGACAGTGAAAAGTTCAATAAAAAATTTTTATATATAAAATTATTATAAAATGACTTCAATGAATTACATTGAACTTATATTGGTATTATGTATCAATTTGTACGAAAAATAAATTTAAATAAAATAAATAATTATTTAAATAAAAATTCTATTTTTAAATGGTAACCCAGTGTTTTCACTATTCATCAAAAATTGAAAGTTTTCAGAAAAATGCCAAAATTTCACCCAAAGCTAATTTCTATATTCTGAATCCAAAAATGAAGTCCATTTTGAAATATAAAATTTCAAAAAGTGGTTATTACTATTTATAACGGCTAGTTCATAATAATATTATAATAATATCTCGTCTAGTGAAACTTGGTATTGCGTACTACACACGCTATCGAAGAAGGTTTTGATTACGTGTAATGGAAGCCAAGTCAGGGCTGCGTGTAGTGAAATCTCCGTTTGTTGTTGCGTATAACACAATCAAAGCAAAATCTAAACTTAATGTTGTGTGGAATAATTTCCACAAAACAAACTTGAAATTGTGTGTAACACTAGCCAAGAATAGTGTTGCATATACTGCAAGCTAATACGGTGTTGTGTCTAGTACAAGATAATCATGGTGTATCATACAACATAAGACATCAATGTAATTAAAATAATATTTCTCATAAAATCTCAGGCTGTTACATTAGAAGAACATATCTAAACAAAAGTAATGTCCTGAAAAACTTTTCATTCTATGTAGTTAAATATTTGTAATATTTATAAAGTTGATTCTGAAGTTTGATATGAAAAGTTGTGAGTTTTATGGAATAAATATAAATACTTAAGGATGAGTATGACTGAAATAATTGATGCATTTTAGATATTTTTAATGATCTTGTTGAAGATATGTGTGGTTTTAGATAATTTATTGATGATACTAATATGGTGAAATGAATCTTCAGGAGACTCTCCCCACCCCCATAGTTTATTTCTAAAGTGTCCATTATTTATGATAAGGATCCAAATGATGCATTATTAGACATCCTTCATAACACACTTGTCTCATACAAAATTAGAAATGAAGAAAATGAGTCCATAGTGAAGAAAAAGTCATGGGATGTTTCATTTTTAAGGAAATGAATACTCTCGATGTTAAATTTTATTCAAATAAGGATGCGTTTTATGGTTTTATTTCCTTTATTTACTCTAACCTTAAGAGTCAAAAATGAAATTTCAAAGGCAAGCTTCCACTTTCTTTCTTCCAATGTAGAATGGTAGGTCATCTCACTTCTAAGTTATTTAAAAATAATCATGATGATAATGAGTAGGATTCTCTAAATAAATACTTTAAAGGTGATAAAAGTAGGAGAGAACCACATTGAAAATTCATCATGATGGAAAATATATTATATCATGAGGATGTAAGTTCAGATGATTCTAAAGTAAAAGAGTATGAGGATTATAGGGGCTATAATAAATATGTGTAAGTTACTATTATTGATAAAAAAATTGATGATAGTGATGATAAATAAAATGATATTTTTGGGACTATTTTTTATATTGTTATCTTGCGGAATCCTTTGAAGAACATGAGAAATGGTGGCCTAAACCAAGAAATAAAAAAGAAGTTGTTCATTACTCAAATATATATATACAACAAAGTCTGAAGATAATTATGAATTGAAAGGTGATATTAAAAAATTAAAATCTATGGTTTCAATAAACACATGAAAGGAAGTGTTGATCACTTATAAAAAAGAAAAAAATATCTAAATTATTGATAGCATGAACAATATAGTGAATGAAAAGATCAATATTATTGAAGAAATTGAAGAAGAAGTAATGTTTAGAGGAGGAAGTGTGAGAAACAATAAATTATCCTTTAACATAGCATGATATAAAGTTTCCTAATGGAAAATATTCAATTGAGAATAAACACATCCATCCAAATTTAAATTTTTGTTAAACCATTTGTAGGAAAAATGGGAAACCAATGTTCAAAAACTGGCAACCACTACATGATGAAAGAGCTCAAAAAATGGTTAAACACGAGGATAATATTTCTTAACACAACTAATCTATAAATATCCCAATGAATTTTACTAACATTGATATCTGGATCTTCTATGATAAGATCTTCAAGGTGAGTAACCATCCTTTCCATTGTTTGAATAAATTCCCATGAGTTGATTTTACTCTGATTAAAGCCTTGGGCCAAGAATTCTATCTTGTTTATCTAACCACACTTCTTGCTCCTTTGTGGCATCAACTTGAAACCTTAATTCATAAATCCTCTCGAGCTCCTATTCTGAGACATTAGATCATATATCTTGCTCAATCATATCTTCCTTGGAGTTCAAAATTAGTTTCAAGCACTCCCCATACATTTCTTCTACGTATCTTTTGTATCTATTTGCTTCTTCACATTATCCCTTCCTTAGGGATGATATTTCCTTATTTCTCCCCTTCATGGCCGACCTAGTTTCCATAGGTTTTGTAATTGAGTGTAATCCTTGCGTCCCTTTGGATTTTTCCCCTAAACCACTATACATTTCCCTGAATATCTAATGTCTTTTTTCCCTATTTCCTGCGAGGGATGTGAGGACCTTTTCCTTAACATTGGTCCATACTATCCACTAAAGGGAGACTATAACTGTCATACCCAGATGAGTCATACTCCTGATTCAATAGAGGTTCTTGACCTTCCAAGACATCAAAGCGGTTCCCCAAATTTATTATCATGTATTCTTTGAGGGGACTCTGCTTACAAAGAGACTCCTCCTTACCTTCCTTATTCTCTAGGCTAGATTTCTTCCCCCCAGACCCAGCCATCAGATGGGCCCTGAGGGTGTTTGGGTATATGGGCCTCACGAAATTCACAACATCAAGCTTCTCTTGTCTATTGTGAGATGTTTTAGCCGACAAGAAGATCTACCCCTACAACAATTATGGTCCTGTGGATTGCTCATATCTGTGGCCCATAAATTGCGGCTTCTTATTAGTGTAACTTTAGCCTCTACATTGAGAGCCACTGAGACTTTAGACCTCACTCCCTATCGATCTCACCTCACCTTCCTCGGTATAATTGGATGTAGCTAGGGGATTCACTGTGGCCATTTATAATATACTCTCCTCTTCAACTCAAATGATACCCAAATCAGGCTTCCACTAGGTTAATATGTCCACAACCCATGGTTTATCCTCCTTAGTCTTCACTTTCTTTACATCCACTATAGAAATCAAGGGAGTCTTCTGCTTCTATGCCTCCCCGGTACTAGCATCTAAAACTAAAGGATCATGGAACCTGACCAGTTACTACTGCATTGGAACCTCCTTGTGTGAATCCTCATGCTCACCTAAAACACCACTATCCCGCAACTGGTGTTCCACCATTGTATCCACCCACACCACTGATGACTGGTCCCGGTTCACGCGATGACAACCATAGGTCAAATGGCCATGTTTGTTGCATCCCAAGAAGAAATTTGTCCATCATTTGAACACCACTCTCTGATTCCATCGTAGATCTTCTCTGACTGAAATCCACATCTACTCTGTTGGAGGTTTGGAGACTTCAACCTCAACATAACAGTGAAGAAAAAAAGGGTGACAGATCTCAAATGTGTGATTATCCAAACACAGATACCTTCCAAACAAATTCTCGAGCAAACAAGTAATGGAAGGATTCTGAAACATTAGAGGCAAGTTGGGAAAACCTACCCACACTGTAGCCTAATATGGTTCATGATTTATGTTGAGATAAAAGGACCATAATTGAGGCTAAACACATTTTGAGAGTGACCACTTAAAAGACTTTTCCAATTTTAAAGTTTCAGTTATTGAAAAAAGGGAAATCTATTATAGATAATGGTGAAATGGAGAACACATTCATGCATCAATCCTAGTGAAATGAAACAACTCCTCTGAGGAATGTGAATCTAGAAAAAGATCAAAACCATACTTATTAAGAAGAAAAGAATGGGAGAATGGAACAAACATTAGCTGTTATTGCTGTGGAAAATTTGGATACCTCAAATTTGTATGCTCCATTGAAAAAATATTTTTCAAAGAGAAGCATCGCCAAAAAAGGAAAAAGGTTTTTCGTTATATTATTATGATTTTAATAGTTAATATTTTTTGTTTTAAGGCTATGGAAACAATGTGGCCTTTTGTTACCTCTAGGGTACAATGATATGTGACTCATGAGACCTAAAAAAGAGGAAATAAAAAGCTGTGAACCTCATCCAACACATTGAAAATATAAAAACTATTTTTATTTTTTCAAGATAAAGTGGATATTTTTGTACAAAAAGAGTCATATGGGTATAAATCATTATAAAAGATTCTTCAATATTCATAATGAATAAGAAATGGTTTGAGAAGGAAAATTTTGTTAAATTTATTTTGATAGAAATAGATAGGTTCAATTTTTTTTGTTCAAGATGGACGATGTAACTCACACATAAGATGTAAATAAAACATTAACAGAAATGATAATTTTATTAATGGATCCAAATATGAAAAAGGTGGAGGGGTTCGGTTTGGGAATGATTAAGGACTCATAATTTTTGTTTAAGGGAATTACAAAGTTGGTGGAAAATATATCTAAAATATAGATTTGATCTTGATTTAAGGACATAACAATAATTTATTGAGTTTGATCCAACTGTGTGACTATATAAATGCTATATAATTTATAAAGGTGTTCACTATTAAATCAAATGTTTTATTTCTTGTTCAATAAGGATTTATAAAAAATTAAATATCTACTTTATCAATAGAGAAAAATGGTTCATGTTGTCCAATGAAGATGAAAACAAGCTATTTAATAAGTGACTTAGGAACTTAATTAAAATATATTTAGAAAATCTGGTGAATATCAAGGGGAGTTTGACTTTCTCAAGATAATATATGACCACACACATAAATGTGACTCTTTTCAAATAGGGAATTTTTTTTGGAAGACATACAAGATAAAGATAGCAATGTCATCTAGAATATTAGAGCTTGTTTATGTGTAAGTTTCTTCTCTTATAACTCTTAAATAATCTAATGGAAAAAGGAATTTTTTTTGTTTATTAATGAATTCTATAGGGTATCATAATTGAGGGTGATTAATCATAATATTGAAGTATACTTGTGAATTACCCAATATCGAGGAGAAGCTAAAATAATTCGTGGGGTGAAAATTTAAATGTTCTACATTAAAAATGGTATGGAATTTACAAAATATCAAGTGGAGAATTATCTGAAAATCATGGGATTCAATATCATGCTTCATTGGTGAGAAATCCATAACAAAATATTGTTATTGATAGAATAAATTGCATCATTGAAAATATGTATTGAATTATGCTCATTGAAAAATAAAAACTAATGAAGTATTGAAAGGAAACGTTCTTAAAAATGGAATAAATCTCACAAATATGAATTTCTATGTCCAAATGAATATAAGAATATATATATATATAATGTAGAATAGAAATTGGTCCATACTAAAATACTTCTGAGTATTTGTAATTATGATCTTCATACTGAATAAATTTAAGAATATAAAGTTTGAATCACATGGAGATGAAATGAACATTCTTTGATATTCTTCCAATAAAAAGGAAAATAAATTCTACAAAAAATGTATAGGGAAGAAGATTAAAAGTTTTGAATTGACCATAATAGAAATGGGAAGCTTTCAGATTCTATTGAGTATATTTCATCGTTGAATGAGAAACAATTTCATATAATCAGTCTAGAATTTGAGATGGATATTGATGATGATGTGTTTGGAATATATATATATATATTTAAAAGTGTTGAAAAAACACTAATGAAATATTTGATGATGATGAGAATGAAGAAGGAACAAACGGTGTAACTAAATATTCTCGCACAGCTGAAATCACTGATAGTAACATATTGAGTGACTGGATAGCTCTAATTAAAACTCAAAGGATAAAGGTGAATTAGCCAACATTACTATTATCTTAGGTCAAACCAAAATCATTTTATGATGCTGCTTTATATTCAATTTGGGTAAATCTAATGAGAACTTGATCAAATTGATAAAAATAAAACATTGGATGTTATCTTAAGGCCATAAAATACAAATGGGATCAGAACCAAATGGGTATTTTAGAGAAATAAGGAATATATAGTGTAAAAAAACTATTCTCAAATTAATGGGATTAATGTTGATGAAAAATTTACACTGGTGACTGGGCTTGAGACCATATGATTATTTCTTTTGATGACCAAAAAAATAGATTTAAGGTAAATCAAATGGATTTCAAACTAGTATTCATGAACTTAGTTCTTGAAGAAGAAGTCTACATCTAGAAAAATGATTGGTTTCTCATAGATGATGATAACATCATGGTTTATCAATTGAAAAAATAATTGTACGATCTAAAATAAGATCAAAATATACTCAAGTATAGATTAGAACCTAATAATCTTTATTATCATAAAGGGGGGTAGATCACAACCTCCACATCAAAAATGAGTAAGGGTAGTGAATGGTTGTACTTATATATGTTTATGAAATCATATTTATGTCTTTAATAACATCTAATGCTATAATTTTTAGACTTAATGAGGTTTGAATTTTAAATTTCATTAATTAGTGAATTTTCATTATTACTTGCATTGAAGGTGATTCAGAATAAGGATGGAAAATTTATCCCACAAGAAAAATATGACAAGGAGGTGTTGAGATAATTTCAAGTGGAAGAATCCAATCAAAAGGTAACTCCAATAAGGATTTAGATGAAATTTTTTAAATGTGGGGAAGGGAAAAAAGTGGATGTGACACTCTATAGGGAATTTATCGACAACCTAATTTACATGATATCCACTCATAAAAATATTATGTTTTCCACAATTCAAGTTACATGATATCAAAGGTGTCTTAAATGAAGTCACATGAAAAAAATGAGATATATACGTTAACATTCTCATCATATAGTGGATTATGGGTTTTTCAATTACAGAAATTCACAACATTGATTGGTGGGATATATGGATATCAATTAGGTAGGCTCAGTGAATGAATAAAACTATACCTTAAGTGTTGTTTTATACATTTCATTCCCTTTTATTTCATGTAAAAGTAATAAGTATGAATATATATCCTAAATCACTATAAAGGTTTAATATGAGGTGGAAACTCAAGCATGTACTCAGTTGATATGGATGAAACAATATCTCAATGAAATTGGTATTGATTTTTTTTCTCTGATTCTAATAATGTGTGAAAACTCTAGTGATACAAAAATTACCCAAAAATCCAATCATCAAGGATGAAAAATATTTAAATAAGGTTCCATTTCTTTCAGATATGGAAGAGTAACAATTTATCAAGATAGGGTATGTGCTACCAAGATATCATGTTTTAGATTTCATGAAAAAAGTTTTACCAAAACTGGATTTTGAATGAAATTAGTTATCTAATAGATTATAACAAAATCCATCTATTTAGTTGGAAATGGAGATATAACCCCCACTCCTCATAAGAATAATTTTTGAGAGAAAGGTATGCATTCATCACTCTACTCAGGTTAATTATTTCTAATTCTCCATCGTATATCTTGAAGTAAGTGATATTTGGATTCATTGAATAAGGGGGAAAATATATGTTTCAAAATGGGGGATAATAACCACTTAGGGGGAGAGTGCTTTATTTATATATTTTGGGGTTGAAGGCATGTAATATAGATTTAAGTTTTAAACTTGAATTTAAATGATATGTTATCCTATGAGAATTATTTAATTTAATAGTTACTTTTCACATTAAGAATTGTCTCCCATGAGATTAGAGTTGATTATCGATGAATACTTTGTATACAACTTGATGGTAGAGGATCTTCAAGGTGTTCATGTGACTTTTTTGTTCTGAAAAAATTGAACTGATTGTTTTTTATTGAATTGTAAACAAACCCAAATGGGGAGGAAGGTTTTACTAAGAACTCATTGGATATTTGTGTGGGTTGTATTTATTAAAAAGATGATGAAGGGTGATCAAGTTATTATTAGAGGATTATGTGGATTAATGTTAATAAATCCTTATTATTTAGTTCTTGGAAGTTTCTAAATGAGGGATATATCTGTAAGATAGACCATATTCCTCAAACCTTGCCTCAAGTCATATGATGTATTGTCTTTGGGATGTATAGGTTATAGTGAAGTCGGCTAAATCGTAGTGAAGATAAAGGTAGACTAATAAAGCTAAATTAAAATGTTTTTATCACCACATTATACCTATTTTTGACATAATGAAGGGGGAAATGTTCCAAAAAATTGACCAAGCCCACTCAAGGTCATTACACGAGTAGCCTCCAAACAAGCTAGTGGATGAGATCGGGAACCTAATTGCTGAGAATGTCAACAAGGGGAATGTAAAAATGATCAAAGGTGAAATATGGAATATGTTAACGTGAAAAAAATCCACAATTTTGGGTGAAATAATTTTAGAGTCATTGTGGCATGGGTTGGTAACATGTGGGAATTATTGAATGATCTTGGAGAAAGGTAGATGATCTAGAAGTGGTTTTCTAGAAAGAAAATTATGTGGGACTGAATGTTTTTAGGGAATTATATATCAAAATGAACTACAATTTATGTACCTTTCATAGTATGTATTGATAATTTTTAGGTTCACAATAAATTTTTGGGTGTCTTTGTCATGTACAAACGCGATCGCACCACGATTCACTGTTTTATTTTCACCCTTCTACCACTATGTTAAACAGATTTTATATCATAATTTCCAAATTTAATTACAAATTTCACTTCATGTAAGATTATTTTTTATCACTGTTAAAATGATAAATTTTACTTGTTTTTATAATTAAATTGTAGGTGGAGGTGATTTGGAGGTAACAAGATGAAGTGGAAGAAAAATGGGTCAAACTGTGCATGATTCCAAGCACACTAGTGGATTCAAACACTCACTGATACTAATACATAAATGATAATGGGCTTAATTTTTTTTAATTAACCTAAATTTAGTGGGATACAACTCTTATAAAGAAACATAAGACCAATTCATCCACTAAGAGGCCCTTCCTAACCAATCTTCCAAAAATCAAATCTTCACAATGTCAAAAGTAGTGTTTTGTATTCTTTTGATATATCAGGAATTAGTTATCAAACTAGTTCCAAATCTTTTATAGAGATGTTCTATAGGTGGGGATACAAATTTTTAATTTCCTAAAAAGTGATATAAGACTGTATGGAGGTTGAAAACCATAAACTAAGTGGTTTTTCGAAATTTGGGTGCTCAAAACCACCTTCCAATTTTCCTATAAAATGATACCATGGGAAAAACATTTAGAAGTTATATAATAAGTAAAATATCTTGTATTTTGGAGACTGAAATAAGTTCTATTTACATGAAATATTTACTGGAGGCACCTATCCTTATAGGGGGTCAAGGATGAATTTTATGTTCTATCTGAGCCTCCTCCTCCTCTCTATGGTGAGATAAATGGTGGACAATCATTTCAAGGGAGATACTCACACTTGGGAGGGAGTTCTAACACTTTTTATTCGATAGGTTTTGAGTAATTTTTGAGTTAATTATTTCACTTAAATTTTATCTTGACATGTTTCTCCTATGAATTCTTTTTTATATATATAAATAAGTGAAACACTCTTTATTTCAATAGTGATTGGATTGAGATTTCATGTGGTAATGTTGGGTTGTTGTGATTGGTAAATACAAAGTTCATATTTCTCTCACACATACATAATATATTAGTATTATTTGGTATATTTCAATCTATACTTGAGTTCCAAACCTTTAAGACATGATTTTTGTGTTAAGGAGTGGTTACTTATGCATCGTTTTAAGAGGCAAGAGGGGAATCAAGATCCTGATAACCCTTGACCAAAATATTATATTAAACCATGTGTACTATTTTAGAATGATGAATAAACCAATATTTTTATTGTAATTTAAATTACCTCCATCTCTCATAATTCTAAAATCACCACGTTCCTTTTTTATTATTGAACTCTTTAATGAAGACATTTTATTTTTAAAAATGTTTTGGAATCCACCCCCCTCTTTTAATAAGTTTTATTAAAACCTCAATCTATAAAAGACAAAATCTCATTGAGATATGACCTAGGGTCTTTTATAGACTATAAAATCTTCTTTAATACAGAATCAATTTGATTTTTAATGATAACATGGTCAAATTTTGGTGTCGTTTCTGGGGATAACATTGGTTTTTAATGTGCATTTCTTTAACTTTGTGTATTTTGTAAGTATTTGTTTATTTATCTATTAAAATTTTGTATATAATTTTTATGATAATGTATTCATATTTGTAGTCTATTTTTATGACATGTTCTAATCTGAGTGAAATACCTCCTTTCGAACTCGAACCAAAGATGACATTACGTCAATGAAACAGAGACACACTAATTGATCCTTTGAAGGAGGACACAACACACTTTGAGAATCCTCTAGACCCCTCCTCTTCCAAAAATAAAATAGAAACTGAAATTAATATGTATAACATGGTAGAAAACAATCGGACCTTAAAAGAACTAACCACCCTATATGTGTAGTACCAACACGTGTACATTAAATACCCTGAGAAAGTATCCAATTTCGAGTTGAGACCAGGCCTCATCCACCTCCTTCTCAAATTCCATGGTCATTTTGTTGAGGACCCTCACAAAAATCTCGAGTATTTTCATATAGTTTTCTATATTATAAAATCCCAAAATATGATTTAGGACCTAATTATTGTTAATGGCCTTCCTTTTCTCCCTTGACGGTGTAATGAAATACTGGATATACTCTCTACCTAACACAATTGTGGGTTGGACTGACTTTAAACAACTCTTTCTAGAGAATTTTTTTCTTTCCTATTGAACTGCATCAATTAGGAAAAAAATGTGGCATTAGGTAATCCTAGGGAGAAACCGTTCATAAATATTGGGATGGATTGAAAATAATTTTCTCAAGTTTCACCCACCACCATATTAGTGAACAATTTCTAATTTAATACTTCTATGAGGGAATTATCACCATGAATCATGGTATGATATATGTTGTAGTTGGTGGTGCCCTTAATGATAAAACTACAATTTCCACTCATTACTTAATATCCAATATGTCTCTAAATTCCCATAAATTTGGTACACGATAAATTGCACCCACTCAAGGAGTTTGTGAGGTAATTCATTCATAATTAGAACAAAAGATAGATAATAAACTTTATGATATTCATATCATTCTGAGGAAATTAGATTAGGCACAAGGTAATTCACCCTCTCCTCCTGTTCCATTTAATTGTTATGTTTTTTCTGATAACACTCATTTTTATGACCAGTGCCCACAACTTCAGAATTCATGTGAGTCATATGCAGCATTATTCCCTAGGCATATATTTCAAAAAGCACCTCCCTTCAAGAAAGAACCATTTAGGTGAAATACAAACCCCAGGTGGCATGCACACCCACAATACCAATAAGGAGGAAACTCGAGCTACCCTAAACATAACTGGTATCAATAGAACCAATGTATGAAACCATATTATCCTTTACCTTGTCAAAACAATCCTCCACATTTCAAGTCTTAACCAAGACTCAATGATATGGTGAAGAAAATGGAAACTTGAAACCTAAAGTTCCAACAGGACACACAATATGTTATTCAAGACATATGAACTCAAGTGTGACATTTGAAAAACACCATCGGTGAGATAAAGATGCTTGGTTCTAAACAACTACCATCCCATCCTATTGTTGATCCAAAGACAAAGGTAATGTTTCTCCAATAACACTTTATAGTAATAAAGTATTTTCTTCTTCCACTGATTCTACAAAACAGCTAGGTTGCCCATATTAAAATTCCCTTTCTCTACCCAAAAATTATTCTAATGATAAAAAATATCAAAAAGGGTAATCAAGTTATTATTGAGGATTCACCTAAGCAATTCGTTCCTCTTACTTTCCCCCAAATACTCTCTAAACCTAAGAAACTTTTTGATAATGTGATAGGTAAATAAATAGTGGATACTTTTAAAAAGTGTGCAAGTTAACGTTCCTTTATTGGATACATTTAAACTAATACATCACTATGCTTAATTTCTTAAAGAGATTTTCACCTATAGATGGATATTGAAGGTGAATGAGAAAGTAAACCTAGGAATAAATTTATCATCTTTGATCCAACTATAAATACCAACCAAATGTAATGATCAATGAACATTCACGGTGCCCTAGACCATAGGGAATACCTTATTATTAGATGAAATGTTGTATTTGGGCACTTCAATTAATGTAATTCCATACTCAGTGTATAATTCTTTACAGGTTGTAGAAATTCAACAGATGGTAAATATCATTAAAGTTTCCAACTGGAGGACAACACACCCATCATGAGTGATCGTTGATGTCCTCATTAGAGTGATTAATCTCATCTTCCCTAAAAACATATACATTCTTGAGATTGAAGATACCAAAACCGAAGGACATTCCCCTATCATTATTGAAAGTCCATTCTTGAAAACATAAAACACTATCATCAATGTTCACAATGGTACATTGTCCATGGATTTTGGTGGATAAAAGGTAATTTTTAACTTCCTTTATACTATGAGACACCTCATTAAAGAGAACTCCACTCTTCCTCTCTATTAGATGGAAGTGATATCTAATTAAAAAATCACAAAAACAATTATCCTCAACCCATACTCTGATTCATTTTTATCTTCTTTACCATTAGATGATTTGAGTTTTTATTCAAAAGAAAGTTATACTTTACTCTACCTTTCATAGAAAAAATGATAGAAATATTGTCTGGTAAGTCCCATTATTTTTTCCATGATATCTATTTGGGTTATTTTCAAATCTATATATCCCCTAAGGATCAAGAAAAAACAATATTTACCTATACATTTAGAACATTTTCATACAGAATTATGGGTTTTGGTATATTTATTGCTCCTGGTACTTTTAAATTATGTTTGTTGAGTATTTTTTCTGAGTACCATGAGAATTGTATGGTAGTATTTATGGATGACTACATAGTTTATGGTTCTTTCTTTGATGATTTTTTGAAAAACCTATGTTCTATCCTTTTTTTGCATTAAAAATGATCTTGTATTAAATTATAAGAAATTACATTTCCTGGTTGAGTGGGAGATATTTCTTGGAAATGTTATTTCAAAATCGATAATTTAAGTGGATAAATAAAAAAATAAATTAATGTAATCCCTTCCATATGAAAATTGTGTTATTGGGTTATTCCGGTTTTTACCATCGATTCATTAAAGACTTTAATAAGATCACACATTGATTGTCCTAATTATTACAAAAACACTTGAAGTTTCTGTTTGAAAACAATTGTGAGGATGCATTCAATTTACTAAAAAGAAGTATCACATCACCTCCCATCATCCAACCACCAATGTGGGATCTCCCCTTAAACCTTATGTGAGATTCCTCAATCTTTAAATTTAAAGAAGTTTTATCACAAATGGATGAGAAGGATACTCATGTCATTGTGCATGCCTCACATTCCCTTTACCATACCCAAGAAAAATTACACAACCACTGAAAAAGAACATATTTTAATTTTGTTTTCCTCGTAAAAATTCCATTCATATCTTATTGGGTAAAAAATCATTATTTTTTCTGATCATGTTTCCCTTTGATTTCTCCTAATGAAACCTAAAGCTAATCCTCACCTCATTCAGTGGATTCTCCCCTTTCAGGAATTTTACCTTGAGATTCTATATAAGAGATGAGTGGAAAATGTGGTAGCTGACGACATTGGAAAAATTTCTCCACCATTGGACTACCATGTTGACTCTTCCCTTCCCATTGGATAATTCTTTCTTCATGAGAACCTTTGTGATGTAGCAGAACTTACCACTTAGTATGCACACATTGTAAATTTTTTGGTAGCGTCTGGGGTTCCCATATATTTTAGCATTTCACAATCCCTAAGTCTTAAGTATGAGTCATGATGGTACATTTGGGATTATCGATACCTATGGAGAATTTTTAGTGACCTGTTTTTTCGAAGGTGTGTCCCAAACCATGAGTTTCAGTCTATCCTTAGGTTCTTCCACACTATGGAATGTGGGGGCCATGTTGGAACTCAACATACAACTTGAATGATCCTTGACTCTATACATTATTTTCCAACATTATTTAGATATTCTCATCAATTTTATAATTCATGCACAAGAGGTGAATTCACTATGAATATCTCAAAGAGTAATCAAATTCCCCAATAACCAATATTATTTCTTAAGATCTTTGAGGCATGTGGAATTGAAATTATAGGCCCTTTTCCAAATTCATATTTCTTTATTTATAACTTATTAGATATTTACTGTTTTTTAAATGGGTGGACGAAAAATCTACAAGGATTGATGACTCTAGAGTGGTTTTTGATTTTATGAGGTCCCATATTTTCAGTAGGATTAGTTTTTCTAGATTTATCATTAGTGATCGATGTTCACATTTTTTTAATCTCAACATGAAAAACTTTCTCTAAAAGTATGGTGTGGTTTATAAAGTATCCACTACTTGTCACCCCAAAACTAATGGACAAGATGAAATCTCAAATTGGAAAGTTAAGAAAATTATAGAAAAAACAATACAAACCAATAGTAAAGATATGAATTTATTCTTGCATGATGCACTTTGGGCATACCATACTAATTTTAAAACCCTTATAGGAATTTCATCATTTCGGATTATGTTTGGAAAGGACTATCACCTCCCAGTGGAGGTATAGAACCATTATTATTGGGATATCAAATAATGTAATATGAACCTATCAGATGCAGGTGAGCATAAGGTGTTATAGATTTAGGTTCTAGAAAAACATTTATGAGACTTGTATGATAACTCCTATATCTATAAAGAGAGAACCAAGGCTACATATGACCACATCATCCTTAATCATCAATTCTAAATTAGGAAGAATGTTCTACTTTATGATATATGGTTGATGTTACATCCAGGTAAGCATCATTCTGACTGGTTTGAACATTACATTATTACTAATGTCTATCCTTTTCATGTTGTTTAGGTTCGAAATGATGAAACAAAACAAACCTTCACAATCAATGGACAATGGCTAAAGCACTTTCATTAGTCCGTTATAGATTCCTCAGTAGAGGAACTCTATGTTCAAGATATAATCTACCAATGACACCCACTAGCTTTTATCCTTATTTGACACATTCTCTTCTATTATAGTGAGGACACTACACACTCTAGGTGTGGGGGATGATTATATTCTTGGGTTAGTTAGTAATTTTCATTATCTTTCTTATTTTTCACATTTTTTCATTGTTGAATAGTATTTTTACTTCCGCCTTGCTTTAATTCTAAAATATTAGTTTTTAATTCTTAATTTACCATAGAAAATGATTCCCACTTTATCATGGAAAATGATGACCACTTAATCATTGAAATTATTGAAAATGCATGAGGAATTTCCTTATTTAATGTTTTTTAGCATACTAAATTTTCACAGATGAAATTTCAATTTCAACATGAATTTAACATTTTGGTGTGACCTTCTCTTGAAAATTAGTTGTTTTGATGATATAAATGGTTTAATCATTTTGAAACCTTTGAGAATAATGGTACTATTTTTGTGAGTAGTTTAAGAGAAAATTTGGTCACTTAATTTCTCCACACATAGTTGCACCCAACCATGAAATGTGAAATTTTCATCCTCAATAAAAGGAGAATATAAGAGAGGTTAATATTTATCTGCATACCAAAATGATTTTTCCATACATTCATTCTTTATCTCACCTATTTCATCATTATACTAGATTGACCTATGCCTAGGTACCTATTATCTGATAGTTATATGCCCTCAAACAAAAAAAAACAAAAAAACACACATAAAAATATGGGTTTTGTCTCGGGTAGGTCAAAAATAATTCTCCCTCAAAAAATTATATTGTTATAACTATTATAATTAGGTTTGTGAGGAAATCAAATAAACGTTCAAAGATGAGCATGAGATTTGTTCAAAGTTCAAATTTTGAAAAAAACAATTTAATAATAAATGAGGGGAGTGATTAAATTTCAAGATATGGGAAAATATAGGTCGGTATATTAAGGTTTTACTTATTGGAATTATTAAGTGAGTGGGTCTTTATTTTTTATTTCAAACGATGTATAACAGGTTAGGTGGAAAAAATAATTTATGCAGAATGTTTTTAAAATAACTTATATTTAATGGATAGAAAGTGGAAAAAATGGCATGAAATAGTAGTCCCACACACACATGGATAATTGTTGATGTTTTTTATGTTTGAATAATTTCCATATATTGGTATCATATATCTTTTATAATTTCATTCTGATATAATTTTTGAGACGTCTTTTTCCAAGATCATTAAAATAACACATTGGTGTGATTTCTTAATTGATCACAATTCTATTAAAAATTAAATTTTCATTGAATGTTAAATAATAATAAATTTTGTAATATATAGATGAATAATTTTTTTAAAAGTTTCTTTGCCTAGTATTGAATTTTTTTTGTGTGGGTGTGTGATCGTACATCGATTCACTATTTTATTTTCACCCTTTTACCACTTTGCTAAACTGATTTTCTATCATAAATTAAAATTTTAATATCAAATTGAACATAAAGTTTAATTAATTTTTATAGTTTATATTACTATTAAAGAGGTAAATGTTACTTGTTTTAATAATTACATTGCAGGTGGAGGTGATTTGGAGAGCACAAGATGAGTTGGATGAAAAATGGGCCAAATTGTGCATGATTCCAAGAACACAAGTGGATTAAAACACACCCTACTACTAAATCATGAATAAAATTGGGATGAAATTTCTTTTGGATAAAAAATTTAGTGTTATATAACTCTTATTAAAGAACTCAAGAATAATTATTCCTCTAAGAGTCCCATCCTAACTGATCTTTTTAGGAAATTGAATCTTCATAAAGTCAAAAGTGGTGTTCTGTATTATGTTGATATCTCGAGTTTTAGTAGTCCAAATGGCACCAAATTTTCTTTGGAGATATTAAAGAGGTGAGGATACAACTTTTTAATTTTCTTAAAAGTGATATAAGACTATATAGAGGTTGAAAACTATGTTATACTGGTCTTTTGAAATTTTGGAGCTCAAAACGAACTTCCTATTTTTCCTATTAAAAGATACCTTGGGAAACCCTATTAGAAGTTCTACCATGAGCCAAATATCTGGTATTTTTCATACCCATAGGTTTCCTATCATCATCCAAGAATTACTAGAGGCTCCTATCATCATAGGGGGTCATCAGTGAATTTTAAGTTCCATCCAATCCTCCTCCTCTTGATAGTGAGCTAAATGGTGGATAGTAATTTCAAGGGAGTTGCACACACAAGGGGTGTAGTTTTTGAACTTGTTATTATACTGGTTTAGAATAATTTTTGTGTTAATTATTTATTTATATTTTAATATTTATATTATTCTTCTATTAATTCATTTACTTTGATATAAATAAGTGAAACAATTTATATTTCAATGCCGATTGAATTGCGATTTCAAGTGGGAATATTTGGTTTCTCAGATTGGAAAACCCAATAATTATATTTATCTCACACATACATAAGATATTAGTATGATTTTACATCCTTCATTGTGTTATTGAGGTAAAAACATTGAAAGCATGATTTATTTATCAAGGGGTCGTTCTTTATGCATCATTTTAAGAGGTGAGGGGGGAATCGAGATCTTGACAACCCTCGACCAAAGGATTCCAATAAACCATGTTTATTTTTTTAGAATTGTGAACAAACCAAGATCTATTGTGAAAATGAAATGACCTCCTTATATCATAATTCTAAAAACAAAACCTTCCTTTATTATCTATTTAACTATTTAATTAACTAATTTTTTTTAAAACTATTTTCAAAACCACACCCCCCGCAAATTTTAGTAAATTTATTAAAAAATAAAACTATAAACCACCAAATATCATTGAGAGATGACCAAAGTTCTTCCATAGACTATAAAATCATCTCTAAATAATTATATATTTTATGTGTCATGAAAACGTAGTCGACAAATAATTCTGTAGTGTTATTGGATGGAAGAGGAATCCAAACTACAATGAAAGTGGATATTCCACAATGTTTTTGGTGGGTTAAGAAGAGTCAAGGAAGAAATGTGGATATCTTGTGTGAATTAAATGGAGAATTGTTTTTGGATCTGGTCGTCTATGGGAACCCACACCATACTATTATAGACCTTTCCATAGAAAAGTATAATGTGAGGATGGCTACATCATAGTGTATGTGACCACACCATTATATAATAAAAAAAGGAGAATTATATGTTGTAGAACACAGGACCACACTACAACTTGGATGTTTTATTTAGCTAGTAGTTTCATCCAGAAAATGAAAGGGGGACATACTACCTAGATCTCTAATTGTTTAATTAGGATTTGATTAAAGATTATAATACCAATAATCATAGGGGACACTTGACAAGATCCTACGAAAACTATGTTCAATCATAACCATTGTATTGAGATAAATAGAAATAATATTCTCCCAAATGGAGGTATGATTCAAAGGTGATCTGAAGGGTTTTTATAGAATATACAGATAAAGGAACAATTAGGAATTTCTAGGAGCTTCATCTCAAAGGAACATTAGTAGAGGGTGTGAAGAGACACACTATGTTATATTTATTATCAAATTTTAGTCTTATGAATAAGATCAAGGAGGATAAAAATGGAATAGTTGGTTTATCTAGTTATTGATATGTAGTGAGATTTATCATATTGTTTGAATGGTGATTTTGAAAGGTTAGTGAGATTACTCCACTATGTAAACCAAATGAATTAGTGTTCTCTATTGTTTTTGTGCATCACCACATAATTTATTTTATTCTCCTTGGTATATCTTGGTTATCATGAACCAAGTAAAATTCAATGTGTTCCATTTATTATATTCATCACATTAAAATAGAAACCAACGGAGATAAAATTAGTGTTCCGCCCATCAATATAAAAAGATCATGATCAAGGGATTTAAGGGTTAAAATCAGTGTTTCCTTGATTCACTGATCCCTCTCAGGATACTTCCCTTGCTAAGAGATCAACATGTAGTCTTGAGAGACTAGATACACATATGATTCTCACATTACATAAAACAATATTGGGAAAACATAAAAGTACAAAGAAAATTTTATTATTTCTTTGATTATATCCCTGTAATCATTCAAAGATCACTTTATGGTACCCTATGGAAAGGAATACATAATAAAGGTTGAGCTTAGATTATTGATCAATCAAATCATACCACAGAATCTATCGTAGAATATATAGAACATAAAGAATATGGTTAATATAAAAAATAATGAAATATATTATATAACTAATATCATTAAAGGGGATTATTTCCAATGATGAAACAGTAACATAAATAATCACTTATATAACAATAAATGGTTTCATGATGATTCAATGCATAACTTCAGACATCATAATCTTACCGTCCAGGCAACCTGACAATATATCATAAATAAATAGGCAAGGAAAATTCCAAATACCCAAGATTGTTTGTCTCATGATACCTAACAATGAATTGATGTAAAAGCTAATAGTTTCCACACCCATTAACTTACTAATTCCAATAAATTATTCATCTGAAAGAAATGAATAACTATACAATATATAATAAATATAAACAATCATATTGAAAAACTAGCACAACAAATGTCCATATATTCCCTAGTAAATAAATAGAATAATATGTTCAAAATACATACATAGAAATAAGTTGGATAGTTTCATTTGATTATATACATAGGTAATCATAGGACTCTTTAAATAAAGTTGACATAAATGAAAAATTCCATCATAAAGGCACTAGAAAGTCTCTCTGAAAACATGAATAAATACAATTTTTAATCATTTCAAAACTAAAAATTCTAAGAATAATGGTGATAGAATTTTATTTGAATAACTATGTAAAATTATATATAAATACTGATAATTAATAATGCATATGATGATAAGAAAATGCATTCATGTGGTAAATGTTAAAAAATATTCTTTTCTTATTTTTAAAAAAAACCAAAATAATGAATTCAATATAAAATGAAAACAATAATCCATTAAAAATTATATAAATAAATTCAACTAAAATATAAAAATAAAATTTTCAGTCATTTAATGGTTTATAAGAATGTCCATAAAAAATTTAAAGAACCAGGACACGGATAAGAAATATTCCTGGCCCAAATAGAGGAAATAGGCTTGGATTTTATTTAAAAAGTATTAATAATATTGTATACCAAATAGTTAAAACTGAGAGAAAAACATTGAAAGCCCATAAATAAATAAAATAGAAGAAAATATATGGTTTGTAACAGTTAAATATGATATAATTACAACAATATAAACTTAAACATAAACAATCTCAATTAAGGATGATATTTTGAAATATACCCATATGTTGGAATTATTCTTGGTTGGAAATTCTATAATATACTATTTAATTAGTTTATATTTTTTATAAATTTTTACTATATATATAATAATAATAATAATGTATTGTATTTAAAAATAAGTTTTACTTACCAATTTACTAATTTTTTTTTGTTAAAATCAATATATGTGTGTTAACCATTTCATTTTCCATACAAGTTTCTATTTGATGGTTCTGATCCTTGTAACTTCCTCATGGTTACATCATCTATATAATAATAAAAATTTTATAATTATAATTTCTATTCATTAAATATGATTTTATAATCATCAATTTTAAACTATCATGAAAAATGAAATACATCATTTCATGGAGATGGTAGTTTCTACGTATGCATGAGCGATGTTTTTATTATGCTAATGGATGAAAAGGAAATAAATTAGATAAAGGATTAATTTTATATATTATTAATCATAATATTACTATCATATTTATTCATTAAACATATTTTTATGACTAACCATGTATATTGGAAATAAAAAATGAATCACATCGCTTCATGGAGGTGGTAGTCTGCACGCACACAATAGCAAAATTATTATTTTCCTACTAATGGAAGGGTAAAGAGGTAGATAATATATTATCTTTACATATTGATAAAAATTTATTAAATTTATTATATATAAATTCATTACTTCTTTATAACCATCTGTGTAAGGCGGTGATGAAAGAGGAAATACATCGCTTTGTGGAGGTGGTGTTCCAAATATACACATGAATGATATTTTCATTTCCCATGGGATGGAAGAGAGATAAAAATGGATAATATTATAAACATAATAATATTTAAGTATATTATATATATATATATTATATTTTTAATATTATGATTGGTTTGAATGAAGTATAAGAATAAATAAACCTGAATGAACTCAGTTAACTATTTTACCTCTTCTTGGGAAAATGTACACTAGATTACAACTTAAGACATATTAGGTTGGTCTTTAGGATAGAAAAATACCCCCAGTATTTGGGGATTAGATTTATTAAGGGAATTTCATAGGTTTTTTCCAATGAAGAGAGCTCAAAGTCAGTATATAAGTAAAGAGAGGAGGCAACCTTTTATAAGTGATGGGAGTGACACACCTGTAATTATTCTTAACTTTTAAATATTATAAGTTTCTTAATCATGGTAAAGTGGAACTAGAACAGTTAAATTTTGAAGATAAAGTGATATTTTTTTAAATAACCTCATCCAATAACAATTAGGATGAGATTTTGTAACATAATCACAATTTTTTAATCTTAATTAACTTTTTTAACCCCTTTACCACAGTAAAAACATTTTACCAATTTTACAATTCACAATGACCAAAAATTAAATTGAACTTATTTATAAATTTAAACTTCATGATTAAAAATATTTAATCCATTATTAAAGATTAAATATTTAAAAAATTAGAAATTAATTTCAATATAATTGTGCAAAATAGAACGAAAACATGTTTTTAGAAAAATATGATTTATGCATAGAAATGATTTTATGCCAAAATAAAATATAATGTTGATTCATATGGAATTAATTAGATTATATTTAATAATATTAATACTATGTTACATTAAAATTAAATCCAAAATATAATGATCCTTTTAAATTAAATGTTTTTAAGAAAATAAATGACAATTTTTCAAAAAAATCAATATTTTTACTATTCATACAACAATCAATTATTTCTATGAAATCAAAAAAATCACCCTAATCAAGATTTGACCACGTAAACTCAAAAATTATATCCATTTTATCTAATTATATTTTATAAATTTATAAATTTTACAATTAAATATAACCATGCACTGTTTATATTATAATGATAAAATGATAGGATGTGCATTATGCAATAGTCTAAGGATATAATGTTTAACAATTATAGGATGATATCAGTTATTACATTCACCCTGCCTAAATAATTTTATGCTCAAATTTATGATAAATTTATATTCTTATAAAATGTGGTTAATCATTCCTCATTACTTTTTCAGGCTCCCATGTTTCCTCCTCTTGTTTTTGATTTATCCAAAGAACATTCAACAACTTACTTTTCCAATTATAGAGAAATTTCTCCCTAGTGTCAAGTATTTGGACGGTCTATTCATTATAAGATAATTTAGTTTCCAATTATATTCCCTTATAGGTGATTACATTAAATGGACCTAACCTGTATTTACTTAGCAAATAAACATGTATGATGATGTGTACTTTATAGAGTTTGGGTGGCATGACCAATCAGTAATCCACAACTCCAATTCTATCTAAAATTTCAAAAATTCTAATGTACTTAGGTATTAAATTCAGTATTTTACAAAATCTTATCAATCCTTTACATGAAGAAACCATTATGAAAATATGATCTACCACTTGAAATTATAGATCCTTACTTTAGTTATATGCATAGCTTGTTTATTTACATTACGCCCTCAAAAAGTTCTAGGCCTACTATCTTCCTTACTCCAACTTCTTCACAAAAAGTTAGAGTAAAACATCTCTTACTATACAATGATTCATATAGTTTCATCTCAATTCATGAATGAAATATATTGTTATATAAAAATACTATGACAGGTAGATACGTATCCAACATAACTTGAATTTCATATAAGAAAGATCTCAACACTTATTATAGTGCGTGAATAGTCCATTCAAATTTCACATTAGTTTTAGGATGATAGGTGGTTGTAAAATGTATCACATTATTAATATAATCCTAATGAATCATCCAAAATTTCAATGTGAACTGAGGTTTGTGATTAGATACAATTGATATATACACAAATTTATGTTTCATAACATCATTAATATGATGTCAGGAAAGGTGTTCAAGGGGTAGATCTTCTCTTGCTTCCAAAAAATGTGTATACATAGTAAGGTGATCAAAAATGATCCATATAGTATTATTTTTCATATGATTATTTATTATTCAAGTGAAAATTTCCATTATAGTGTTTTTGAACATCCATATTTGTATCGAAAGAGGTTTCATGAAATTCTTGGGATATTTTTTTAGCCATTACCAACTGGAACACCAAAAATATAGGCACAAAGTCCACAATTTCCTACTTTATACTATACTACTAGAAATTTACTCTTAAATACCTATAAATATTTATGCTACCATAGTGTAAAGATAAATTTGAGGTATCTTCTTCATATACTATCTCCCTTTTTAGTTCTAGTACTAATGAAACACATTAAGTCTTCCCAAACAATAATAATCTGTCTTTATAGATGATGTCTGACAGTTTACCATTTCTCGCTATATTAATCATCCCTTGAAAACCCATATAAACACGTAGGGACTTCTCTATATTTGTTGATAAATATGGATTATTAATTTCTTGGAAAATTAATGGTTTTCCCTTTCCTAACAATTACCATATCAATATTTATTAAATCTCTAAATTTAGGATCATTTTTAATTCTAATCATAGTTATAAATCCATTTTCCATCCTACTAAATACATTAGATAGTATACACTCTATCATGGGGTGGTATTGTATTGAGAAATCATAGTCCTCGAGTAGTTATAAGCGTCTTCTTTACCTCCAATTGATCTCTTTCGGATAGAATATATAATTTAATATTTTTGGATAATTATATATATTGTATCTTTTTCTATAGAGATAGGGACTTCATATATTATAAGAAAATATTACAATTACCAACTCAAGATCATTATTTGGATAGGTCTATTTGTTTGTCTTTAATTTCCTTGATGCATAATCGACCACTATATCATTTTTCATAAGGACATAACTCATTACATTATACGATACATCACTATATATTAAATACCCAAACATTCCTGGTGGTAGGGTAAATATTGGTGCATTAAATAATCACCTCACGAGTTTAATAAAATATTCTTCACACTCCCTTAACCATGTGAATTTAACACATTTATATGTCCACTTGGTTAGAATGTTTAGAAAATTAGGTAAATTTTTTTAAAAACCCACGGATAGTAACCTACTAAACTAAGGAAACTATTTATCTTTGTTATATTTATTGCTTTTAGACATTATTTTATTACCATTGTCCTTTTAGGATCAAAATATATTATATACTTGCAAGAAAATATTGTTATAAAAAAAAACTTCATGGTGAATAATTTCACACTTACTGAATTTCCTGTATAATTCCTTTTCTATAAGAGTCTCGAGAATTATTCACAAATGATTCTCATTCTCTTCATATCCTTTATATTAATCAGAAAATCATTAATTAATACCACCGTAAAGTTATCATATTAATCACTGAATATTTTATTCATCAGATCCATAAAATAGAAGGTTTATTACTCAATTGGAAGGGTAGTAAACTTTTAATGTATATACCTCATATTTAATACCTACTGGGGTATATTATCCTTTTCAATATTAATTTATGATAACCATATAGAACAATAATATTTGAAAAATATTAACCACCATTATTTTCATCAAATAGCCCATCAATGTGTGGAAAAGGATTCTAATTTTTTTATAGTAATGACATTAATTTTCTTGTAATTGATGCACAACCTCATAGACCCATCCTTATTTTTAATAAATATGGATGTATATTCCCAAGGTTAATTATGGGGGGGTGTATAAATACCTTATCACAAAATTTATATATATTTTTCTTCAACTCTACCAATTTCATTGGTTCCTTTCATTTGGGACACTTGGATATAGGTTTTTTATAAGGGATTAGTTCAATAAAATACTTAACTTGATGATCAGGTATATTTCCTAATAAATCTTTTGAAAATACCTAAATTTATTCCATTAAAATAATAAGATATATTTCCCTTAGGAAACATTATCCATCCATAGATTTTATTTCCTATTCATCTTCTCTGAAAATTTCATTAAAGTGAACTAATATTGGTTGATTTTTAAAATATGTAGATAATGAGGTTTCTTTCTTAAAAACAAGGGATTATTTACCCCTTTTTAAATAGTAATATCCTTATTTAATCAATAAATTCTTCCATTGTACTTTTAAATCCAATCCATGTTGAGGATTATATCGAATTCAATCATATGTAAGAGAATAAAGTTTATAACTACGGAATATCTATGAATCTGATTAGATACTACTCAATATATCCTTATTGTAATAAGATTCCCACTAGGTGTATTGATTGATAACCCTCTACTCATAGTTTTAATAGGTGAGTTAATTATCACTATAAACATGAAATATATAAAAGAGTACATGGATATGGAATAAAATAAAATATTATCTAACTTTGAGTTTATGATCAAAGTACATGTTATCATAATAATTGGGATTTCACTCATAGCTATAGTGATCACATAATATTAGACATTATACCATGTCCTTTTCTATGATAAATTCACTTGATTATTAAGAAGTTATTTTGAATGGTATCCTATCTCCTTAAAATTTAAGCATTAGACATTGATGGTGGTCTCTCTTGTCGTTGATTAAAGTTATATGTGTCCCAAATTAATTACCCGTTCTTAAAACTTTAGTATAGCATAAGTTGGGGGTCGATCCACATGGAACAATGGCTTGCATAAATTCAATTGAGTTAATACTTAATTAGGTGAAGTATGTAGAATTTAGAGTTGATCGAGTTGATTTTGGTTTTTAATTGAAACTAAATTCTTTTACATTGAAGGAATGATTAACAGTTTTAAAGAAAACAACGGGTAAATGCAAAGAGTTTAAAATAGGAAGAAAAGACGTGTCGGGGATGTGGTGATTAGGAGTTCTTTTACAGGTTGTTTAAATGGTTGTGTTGTTCATAATAATTCAATCATTCGAGATTTCATTTTGTTACAAGATTTCCTTGGTCCGGTTCCTCTTGTTTGGATTTAGAGCAGTTGACTCCTTGGTTCAGTAGTTGGTGTTCTTAATTATTTATTAATTTCGGTCCATTATTTGAATCGGTGAAATCCTTCCAATGGTCATGGATGTTTTCACCATTACTTCTCTTCTGTATCATGGAGAATTATTCCCTTGGTCCGTCTCAGAAATCTCAGTTATATTAGACAGTGGTTTAAGAAGAGTAAGATGAATTATAACGAGCAAACACAACAATATAAAACAACACACAAATCACGATCCCTTCATCCAAAGCCCCAACACGAGGGTTTTATTTACACATAGAAAGCAGGAGAGAAACAACACACATGATACCTGATGGATTCATCGTGTAACCATTGAGGAAATGTGTCGGAAGGTGGAATGGCAGCACCTTGGTGGCTTCGAGAATGGTGGTAGCAGAGCTTCTCTCTCCTCCAATGGGTTCTGAACTCCGAAATCCGTAGGCCAATGCCTCTTTTTATAGAAAAATAAATTACATGGTGTGTATAGAAAGTACACGCCATGTAATTTTCATCAACACGCTTTGGCACTAATTTATCTGTTGTCAGGTGGCCTAACACGTCGTCTTTGACTTTTGAACACGGTGATGTCTGGTGGTTGAGTGTACACGACATGTAGCACCGCCATACATGGCGTGTAGTATACTAATTTTGGCTACCAGCCCCTTCTAGAATAGCAGACAGAACATGTAAAAATGGAACACGTCGTGTCTCTATCCACGACCACATGGGCGTGTGGAATTTTCTTCAGCAACCACCACTTCTAGAAAGTAGTGCACGACGTGTAGCGCCACCACACACAGCGTGTATCTTCTGCCTGGTGACATGGGTGTGTACTCCCTCCTTCGGTCAGTGTCCCTGTCTGGATGTACACAGCGTGTATAAAAGTACATGCCGTGTAGTTTCAAAATTTTCCCAGACTTCCCTTGATACGTTTATTTTTCCAGAAAGCTCCTGAAAGTAAACAGATTCACCAAAATCAAAGAATATGTTCATAAAACCACAGATATTTGCTGAAAACATGTTTTTATTGTCAATTACATATATGGAAATGTATACACTAATCGGGTGCATCAAATTCCCCCACACTTAGTCATTTTCTTGCCCTCAAGAAAAATATCAACATCTAATTAAGAGAGCCTATACTTTAAAGGGAAGGCATTTAATTAATCAAACATATAACTGATAAAATTAATGAGGAAAAATTCTAAAAGGAACAAACAAATTCAATTCATAAGATATTAAAATCATGCCTCATATATAATGCAATTAACTACTCTCATCCTCTTTCAACGCATTTTTCAACCTTTCAAAAATAATCATGGCATTTGATGATTTACCTTACCAGTCAAAATCACACTCCACAATCAATATATTTTTATTCAGATTTATGCTCAATCTATGCTATATACACTCTATCCATAGGTTTTCAAGATGCCTTGTCCTCTACTTCAGAAAAATTTAATTACAAAAATCGTGAGGGCTTTATCAATAAGGTTCAGATGTCTCTGTGGCTAAGGGTTGGTAGGTTCAGATGTGAAAATAAATTCTGAGGCTTGAAAAAGGAAGGCTAATTCCTTTAAACGAAATTGCATGCTATTCAAAGTAAAGCTTACTAAAAATGTGACCTTCACAAGCTCAGTCAAATGATTTTGTAATCGTCACTATCTTCCTTAGGTAAGTAGGGTTCAGGAGAAAATAAGCATAAGGTCCCCATGTTTTTTGTTTGCTTGTTTGTTTGTTTTTTTTTATATATAACAAAACACAAGGGAAACACTTATTAATACAATTAGTAGATGTTTGGAACCCATTATTCCCCAAATAATCAAGAGGCACTCCCCCACACATTATTTCATGGCTGGGCACAAAATATGCCATGTATTGCCAACTACCTCTTTAAAGCTCAAATGATTAATCATGCAAAGTTTAAAAAGAAATATGGTAGTAAAGGAAATAGGCTTGTAATGTGGCTTCCTATAAAGGTTGTTCATGGGTCTTATGGGCTTAATGAAGATTAAATGTAGGGTAGGTCTCAAGATAAAGGGGTTGAAACAATCTAATGCCTCAATCATTTTAATGTAATTCAAAAATGTCTTCATGTTTTGAAAAGAAATCTTGCAAATTTTGGTAGTGATGCATATCCTAAGAATCTCTCAAGAAAGAGGGTATTAGAAAAGAAATACAAAAAAAGTTTATAATAACTCTCAGGAGTGGAGAAATAATAAAGGGACAATCAGGTCATGACATGCACATAAATTATTATCCTAATCAATGTAATTTAATCAAGGATGAAAAGTTGTAATTGAAACTATATCAGTAATCATTTTAAAATACTTAATAACTAAAATAAGCATGCAACCTTTCCAAAAGTTCCTACTGATAACTCTAGAATTTATAAGAATGATTAACCACAATTGATTTATATTTTCAAATATAGAATCTAATAATGATGTCTCCAAGATTAGTTTAAGGGAAAATACTAAGGTGAAAGATATATATGCTCCCCCACACTTAATACAGCACATGGTCCACTAAGTGCAATACTAAGGTAAAGGGTGGGCAACAAGGAGATATGGGGGACAAAATGAGTGAAAGCAGTGATAGAAGTAAATCCAAAAAGAAAGAAAATAGAAATGAAAAAAATACTCCCCTCGTGAAAAGCTATTCCCAAGGTGCTCCATGATACCTGTGACTAGTGAGAAAAAAGAAAACGACAAACATGCACAACATCACAGCACAGAAAATGACAGAAGAGATATATAAGATAAAGAAAAATGTCACTATCATGGGGTCGCCTCTGGGGAGGCATCATCCTATACAGAATCGGCCGGTAAAGACGGCTCAAGAGGTGTGGAAGTTGGAGGCCCAGACTCTGCATCGGGAAAGGGATCTGAAGAAGTAGGAGCCTCAGGTGCTGGAATCGGTGAAGGTAGCTTAGCAGCAGGCCCTAGCCTGACAGAAGTGGTGGCAGCAGCATATGGGCCAGGAGTGGAGACAGAGGCTGGTGGCGGAGGCAGTGGAACACCAAGATGCTGAGCAATATGTGCCAACAACTGCTCCATCCGGTCCTCGTTGCCGTCCAGATGAATCAAATGGCATGAAATAGTGTCCTGGTGGCCGATGATACCAACGAACTGCTGCTCCATCTGAACCTGTCGGCTGTCCAAGCGACCCAAGACCTCCTCCATCATGGCTAGGTGATGGGAAAGGGTAAGATCGACCGAGGGTGCAGGGGTAGGGGGAATGGGTGACGGAAGAGAAGAAGGAAGGTCAGAAGAAGTGGGGTCAGTAGTAGGTGGGTGAGGTGGAGAAGCTGGAGGGGGTGGGGAAGGAGAAGCATGGTCAGCAGCTGGGGCAGGAGGGGTAGAAGGTGGTGGGGCTTGAGCCTGAGCAAGGATGTAGGCACCCACTACTTCTGAACCAATCCCATGCGAATGAGCATGTGAAATTCCATCCGCTGAGGTGAACCTAACAAGTCATGAGGTAAAGACGGCTCGAATACCCATAGGTGGTGGGTAAGACGGGTGGTGTAAAATCCACCGGTCAGGTTGCCCTGATGGCCGGTAATCATTGAGTGGAAATAGGAGGCGGTGAGATAGGGGAGGTCTGGGTAGTCGTTCCGAATGACACAGGTAAAAAGATCCATGTCACCGATGGTCATGACCCCCATATTTTCATTGCGGGGGAAAAGGATGACGCTGAAGCACCGGTGGGCGAAGCAAAGGACAGGGTCGGCTATAAGAGTACTCTTCTGAGAAGTGGGAGAGTATCGGTGGTCAGGCCCAGCGATCTCCCGCCACACGAAAATGAGGTCAGAGTGCTCAGGTTAGGTCAAGGCAGAAACGGGGGGTGGGGGATAGGATGGGGTAAAATTCTCACCCTCATCCAAACTATATCACGGTAAGTGAAAATTGATAGCCGCCTAGCCGGAATCGAACTACGGGTACCGCATCGCCAGGTGTCTCCCAGTACTCCATGCCATCAAACTCAAACGAGGCCACACACTCCAAAAATAAATCACAGAACCCAAGAGTGTTGACCTGGAAAATATCGAGGAGCGAGGTGTGCCCGAGAATTGCCTCTAACTCTTCCCCAATACTGAGCTGCTGCGGAACGCTACTATCAAGGTACTGACCACTCAATGGGATCGGCCGACGAGAGAAGCGTCAGACCCTGTCAAATGCGAGGTCGGTGGCCGGGAATACCATGCAAGGAAAAGAAACTCATGCAGGTTCTGGCCCAGGTGTCGGTGCAGCAGCAGTGGAAGGCTCTGTAGGTGGATCGGCCGAAGTGGAGGGTGGCTCGGTGGAAGGTGTGCTCGAAGAGGGACCAGCTGCTGATAAAGATAGCACAGGGAAAGTGGCAGCTGGAGAGGCATAAGTAGTCCCAGCCTCCGCTGAGTGAGTGAGTGGCGGGAAAATGGCCAATGGAGGGAGCTCGAAGACCGGAGCATCTGGGTCCGGCTGCGTAGGAGGTCGGAGTCGGATCCGACGATAACTGGACTCCACGCCCTCAGTGGCGGAGGCTGGCCGCTTCCCGCAGGAAGGATCGTGATCTTCCATATCCTGATATAGAAATAAATAGAAAACAAAAAAAAGAAAAAGGAATGAAAAGAAAACAATGAAAATGTGAGTCAACTGGAAAATAAAAGTACACAACGTATATTCAAAATGGATAGTATCCTGTGTGCTTTGGACAGACACGCCGAGGGTGAATAACAGAACATGGAAATGTACATGGAGTGTACCTAACATACACGCCGTGTTCACTCAAAGTGTTGGTGGTCGTGTGGTTCAAATGACACAGCCATATTTTTATCAGTTCATAGAAAAAAATACACGCTATGTAGGTATAGGACAAGGCGTGTACTGCACATGAAGAACATGGTCGTGTAGAAGGTGATACACGGGCCAGCTGAACCTCTAAAAGACATGGCGTTTACTGAACACACACACCATGTATAGGAACATGGGGTGAGAGGCCGTGTAGAGGGAAGACACGAGCCAGCTGAATATATAAAGGACACGACATTTACCGAACATACACGCCATGTTCTGGAACATGGGGTGAGAGGCCTTGTTATGTGCCACACACGGAGGGGCCAATAGAAATTACTGACATGGTATGTACCAAACACACACACCGTGTACATGAAAATGGTGTGTGAGGCCATGTGAAAAAGTGTACTCGGGAACGATGAAAAGGACACGGTGTGTACCGAACATACACACCGTGTATATTCAAATTTCTAAATAGTTTGTGTGTCGCTGTGTACAGAAGTACACGGCGTGTGTTCTTCATTTCGTGGTCGTGTACTGCCGGAATCCAAATGGTCGGCCAATCCAAAAAACACCCTAAATGATTCTAAAAATGAGAAACAGAGGGTTTAGAACGGTGTACCTGGATCAAGGATCACAATGTGGGAAGAATCAGAACTTGAAACGCCCCAAATTGACATATCTGGTAAAGGGGGGTTCAGGTGGCGTTTGGGAGAAGAAAACAAAAAGAGGGGAGGAAATGGGGAGGCCATGGGACACGGCCTCAATCCAGGTGGACCGCGACCTATATAGCCATGCTACACGGCGTGTATTTTTGGACTACACGCCGTGTATCCCGAATTTTTTTTTGAGAAGAGTAAATATATAATTATTATAGTAAACTATATAATAATTATTACTAATAATTAAAATAAAAATAGATATATCTAAAAATTATATTATAAACCTATACACGACGTATATTGGGAAATACATGACGTGTATTTTAAAATTAGAAAAAGAGTAGTACAACCTTTGGTCTGGTGCTTGGGGTAGAATTCGAACCGGCGATCAGCTGTTCCGAATGAAAGCCCTCAAACACTGGAGCAAAGGTTGTTCTGCTGTTCATATTAATTTTATATAAATATTTATTCTATACGGACTATACACACAGAAAGAAAGAAAAGCATGGCATGTGATTTTTATTTAGGAAAGGATGGGGGTGAAGCGGGGATATTAGCGTGATTCGAAACCGGGTCTTTTGAACCTGGTGCCAGGACTTTGTCAATCCGCCAACTTCACCCGCATGTAATTTCTTATTTTAGAAATGTTTATAATTTATATTTGAAAAATTATGGTGCACATGGCATATATCGGAGTACACGTCATGTGGTTTTATTAAAATAACAAATGATGGAAATGGAACGGTCGTCTGGGTTCGAACCCAGGTCTTTTGAAATCGGATTACGATTCTAGCCAACTAGTCCATCCCCATCATGGGTTTTATTAAACAAACAAATATATATATATATATATATGTGTGTGTGTGTGTGTGTGTGTGTGGAAAATACCACACACGCCGTGTAGATAAAAGGTGGAACCCCGTGCCGAAGGTAGGTCAAGAGGATTCGAACCGGGGATGGCTTGAATAAACTCCAGTGACTTAACCATCGGCACCGACATCATCCCTAGATATTTATTTGTTCTTATATATATTTATACTATTAAGATTTATAAATTAAAAAGATACGTACACGCCGTGTATATAAGTGGGACACGGTGTGTAAACTTTGGGTTGCCTCCCAGGAAGCGCCTTTGTTTTAGGTAGTTTCCTTGACCTACTTACCTTTCTTACCTGAGGTGTATAGTGGACAAAGTTCCCACCATGTTGTTAGTAGGATGGTAAACTTTCAACTGCTGCCTGTTTACCTTGAATGGTTGACCATCTTCTCCAGAAATTTCTACCGCTCCATGATGGAATATGCGGACAACGTGGAATGGTCCCGACCATCGTGACTTTAAATTCCCCGGGAATAAGTGAAGATGAGAATTAAAGAGAAGTACCTGATCACCGGGTTGGAAATATTTTCATGAAATCATCTGATCGTGAATGGCTCTTGTATTCTCCTTGTACAACTTGGCGTTCTCGTATGCCTCTAATCGGATCTCATCTAGTTTCGACAATTCGAACTTCAGTTTCTCTTCAGCTGCCTTAAGATCAAAATTTAGGGCTTTGACAGCCCAGTAGGCTTTGTTTTCCAATTCTACTGGCAGATGGTAGGGCTTGCCATAGATGAGGCAGAATGGGGACATTCCCAGTGGTGTTTTGAAAGCAGTCCGATATGCCCACAAGGCATTATCTAACTTCTTAGACCAGTCCTTCCAAGAAGTGTTCACTGTTTTCTCCAGGATCTTCTTGAGCTCACTATTAGAGAGCTCTACCTATCCACTGGACTGGGGATGATATGGTGTCCCCATCTAATGCTTTACTTCATACTTCGACAGTATTTCTCTCATCAGTGTGTTGTCGAAGTGGGTCCCTCTATTGCTGATCAGTACTCGTGGAACCCCAAACCTGCTAAAAATATTTTTCTTTAAGAAATTTATGACTACCTTGGCTGTTTTGTGAGCTTTAGTAGTGGCTTCCACCCATTTGGAGATGTAGCCGATGCAGGCCAGGATGTAAGTGTTCCCAAAAGATGGGGGAAAGGGACCTATGGAATCTATGCTCTAGACATCAAAAATCTAGACCTCTAGGATGGGGTGCTGGGGCATCTCGGCTCTATGTCCCACATTACCAGTCCTCTGGTATCGATCGCAACAGGAAACAAAGGCCTGGCCATCTCTATGCCTGGTGGGCCAGAAAAATCCAGACTGCATGATCTTTGCTATGGTACGGTCTGGCCCATGATGTCCTCCTACTAGTGAAGCATGACAGAACTCCAGGACACCGTTAACTTCATTCTCCAGGATGAAACGGCAGATCACTCCATCTGCACAGGATCAGAATAGCAGAGGATCCTCCCAGAAGTACCTTTTCACATCATAGAAAAATCTTTTCCTTTGCTGGAAGGAGAGGTCGGGGTGAACGACACCTGTAACCAGGAAAATGGAAATATCAGCATAACATGGTCTAGGTGTTTCGTTGATCGAAAAGAGGTTCTCATCAGGAAAATCCTCCATGATCTCCCAATCTTCTTCCTTCTCTAAATGAGGCAGCTCAAGTTAGGAGAGATGGTCAGCAATGAAGTTCTCACTCCCTTTCTTATCTCGGACTTCAAGATCGAATTCTTGTAAGAGCTGTACCCAGAGGATCAATCAGGGCTTCGCATCTTTCTTGTTCAGTAGGTACTTTAGTGCTGCATGGTCAGTATAAACAATAACTTTAGACAACACTAATTAAGAATGAAACCAGTCAAATGTGAAAACCACTGCAAGCATCTCCTTTTCTGTGGTGGTGGTGTAGTTGATCTGTGCCTCATTGAGCATCCTGCTGGCATAATAGATAAGTCGGAAAATCCTGTCAAGTCGTTGTCCCAAGACTGCTCCCATGGCGTAGTCGCTCGCATCGCACATCACCTCAAATTGTTCCTCCCGGTTGGGAGAAATCATAACTGGAGCTTCCACCAGGTGCTACTTTAGATGCTCAAAAGATCTGACACATGTCTCATCAAACTCAAATATGGAATCCTTGGTTAGAAGATTGGTGAGGGGCTGGGCTATTTTGGATAAGTCGCGGTCAAACCACCTATAAAAACCTACATGCCCCAGGAAAATGTGGATGGCTCGGACGGAATTCGGTATAGGTAGTCGTGAAATTACTTTGATCTTCGTCGGGTCCACCTATATCCACTTCACTGAAATTATGTGGCCAAGGAATATGCCACTTTACACCATAAAATGACACTTTTCCCAGTTCAAGACTAGGTTAGTGTGCTCACATCGTTCCAAAACTAGTTCTAGGTGCCGTAAACAAATGGTGAATGATTTTCCGTAAACGGAAAAATCATCCATGAATACCTCCAGGATTTGTTCCTCCATGTCATGGTAGATGGCCAGCGTATAGAGCTTGAAGGTGGAGGGGGCATTGCACATGCTGAAAGACATCCTTAGATAATAAAATGTGTCATAGTGGAAAGTTGATGTGCTCTTTTCATGATCCTCTAGAGTAATGGATATTTGGTTGTAACCGGAAAAACCATCGAGGAAGCAATAGAAGTTGTGCCCTAATAGTCTCTCTAGCATTTGATCCATGAATGGCAAGGGGAAGTGATCCTTTCTTTTTTGCATCGTTTAACTTTCGGTAAACCACATAGACTCTCCATCTCGTGATAGTGCGTGTAGGGATGAGTTTGTTTTTTCATTTGAAATCACAGTGATACCCCCCCTTTTTGGGTACCACTTGGAGGGGACTCACCCATGGACTATCTGATATGGGATAGATGATGCATGCATCCAATAATTTTATCACCTACTTTTTTACAACTTCCTTCATGGGAGGATTTAAGCGTTGTTGTGGTTGCCGAGATTATTTGGCACCTTCTTCAAGTAACACCTTGTGAGTGCAAATGGTAGGAATGATGCACTTCAGATCAGCGATTGTCCACCCAATAGTGTGATTCCGCTATTTAAGAACCTACAAAAGTGCATCTTCTTGCTCCTGTGATAGTTCTGCATTAAGTATAATTGGAAAAGTTTGATTGGGTCCTAAATACCCATACTTGAGAGAAGATGGAAGAGGCTTCAGTTCGAGTTCTGGTGCCTTTATAATCGAAGGCACAAGTGGTTGCACCTTGTCCCGTTCCAAAATATCAGGAACAACTGTACGCTGCCAATAGTGGTTGCCCTGGCCTTCTAAGAATTGCAAGTCTTCTGGTGCTTCTTCGAATAGAATATATGGAATAGTTAAATTATTCGAAGTAAAAGAACATACCAGATCATCCCCTTTGTCGCTAAAATGATTAACCATGGTGGAAATTGTATAACAGTCCTCCTACTCTAATAAGGAAGCATGTTTGACGGCTTTGAGGACGTTGTAGGAAACTCGTTCATCACCTACCTGAAAAATAATCTCTCCTTGGTGCACATCGATCAGCACCTTCCCAGTTTCCAAGAAAGGTCTTCCAAGTATAAGAGGTGCTTCCTAGTCATCCCCCATGTCTAGGATTATGAAATCAGTGAGACGGATCAGCCTACCCAGCTTGACCAGTACGTCCTCCAGTAGTCCCTTCGGGTGTTTGATGGATCGATCAGCAAGTTGAAGGGCTACACGGGTAGGCTTGAGCTCATGGAGTCCCAGCTTCTTGAAAACTCCAAGGGGCATGATTTTCACGCTGGTCCCTAAGTCGCAGAGGGACTTCCCAAACTCATAGGATCCAATAGTAAAAGGAATGGTGAAACTACTTGGATCTTGGAGTTTGGGAGGAATGGAATGTTTAACCACTGTGGAGCACTCCTTTTTTAGTGCAATAATGCTCAAATCCTCCATCTTCCTCTTATTCGAGAGTATTTACTTCATGAATTTTGTGTAGGTTGGTATCTGAGTCAGGGCCTCTGCAAATGGGATGTTGATATGTAGCTTCTTGAACACATCCATGAATTTTCTGAACTGGTGGTCCAGCTTCCTCTACTTCAATCGCTCCGGAAAGGGTAAGGTAGGCTTGAATGTTTGGATTACTTCCTTTCCTTTATTCTGAAAAGCCTCCTTCTGCGAGCTTCTGGAAGATGAGGGGTCGGTATTGGTACGTTCTTCATCATCAGGGGGTGTGGGTACACCTGGCTGTGCTTGTGGCTCCTTCTGTGGCAATTCTTTTCTGCTCCGCAAGGTGATAGCATTGGCCTCTTCCCTTGGGTTCTTTTCTGTGTTTCTCGGTAGTGTACCGGGTTGCCTTTCTGAAAGTTGGTTTTCCAGCTAGCCAATCTGATTCTCGAGGCTTCGGATGGAAGCCTCCTAGTTATGGAATTTTGTTTCAGCATTTGATATAAATTTACTCATCAAGACCTCTAACCTTGATGTGTTCTCTTGCTGAGGTGGTTGTTGAGCCAGTGGAAGAGGTGGTTGTCGTGGATACTGTGGGCGAGTGTTCTGGTACCCTTGCTACTAATAGAAGCCTTGTTGGAACTGATGTCTCAGAAATTGATTCTGGTACTGAGGTTGATTGTAGCTAGGCGGTCACTGGGGCTAAGGGTTTTGCTACTATTGGCCCCAGCCTTGATTCTGATTATCTCGCCACGCCAGGTTTTGGTACTGCTGGTACTGGTTGGGCCCTCGATTATGGGAAACATAACTTAACTCGCTCGTCAAAGGGGATCCATTCGAACCTGTGATTTCTCCCATGATGTGGTTATCATCACATTCTCCGCATGCTGGATGGTTCGCCGCATAAACTTGAGATTCTCCTTTGAGATTCAATGCATCGATTTTCTTGGACATAGCGTCCAACTGAGCAGCTAACATAGTGGTAGCATCAATATTGTGCATACCTCGCTTTTTAGTCCCCCACTCGGAGTGCCACTGGAAGTTATTGGCTAACATGTCTTCCAGTAGTTCGAATAGTTCTTCGGGGGATTTTCGCATCACCTTACCTCCAACAGAAGCATCCACCACGGACTTGGTAGTCATTGTAAGTTCTCCGTAGAAGGCCTGGACTTGCATCCAGAGTGGGAGTCCGTGGTGGGGGAACATTAGTACCATCTCCTTGAAGAGTTCCCAGGACTTGTACAACGACTCAGAGTCGTGCTGCTGGAAGTTATGAATCTCATTCCTTAGCATCACCATCTTCAATGGTGGGAAGTATTTGTATAGGAACTCCTGGGATAGCTCCTCCTAGTTGAGGATAGATCTTCATGGAAGCACCTTGATCCAGTCTTTCGCCCTGTCCCATAGAGAAAAGGGAAATAGGCGAAGACGGATGGCATCTTCGAACACACCATTCTATCGAAATGTGTCGCAGACCTCCAAAAAGAAGGAGAGATGGGTGTTCGGGTCCTCGCTGGCTAGGCCTCCAAATTGGACAGTGTTTTGGATCAGCTGCATGATAGCAGGCTTGATCTCTAAGTGCTGGGCCTGGACCGGAGGATGGACGATGCCCGTATCAGCTCCGCGGATTGAAGGAAGACCGTACTCCATAAGGGTATGTCTTTGAGGTAGCTGCTGAGGGGGTGGCGGTTGCAGATACTGAGGCTCCTGAGGGGAGAAATAAGATCGTTGGAAGAGTTGTTGCGGTTGTTGAAGTTGGCCATACGCCAGAGGAGTTTGTTACGGCGGTCGTTGGTAATCCCTCAGAAGGAATTCCATGAATTCTCCGGGAGCCTGCTCCGGTAGACCAGCAGTGGGAGCCTGCTGATCCTGGTACTGCTGCTGAGCTGTAGCATCCATGGCTGGTGCTCCCTCTTTCGTGTTTACCATGGTTTTTGGTTGCTGGTTGTGAGTTTCTGTTAGTGCACACCGACGTTGAAGCAGGGTCCGTTCAATCTCCAGGCCAAATAGAACTAATTTCGAAGACTCGGTGCTTCTGTATCGTGTAAGACGTCTAAACATACACTTCAAGCTTCTGCACAACACAAAAACGAAAACCAAGCATAAAAGGGAAAATAGAAAATTTGAAATGGGATTAGAAAGGATATATTTGATAATTTTTTATTTTTCTTTCCACTTAAATCAATTATTAAAACAATTTAAATATTAGCACTAAAACCAAAGATCTCCCTAGAAACGACGCCAAAATTTGGTCTCTCTTGTCGTTGATTGAAGTTATATGCGTCCCAAATTAATTACCTGTTCTTAAAAATTTACTATAGCATAAGTTCGGGGTCGATCCACAGGGAACAATGGCATGCATAAATTCAATTGAGTTAATACTTAATTAGGTTAAGTATACATAATTTAGAGTTGATTGAGTTGATTTTGGTTTTTAATTGAAACTAAATTGTTTTACTTTGAAGGAATGATTAACATTTTTAAAGAAAACAACGGTTAAATTCAAAGAGTTTAAAATATGAAGAAAAGATGTTTCGGGGATGTGGTTATTAGGAGTTCTTTTACAGGTTGTTTAAATGGTTGTGTTGTTCATAATAATTCAATCATTCTGGATTTCATTTTGTTACAATATTTCCTTGGTCTGGTTCCTCTTGTTTGGAATTAAAGCAGCTGACTCCTTGGTCCGGTAGTCAGTGTTATTAATTCTTTATTAATTTCGGTCCATTATTGGAATCAGTTAAATCCTTCCAATGGTCATGGATGTTTTCACCGTTACTTCTCTTTTGTATCGCTGAGAATTCTTCCCTTGGTCCAGCTCAGAATTCTCAGTTATATTAGATATTGGTTTAAGAAGAGTAAGATGAATTACAACGAGAAAATACAACTATATAAAACAACACACAAATCATGATCCCTTCATCCATAGCCCCAACACTAGGGGTTTAGTTACACATAGAAAGTAGGAGAGAAACAACACACGTGATACCTGACAGATTCATTGTGTAAGCGTTGAGGAAATGTGTCGGAAGGTGGAATGGCGGCACCTCGGTGGCTTCAGGAATGGTGGTAGAAGAGCTTCTCTATCCTCTAATGGGTTCTAAACTCCAAAATCCATAGGTCAAGGCCTCTTTTTATAGAAAAAAAAGTACACAGCGTGTATAGAAAGTACACACCGTGTACTTTTTGTCAATGCGCTTTGGTGCCAATTTCTCCACTGGCAGGTGGCCTAACACACCGTCTTTGACTTTTGAACATGGTGCCACCTGGTGGTTGAGTGTACACGACGTGTACCACTACCATACATGGCGTGTAGTATCATAAGTTTGGCCGCCATCCCCTTCTAGAATAGCAGACACAACATCTAAAAATGGAACATGCCATGTCTCTATCAACAGCCACATGGGCGTGTGGACTTTTCTTCAGTAACCACCGCTTCTAAAAAGTAGTACACGACGTGTAGTGCCGCCACACACGGCATGTATCTTCTTCCTGGTGACATTGGCGTGTACTCCCTCCTTCGGTTCGTGTCCCTGTCTGGATGTACACGACATGTATAAAAGTACACATCATGTAGTTTCAAAATTTTCACAGACTTCCCTTGATCCATGTATTTATCCAGAAAGCTCTTGAAAGTAAAGAGATTCACCAAAATCAAAGAATATGTTCATAAAACAACAGATATTTCCTGAAAACATGTTTTTATTTTCAATTATATATATGGAAATGTATACACAAATCGAATGCATCAGATGGCTTCTTTATTTCCCTTGAAATCATAAGACATATGTTCTTTCTCTCAACGCTTGATGAAAACTCCCATCCCCTTAATGTTTGTTCCATGGGGTATCATTCTGTATCTACTACATGTTGTAAATTACACCCTTACCTTATCCATTTTTTGATATTTTTTTTACGGAGTTTTAATTAACTAACATACATTCTTGATTTCCCTAAAAAACATAAGACATGGAGAATTATTTCTCTATATTGATGAAACTTGATACTATAGTGTCATATAATGAAATTGTTTTAGATACTAATACCCTTCAAAATCCATATTTTATCACAAAAAATATGAGATAAATCTTAAATTTTGGATAATGTATATAATCTTTAGTATGAATTTATATCCTCATGAAGGTAGATTCAAATCCATAAAAATTTTCCTCCTTCTTTTTCCATAGATTGAGGAATTTTCTTTCCATATCAACTCATTTCTCATGAGTAAAGTATTTTTCAAATAATTTCTCCTTAAAATTATTACATTTAATACACTTTATATCCTCCACCTCTTTAGTGTTAAATATCAATGACCAAATTTATTGGAATCCCCCTTTAGACGATAAACTATGGTGATAACATTAACTCTTTCACTACATCCCAAAAAAAGAAATATATTCTCCATGGACATCATCCATTAACATATTATAATGGATTATTAGTCACATTTAATGACAAAATTTTATGAATTATAAAGTTGTCTAAATTGTTGCACCATGTTGAGGGTCAACTGGTTGATCCATACAAGAAATATTATTGGTTATGACATGAGTCAACAAACCCAATATACTTATAATATACTCATCACCAGCACCAACTTCATTGATATAACTGACTTGATCTTGATGGAAATAACTACATATGTTGTGGGTGTTGGTAAGGTTTATATTTCTTCCTCTTGGATTCATTTCTAAATAATGGCATGCATTGTATTATCTCATAACATCATAAATATTGAATCATAAAATATGAATCCTATGTAAAGAAAATATTCTAGAATATTTTATTTAACATCATAAGGTATTTTAAAAATGTCCCCAATATTTTCTACAATGTTCTTCTAGATTTAGTTTTCAAGGTTCCTACTAAATGTTCTATGATACGAACTATAACACCACATATCTAGTAAGATATAGGAAATGGTTAACTTACATAGGTACAAAATAAAATAGACCACATCTAAAATGATCAAATATTTTTGTATTCTTGAGAGACTACATATATACATGATTATCACATTATATTAGAAGAAATGGAATAAAACAAAAAAATTGAGTGATAGATTTATTATCTATTAAACTATATCCCTATAATAATTCAAATTTCACTTCTTAGTACCCTATATAAAGTAAAACATACTAAAGTGTGAGATCATATGCCCAGTAAAGGAAAAACAATACAATATAATATATCATAAAATAAATAAAATAATAATAATATGGTTTAGATAAAAATTAATTGAATATTAAATATAATTAATATCATGAATTGTAAATATATCCATGGATGGAATAGTAACATAAATAATCACAACGATAATAATAATTGGTTTCATAATGATATAATTCATAATTTCAGACATCATAATCTTACCCTTGAGGCCTCAAGTAAGGATATCATACCCAAATAGTTAAGGCATATGCAACATTCCCAAGCTATTTTGACTCATGAGACCTAATGATGAATTAATTGTCTATATAATAGAAGTTCCTACCCATTATATTACTATGTCCAATTCATTCATCATATGAAAGAAATGAATAACAATAAAACACATAATCTATATAAACATTCGTATTAAAAATCTATAAAATTAAATGTTAATATTTTTCCCAATAAATAAATTTAACAACATGATTCTAATCCATATATAGAAATAAGTTGAATTGTATCATTAGATTATATCCTCAGAGAAGCATAAGAATATTTAAATAATATTGACGTAGATGAAAAACACTATAATAAATAAATTAGAAAGTATATTTTAAAATAAGAACAAATATCATTTCTTAAATCAATTAAAAACTAAAAAATATCAAAATAATTGAAATGGTATTTTCATTAAATAAAAATGTTAACTTTTCAAGGAATCTTTATAGTGAATAATAGCTATAATGGGGAGAAAATTCAGTCATGTGGTAAACGTTAAAAACATTTTCTTCCAACTTCCTGAAAAATCAAAAAATGACTTATAAAGAAAAAGAAAATAAAATTTATTTAATAAGTTTGTAAAGAAAGTAAAAGATATTATAAAAATTCCTTTACAAATTATTTAATTTTTTATAAGAACTTCCATAAAATAATTTAAGAACATTGACATTGTGCAGAAAGATTCTCAACCCAAACAAAAGAAAAAAAATCAGCTTTTCTTAAAAACATTTTCTCAATCAATTTAAATATGGGAGAGATGAAAATTAAATGAAATCATTAAATCACAAAAAATAACCAACTTAAAAGTAATTAAAATGGTTTTAAGATATAAATAACATATAATTCCACCAATATAAACTTATATAAAAATGATATTTTAAAATTAACCCTTACCCTATACTTTCTATTGGTATGACATACTCTAATATTATATATAATAAATTTATACTTATTATAAAACTATTTTTTAACTATTTTTTATATTAGTAAATATTATTCATTATTTTTTACCCATTTATTTATATTTTTTTTCTTAAAATCAATATTTATGTGTTAACCATTATGTTTTCCATACATGTTTTGATTTTATGGTTTTGATCCTTGCACCTTGTTCATGGTTTCATCATATCAAAAAATGATAAAAAATTTATTATTATAATTTATTTATGTTCAATATACCTTTACAACCAACCAATATAAATAGTCATGAAAAATGAAATACATCATTTCCTTGAGATGGTAGTCTGTACGTACACATGAATAACGTTTACATATTTATAATGGATGAGAAGTTAATAAAGAAGGTAAAGTTTTACTTTTATTGAATCTTAATAATAATATAATTATTATAATTATTCATTAAATCTTTCCTTATGTCCACTCATGTAGATCCTAAATGTAAAATTAATCACATCACTTCATGGGGGTGGTAGTCCATGCCTGCACACAAGAAGCTTTAATATTTTTCAACAGATAGAAGGGTATGAAGGTTGATAATATCATTTATTTCCAAAAATAATAAAAATATCATAAAAATATTATATATTTAATAATTTTATATTTATAACTAACTGAATGAGGTAGTGATGAAAAATGTAATACATCACTTCATGGAGGTGGTAACCCACATGTATGCTCGAGTGATGTTTTCATTTCCTATATAATGGAAAATGAGAAGAAAATTTTTTGTACCATTAAAATAATAAAAAATTTAGTATATTAGTGATATTGATGTTATTATATCGGTATGGTTATGATATTTTTGAAGGTGTTAGAATAAGAAATAAACTTTAAATAACTTAGTTAATAGTTATATTTATTCTTTTTAATCCCTTTTTTGGTTTACATATTAAACCTTCTTAGGTTAGTCTTTCGGTGAGAAAAAACTCTAAGAGATGGGGAAGGATGTTAGTGATATATTTGGGTAATGATTGGCTGAGGTAGAGTTCTAAAATATCATTAATAAGTGATGATATGAGGTACCTTGTTATAAGTGAGGGGAGTGGCACACTTATAATTATTCTTAAATTATAAATATTATAATTTTCATACTCATGATCAAGTATCACTAAAATATTAAGATTTAAAGATTAGGTGATAAGGGTCAAAAACCCCTCACCCAAAAATAATTAAGATGAGATTTTCTGACCATATCGCATGGTTGTAACCTTAATTAACTTGTTTTATCCCTTTACCATTGCGAAAAAATATTAAAAATTAATATTCATAATTAGAATAAATGGAATTCAACTCATTATTAAATTTAATCATCTTGATTATAAGATGAAATCAATTATTTTGGATCTAATTTGTAGGAGTGGTAGAAATTAATTTTAAGACAAGTGTGAAAAACAAAATGATTTTCTTTTTGAAAAATGTGTTTTTAAGCATAAAAATGATCTTATACCAAAATAAAATATAATGTTGATTCTTATGGAATTAATTACATTATTTTAAATAAAATGGTTTTAATGCTAATTTGAAAACAAATCCAAAACATAATTGTGATTTTAAATTACATTATTTTAATTAAATATATCATAGATTAAAAAATATATGTTTGACTATTCATTAAAAAATAAAATATTAAAAAAAATCCCAAAAATTTACCCTGAACTAAATTATAAAATGTGAAGTAAAAACAGATGTTCATTTTTTAAAAAAAAAATTTAAATTTTTAAATTTTTAATTTTAAATATAACTATGAACTCTTTCTATTAAAATTATAAAATAATTGGATGTTCATTGCGTAATAGTCTAGGGGTGTAGTGTTTACCTATTATAAGAAAATATATGGTATTAAAAGTATCTACTATCATGGTGTATTGAAAATAATAATTCAGTTTTTTTACCTACTATTATAGTATATTACATAGTTGTAGGCAGTTATTTTTCATAGATTATATATATGAAACACACTCTAATAAAAAATGGATATAGAAATGTTCTTATAAGCAGTGATAAAACAATTTATATTATCTTCTTTAAGAATTTTGTGTCTCACTCTATGAAAAATCATATTTATAAAATACTTTATAATTTAAGATATCATTTTTAAAAAGGTTATATCACTCTTAAATTCATTGAAACTAAAAAACAACTCACTAATATTTTCATGACACCTTTTAATATTAATAGACTTGATTATATCAGAAATGGATTAGGTATGATTAATTATTCATGATTTAAATTTCATGTTTGATCTTAAATCTATAGTATTTTTATAAAAAAAAGGTCACAAGTGGCTTTAAAGCCTAATATTTCAGGATAACTAGTCATGTGGTATGTAAATCTATCATGGATTTAATAGTTATCGTAATATTGGCCATTCAGTAGGAAAACCTATTGTCAAACTAATTAGTGAATATAGGATAAGTCACATAGTTATTCAAGATATCATGATTAACTATCTTCAAAATTTTCACAATAATGTAATTATTTTATCCCTATTTATTTTGTTTCATTATTTTTATTCCCTAAATTATTTATAATTCACCCAATTTTAATTTAAAATCTGTTCCTCTCTAAAAACCTAATTCCATTGGAACCTCACCCTAATTGAATTATATTATTATTTCAAATATTTTTATCCTAGAGCCTCTTGAACCTCTATACAAATATGGTGTATACAAATATATCATTGGATTTATCTCATTCTAATAAGAATCCTAATTTAAAGAAATTAAATGTTTCATCGACTGTGTCTATTAATAGTGCAACCTATATCTCTCAACACTTTTATTAATTCTATATAAATAGATCTATGTTGAGTGATTACAATTAATAAATTAACTCATCTAGAAAGAGATTATATAAAAAGTAAGTAATGAATGTTTCAATAATAAATGATTACCATTCTATCTGGTATTGGTTAACAATACTTATTTGAATGCTTATTTTAGAACTGTGGAAGAGAAATATTTCATGTGAACATTTTTTAATGGATAAGAGATTCTATTTTCTTCAAAGTAATGGTAAATGTGCCTAAAAGTTAATCATGAAGGTGCTCTTTAGTATTACTAATTCCACTATCCAGTTTTTTATTTAGTTTACGAGTTTGATAAAGATTTTAAGGACATGAATGTGAATGGAAAACTGAGGATAAAATTTTACATGGAACTGGATAGAGAATACAGGATGTTGGTTTAGTTTATTCTATATCTTATCAGCCCAAGAAAAGGTTTTTTCATTATTTAAAGGTAGTAATACTTATTTTTTATTTACATTATGGATAATGGAGTCTATGTATGTCTATATTGATACTTTATGGGGAATATAGAAGAGTTTTTTAATCCCTATTCTAAGTTCAACTGTCTCCCATACCTGAAATTCATTTATGATATTCCTGAGGAAAATAAGATTGTTCCTTAGGGGGAGGATAAGTTAGAATCCTTAGTTTTGATATGTTTAAATCTTATTATCTATGAAATAATACGAGATAACTTGAACCCTTGGAAAAATATATCAGTGGATGGAAAAAATATGATTTTTGAGAATTATAATCCAGTTAATCATTATTTGATGACTAAAGAAAAATATAACCCATGTCTTAAACCTGATGACGTTTTGGAATATAATTTTGTGGAATAAATGGTTGTGAGAGCACCAATAAGATGGATTTCTACTCCTTAATCATTAGAAATGAGTTTCCATCCTAATCCATTGAAAATTTTTCCACTTGAACCTGTGCAAGTTTCAATTGCAAGAAATGTGTCTTATGGACCAAACAAGACTCTTGAGCCTCTTCCTTCAGCATAAGAGGAATTGTATTATAATTTTGAAGAGGCTAAAAATTATATTACAGGGCCTAATAAAAAAAATATGATCCAGATAAGGATCAATCTAATGAGGAGTTTCTTCCCACTATTAATGAAATACAATATTAACCTAAGAAAGAGAGAAATACATCAGTAGAATAGAAATGGGGAGAATCACTCATTTATAGTCCATTATATAAGGGGCATAAGTCCCTTAGATAATTTTTTGGTATATTCTACTCTTATTCAGAGAGTAATGATGATCATGATGCTTGATGTAGTCCACATAAGTCTTATGGATCTATTATTCCAATTGTTCCAACTATAATTGAAGGATCATTAGTGGATAATATTTATTTAGATAATAGTATTGAGGTACCTTTTCAAAGGTCCATTGGACCTAATGAAGAAGTTGGTTTAGATAAAACTATAGAATAAGTGCTTGATTATATATTTATAGAAACTCATGTGAAGCGAGTTTTAGTTCTAGAATCTAGATCATTATCGGTTAGATTATTTAATCTTGGAAGTGGGGGACCTATGTTGGATACTTATGTGTCAATATAATAGAAAATTTATTAGATCTAATTAATTTTGGTGAATCATAACTATGTGATATATAACCACCTGATGAATTTGTAACTTCACTAAAACATTAATCGGTTTCATGTGTGATAAAGGATTATTTTCATGAGTTTGGAGTGGAATTTTTGAATATTATTAAGCATATATTTATTTATTTTTACTCTATTATTGATATTCATAGATAAAAATTTATATCCTTGTTTAGATCCACTATTTTTTTTACATCCATCCAATGTTTTTTAGTAGGTTTGATTAAATATACAAGTAAAATTGATGGTTTTATTACCATATGGGGGTTCTTCGATCAAATTTTATTGATTTGAAGAGAGATTAATATCATAGGGATATCAATCTATTTTTAAGATCTAATAAATATAGTGACCCTCTAATTGTTATATAATCTCCTACTTCTTCTTTAATAGATTAATAATTAATGAGGTTGATTTTAAAGGCTGAGTCAAAATCTTTTCTAAATGATTTTTCATAAACCTGAGAAATAATAAAATATATACCTGTAACCTAGGCTATAATTATTTTAAATTTTGAAAGGGGTGATGTTAAGATGATTTTCAAAGATAGTGAAACAATAAAATGGGCCATTAAGTAATACTTTTTATGAAATTTCAATATGTTTTCCTTGAAATCCTTATTTAATAACTTTTATAGGGATCTAAAAATTATTCTAGTATCCAAAACATTCAAAACTCAAGTGGATAAGTTGAATGTTATATCCCCTCTATTGGGATATTTATTAAGAATTATTTCTATGAAGCTATGGAACATGGATATCATTCCTTGAGAAACATCACAAATATTATGGACCTATATATGTATGTTTCCAAAACTATTTTAGAGATAACATTTTTAATTCCATTCAGACCTCCAACTTAACCTACCTAGTTAGCACCTACCTATTCACCCTAGGTTTTTTTTCTCTTGATCAAGAAATACCATATCTAAATACTATTTATTAGAGTATTATCATTGGTAAACCATTTTCTCCAACTTCTTAGAATATTCCTAATCCTTATACAACAAAATTAAAATAACTTGTATATTCCAAATCCATAAGAGAGGCTAATTCATATTTAGATTTAGAATAATGATACTGAAATTTGTATTTTTTAATTATAAAAAACATTTCGAATATATATATATTATAACTTTTGTATTGAATGTTTTATATGTTAATTGTTCTTAATTTATAAATTCATTAATTATTTCATGTTTTTGAAATTCATTTCAAGATATATTCTTCATTATTTTCTCGAATGTTGTTTTTACTTTTTAATAATCCCATAATGGGATGAAAAATGATATAGTGGTTAATAATTATGTCATTGAAATTCATAGAATACCATGAACCTAAATGGATATTTATTTATGTTTTGTGTAGTTTTTAATTATGTTTTAGTTTTAAAATTTTCTTTCAATTATTTATAATCATAAAAATAGGGGATATTGTAGGCTTAGTCTCGTAATTATTTGTTTTAATGTTATTTTAATTATTTATTTGTTTAATTACTTCACGCTATTTTTTGATAAAAAAATGATAAGTTTTGGATTGACCAAGCCTTTCATTGGATCGACAACATATAAATATCATTGACTACATAGATAAACTTTCAAAGTCTTCAATTAACTACATTTGAAAAGTGACCATGTTGATTGACCATAAGAAGTATTTCAAAAAATCATGATAAAAATATTATAAATATCAGATTGACAGTACGTTACTAAAGATCAATTATGAATAAGGCTATTAACCACATGAAAATAGATGATCAACCATGCCATATAGTGTTAATTTCTTTTAAAGTGGTGTAGCTACCATATAATGACAATTAGTAACCACATGAAGAATTTAAAATTTACCATGGTTGTTAACTGACCATAGATATAAATTAAGTGACTTATTTTAGCTAGTATGGGTGTTGATCTAAGATCCTACCATGCACATGACTAACTAAAACTCATAGACAACAATGTTATTAACTTTGAGTTTTCAAATAAATTGTTTTTATGTATAGAACACCAATAATTATATTTTTTGAGCATTGAATGATGGTGTCGGAGTAGTTTAGATCTACTAGTCTGAGAATGTACTTTATGTTAATTTCTCAATATCTCCATGGAAATATAATTATACAAATACAAGTAATCCTTACATTTTCAATGTGTGGGAAACTAGTGCTATTATACATACATTTTCTCACGCTCCATTACAATTTTTAGTTATACACATCACTAAAAAAAGAAAATATGAGGATTCATTTAGATTAACATATACTCTTGATCTTACTAAACAAATTTAAAAGGGAAAAAAACTATACTTATCAATTAAAGACGTCTAGATAATAACTGCATCAAATTTTATTATCACTTTCTATATTTATATATTTTTATTTAAATATGATTTGTTCTTAGTTTTTCAGGTATATTTACTTATAACTTATCATAGTAATTTTAAAAAAATAGTACGTGGATATTCTTTTCCTTAATTAATTTACATCTATTATCCCATGAATAACTGTGGAAGATGCTTTGTTTATATTGTAATACCATGTGTGTAGTTTTTTATATGTAACCTAAATTGGGTTTGTGGATCAATGCACCTGATCTAGGTTATGTATTGATTTATTAGTTTTAATAAACATTCTTGTAAGTGGATTTCTATAAAATACAATTCAATATGGCCCAACTTGTAACTGAACCTCTTGTTTTAATTGTATTATGTATTTTTATTATTTTCTTTCAATTATATGTTTTTACTAAGAATGTTCAATGTGTTTTTAAAAATAAAGACACTAATATTTAGAATTTATATGTAATATATAAATATATATTGTTTCATGTGGGTTGATTAATTTTAAAAGCTAATGTATTTTCATTTATTTTAACTAGGTATTGATCATGTCTTTGAAAATTTATTTTAAAGTACCAAATTATATATATCTATAATATTTTTTAATTGGGGTGTATTTAAATTGAGGTAAATGTAAATGAAATTTATAAAATAAAATTATTTTTTTTATTAGAATCATATTTCACCCCCTCCTGAGTATTCCACATAGACAAAAACTTATAATATTAAAATTTATTAATAAATATTCCATCTATCCTTTGAAATATTTTATGTTCAAGAAATAATTTTTCTTCTCCAATAATATTCATATGAAATTATAAAGTCATTAAATATGGAATTTTTTTACTAACACATACACTTAAAGATCAAAAGATGATATCACAACATAAATTTTCATATATATAATATATTCAGAGTCCGTATAAATAAGAAAACATGGATTTACATTACTTTTTACAAAACCATTTTTTGAAATAAATTTGGGCAATATTTCATACAATTATTTAGGAGATTTTTTAAGTCCATAAAGATCCTTTGAATGTAATAAAACTTATCTAGGTTACTTTTCCTACTCAAAACCTGAGGCTATTTTACATAAAAAAAATTTGATGTTAAATAATTTTGAATTTAAATTTTTATTTTCTTTGGATAATATTTTAATCCATGATTAGTATCATAATATAATAAATTTTTAATGTATTCTAATATAGAAATAGCTAAAAAAATAATTATAGTCAATACCTTCTTCCTGTGAAAAACCTTGAGCAACTAATATGAATTTTATTTCTTATATTTTTTTAAAATTCATCAAGTTTTTTTTAAATATCCATTTTTTACCAATAACTTATCTATATTTAGATGGTTTAAAAAATATATAATCATTATTTATAGAAATAAATTTTAATTCTCCTACCATTGTTGAAATCTAGTAAGGATATTTAAAATATTTTAAAACTTTATTTAGAATAAAATCATAAATTGATGAATTATGAGAATAAAAAATTTCTTAAATAATTTATGGTTTAAGCTCTAAACCCAATATCGCCAATAAAAATAGAAATATAATGATCTTTATGTGTTTGAATAAATCATTAACTAGGCTAATACACCTCCTAAATAGGTGTAGTTTATTATTAATTTAAACTAATACAAAACTAAAATCTTTAAAATATTATTCAATATAGTTTTTATTAGATGACTTATCTTATAAATTTGATAATAAAACTTAAAATGAATATATTATTAAATAACCATAGATCTTTTCTTATATAATATATAAGATTTAATAACATTATAGTATCCTAAAAATATTAACTCTCTGAATTTTGCATCTAATTTATCAAATTAATCATTAAAATTAAGAATAAAAACTATACAACTAAAAAATATCAAATATCCATCTTTAGGTTTTCATACTTTACATAGTTTATAAGTTGATTTCTTAAAAATTGGCTTTAAAATAATTATATTTGAAATATATCATGACATATTCATAGATTATAAAACATATTATTTAGGTAAACAATAGTCATTTAGCATAGTTCTAACCATTCATTGAATATTCCTATTCTTCCTTTCAACTACACCATTTTTTGGGGTGTTATAGGGGATGAAAAAATAAGAAAATAATCATTTTCTTCAAAAAACCATTCAAATTTTATATTTATAAATCATAATCCTCTAGAAATTTTAATACATAAAATTAAATAACCTTTACTATTTTGAACTAGTTTGCAATAAGAAATAAAATTAGATAAAGTTTCACGATCATGTGTAAGGATATAAATCCCTTTAATTTGACTAAAATCATCAAAAATAACAAAAAAAAATATTACCATCAAGACTAGTATCTTGAACCATCCTTAACAAATACAAATGAAAAAATTGTAATGGACTTAAAATAATGACATAAATAAGATATATAAAATTTTCTATTTACTATTTTCTCTTCTTGTAAGTAACATAATTGTGATTATTTTCCACTTTAAAACTGGGTATCCGATGAAAATTTCCATGTTAGAAAAATTGTGTAATTGTATAAAAATAGCAAGTACAAGCCTTATATTCTATAAAATGTGGTCTGACTGTATATTATTTAAACACGTAACATTCTGATATGTTAGTTTATTAAAATCATTAGAATAAAAGATTTTATTTTTATTAGAATAAAAAAAATATTCATCTTTAAAAACAATTTACTTGAAATTTAGAAATATAGAAAACATTTCATCATAACATAGCTATGAAATACAAGTTATGTTATGTTTTAAACCATTATATATAAAACTTTAGAATTAATAATAGATTTATAAATACCTACTTCACTAAAACCTTTAAACTTTTCTATTGAGTTCTCCCCAAAAGTCACATTACCACCATCACATATAATGTATAATTAAATGTATCATAGATCTCCTTTAATGTTCAAGGATAATCCACTATACCTTTATTAGGACTCCTCTTGTAAACTTCCATGTCATATATACTATAAAATAAGTTAGAGGAAATATTTGGTACCTATGCTACTTTGGGTCTAATGGGATTAGTAAATGAATTTTAAAGAACCTACACAAACATTAAACATGAAAATATATATATATATATATATATATATATATATTCATTTAGAATAAAAATAATGAATGGAAGGGTAAAAAGGAAATGGGAGGTAAGTGGTGGAAACTAAGGTAATTACGATTGATGATGTCCACATAATCAAAAGCAAGTGAACCAAATTTATAAAAAGAAACTAGCCCCACCATCTAATCACCTTTGGATATAATAATGTCCTCTACTATATTTTCAACCCTTTAGGTGTGTAATATATCCACATATGGAGAGATTTTTTTTTTGCAGCTTTAGATACTATAGGAAATTGGACAAGGGATGTAAGAATTACTCATCAAAGCATTGACCACTATTGTCTAATTGAATTTAACTAAGGAATGATGGAAATTATTTGTTCTAAATAGAGAGAGACTAGTGAGAAGTGTATGAGTATCATATTTCAAAAAGTATCCTTTCCCAAAAATGTTATAGAATTCAAGGATGATGGATCCTTGAGAGTCTAAAGGTAATTCCCCCACCATGCATAACACCTTTCAATTATGATCTGTCAATGTTTTGATTGAGACAATGAATATACATGGTCTATTTTACCCAAAAACCATGACTTCCAGGCTTTTCTTATTCAGTCAGATTTGAATATAGGCACTGCATAGGGAGAAGAAGCCTCATATTCCTATACAATGATCCAAAGGAAATTTCAAGGTATAAAATTCGCATTTTTTGGAAGGAATTAGATGCACTACACCCATGATGACGAGCTGCATTACACGACTCCCATAGAACTAAAAAACCAGCACCTAAGAGAACAAGCATCACCTATTAGTTAGTAGACATGACCATAAGGTATTTGTTCCAAACCTGTATGAATGCATCAATCAATGAAAACAATTGTTCATGCTTAAAGATATCCCCCATGAGATTCCATATGTACCAATCCTAGTCACACTCAACTAAGAGGTAAAGGAACTATTCCATACTAGAATTGGAAAAAATAATCAGATTTAGAGGAGTGGATCATACCTATGTATTAAATGTTAAAAAATGTATAAATGAATGGATTTTTAACTCTTTATAATAATAATTTTTTCTAATAAGAATATATTTATCCCAGATATTATAAACCAAGATATCTAGTAAGTTTCACCAACAGATTAATTTTCTAAAACATGTGCAACAAAACTGGGTCGATGGGGAGGTAGTAAAGAAAATATTTCCAAGAACATCCTCATGAAGAAGAATTTGAATGTGAGATTTATCAATATCACTAAGAATATATTAATTGAATGATAGGTGGATAATGTCATAAATTAAGCTAATGTTCAGAAATGGAAACCCTAGGAAGAAGAGGGTAAAACCTTCTCATGTGTACTTTTAAATGGATTAGTCACCTCTCCTGAGGATCCAATGAGTGTTTTCCATAATTAATGTCATTTATTTCTGAATATTTCTCCATAAATGTAGCTCAAAATAATGATATGTCCATCGATAGGGGGATTACATGAAATTTTTCTTAATGAAGCCGACTCAAATATATATTCTTAAAAGGGATTCCGAAATTAGTTTATTTTTGATGCATCTCATGTTCTCTAGTATGAACCTTAGTCCAATACCCCCCCCCCTGTTGGTTTAGCTAGGAAAACCTAACTGGACTAATGATGATGACCTTATTTTCAATAATATTGTATAAAACTATTGATGTTGCTCTCAATATTTTTAATGAAACTCTTAGGAACTTTTCTGACTGAGAGGATGTGTATGGGAATAGAAGATAAAACACAAGTCACAAGTGTGATTTAACTATCAAATGAAGGGAAGTCACTCTTCTTATTGAGGAATATTCCAATTATTATATAAAAAATCCTATCAAATTGATGGATATGCACTCTCCCATTAGAGGGGTGCCAAGATAGTCCATCCGAAGGGGCCTTATTATAATACCAAGTATCTCCTCAATATGTTTTCCACACCTGACAGTGCACTTATTAAGAATGAAAACATAACGTTTATCCATGTCAACACATTTTCCACTTCTACTACTATATTCCTTTAAAATCCTATTAAAGTGATTAATAGAATTTCTAAAATAATTTATCAATAAAATAATAGCCTTAGTAAAAAACAAGTGATAAATCCCAACAAAGTTGTAGGTGAATTAAACCATCCATGATAACATTAATAAAATTTCTGCTAAAAGAGTCTTATAAAAGATTTAAAAGTCTTAAAGGTAAAGGGTCCCATTAAATAAAACCAATAGCATGTTTAAAAAAACCAAACCTCATTCCCATTAGTTATATAGGGAACCATGATGAGGGATAAAACCAAACTAAATGGTCACAAACTCATTTAGAGAAACCAAATCTTCAAATCATTTTAAGGGTGTAGCCCCACTCAATTCCACTACGGGCCTTTTCAATGTAAAATTTAATCATAGTATTGGAACCCACCACCCTCACATAAAAATGAAAAAACATATCCTAGGAAATACTAGTAGAAATTTAGATTCTCCTTCCCTTGATGAATCCATGTTTCTCTTTTGAGATCCGAGCATGTCTTCTATTCATAATAGTGTTCATAATTGTATAAGAAAACATACAAGTGTCGATGGGTCAAAACTAACCAAAACTATTTGGTTGATTCACCTTGGGAATGAAAACCATGACGGTGTTATGTGTAATTCTTTGAATATGGGACCATTTGAAAAAAAAATTGATCTTTTCAATGAAATCTATTTAAGTTATTTCCCAAGATGTGGAGTAAAAAGAGACCGTAAAGCCATATCGACTCAAATAACTATTCGGATTATTCCCCAAGATTTAACCCTTAATATTATCCTATTATGGAAGGAATTACAGTCTATAATTAAGGTGATTCCTTACTAAATTTGGAATAAAATCAAAAAATCAGTCATATATGGTCGCATCTGGGCCTCCCCCTCTCACTATAGTCCCTAGGCCAGCAAGAAAATCAGAAAATAATGACACTCTGGGAAGGAAAATATAGATTGAATCATCCAAGTGGGACCCATAGACTAGCTTCAGGTTTATTTTCTTAGTAAAACTCTTCTATTGGATGCATGTTTGAAAGTAATCTGTGTTATGGTCACCCTCCCTCAACCAATTGTCCCTCAATCTCTCTCTATCATCCTTTTTCAATATCATGGAGCACTTTTTCATTTTTTTACTCATCATAAGTCCATTGGAGAAAAAAACCATCATCCCGTTGAATTTGAAAATTATTATCAATTGAGGAAATATCATTATAAATGATTTATGGATTACTAGAATAAATCAACCATCAATTTCTCCAAAATATGTATCATTTTTTATCTATATGATTTTGCTTCAGAATTTGAACAAGTCCTAAATTTGGAGAGGAAGAAACTAGGAATCACTGATCAATTCCAAAAGTCAATACATCCTTATCAAAATATTATATAAAAGGAATCATTTATTAATCTTAGTGGACTCTAAACCTCTAAGATCAAAGGATAATTTTCTGGAAATCTCCTTGCCAAATTAAACAATAAGGAAAATGGATGGAATAAACAGACTGAATATATGCTATGAATATGTCAAGTCTACTCCAAATCCATCGATTGCCTCTTTGTTTGTTACATCAAATAAATTAATCACTAGAAATACTAGATTTATGAGATTATTAAGCCTTATAAATTATTGAAAATAAACTATAGTATTGGTTGAGTGCAGACTCCCTCCACTATTCTCTAAAGGATATATAATGGTGTTGAAATATCCACATATAAACTAGACCTCCAAACTAGGGTTAAAATAATAAAGAGAGTCACATAAGTCCTTCTTACTAGTTACCTCTCATTTGTAATACACCACTATTATGAACAAGGAAAGGTTCTATTTATATACATTGATATTTATTTGGTGGGGGATGTTTCAATGAGAGAAACTTGATCCCGATTCTCCCAAAAAATCAAGATATATGTGTTGAATTTCCAATCATTCATATAGTTTTGTAACTAAATTATTCTATAAATAATTTAAAGAGAGTTTTTCAATAGGTAATCTTGAAGATATATATTTATAAATGAAATATTTGGTGTTCTGAAAAGTATAGAGAAATATTAGTGAACACTAAATTTTATCATGACCATTAATTATAAAACCAAAATATGTCACAATATAAACACTTAATTTATAAAATTTTTTTAAAAAAAAATCTTTTACATTTTAGGTAATTTTTTATCATATCCATGTCTATTATTATTTTTATTTATAATATTCATCCTCATCCTTTTATCATAATTTTATTTTCCTTAAATAAAGGTCAAAAAAATTATCTTTAAAATTTATATTTCCTATTTGATATTATTATTATAATATATCCCTTGAATTGAATCAAGAAAACCACCTCCATTGTTGAAATGTTGTATGATTCCTAGGAGGAAGAAGAACCATCAATCTGGTATTGTTCTTCCCTTATCAAACCACCATCATTGTTGATCCTAGAATCACAACCTCCATCGCATTAAGTACCCACGGTTTTAATCCATTGTATCGAAGAATAGTCGCACAACAATAAAAAACTATTCATTTTTTAACCCATTGGCCAAATCTAATACCAAAAAAGATCAAATGAAGAAAATTGGGGAGAAGAACACAAACCATAAAATGTTACGAAGAAACCTTGAACATTGTTTATTTGGCCTTGATCCATTTTCATAGAAATAGATAAATGAATATGAATCAGATTAGAATGAACAAAAATAAATATTCCATCAATTTAACTCATCTGATGATGCATATATCAATTGTTTTCATGGAATTGATTTATGTTCTTCCAGGATTAAGAAATGGGATGGAAATCACATTGAAAAACTTTCTATAATGATTTTGGATCAATCATTGATGAAGAAAAATTTTATTTTTTCATTGATGAGATCCTCTAATACTATTGGTGTGGTGATCCATAATCCAAACTCTGATCTATCGGTGTCTTCCAAGAATGCTCTCCACCAGTTATCTAGATCTCTAGGGTTTAGGTACTCAACCCTAAGGAAATTATATAACTTTATAATTAAATTATAAATTATTCTCTATGTCCAAAAATAAACAAAATAAATTATTTATTTATTTTATTTTATTTAATTATGCCCATAGTGACTTTTTCCCAAATGACCCACACCAAAAAATATTCTATCATGCCTAGGGTAAAACCCAAGTTATGAACTCAATAGTGCCCTAGATTTCGGATATGGTCCCCCATTCAAGATTTATTCAATTTTTTAAGAAAACTATGTGTGCATTCTATTTAACATATTGAATATATTTGAAACATTTAGTCCAGTCACACCAGCCCCCGGAATCGTACACTGTTTCAGTGTCTGGTCTTGAAAATAGTCCATATATATCCAAAAATAATATAGGTAAAATCATAGAAATTAAAAATAACCCCCAAAAATTTTACTGAGCTATACTCAATTAATACTGATGCACGACAACGGGCCTTACTATATACCTGGTTGGACACTCCTGGGGGATATGAAATAGTTAATCCATATTTTCTATATGAACCATTATGAATAATGTTTAACAAAGTATGATCATATATGACCTAGGATAAAGCTATGGTGTCATAGGTTTTAATTTTATAACTAATTCCTCTTGATTATGTGGTTTTACCACTATGATTAGTATTTCTCATACTTTTATTTTTGGTTTTAGTCAATGGATATAACCTGAAGGAACCAATTTTTTGGTGAATGTGATAAACAACACAGAAATCTCCCTCCTAAGAAACTGAATTCTATGGGATCAAGAATGAAAATTCTTTTTGCCATGATAACACAACTTTATCAATCTATGAATCATGTTGGACTCTTAAATGAGAAAAGTAGGAAACAAAATTCTACTGAGTCCTTCATGAGGAAACATCCGCATTATTTCAATGGGTTTTATAATCCAAAAGTGGATGATAAATAGATCCGTAGCAACAAAAAGAAATTTTCCATTCTCCAATGTTCAAAACTTTATAAAGTCATTATAGTTGTTTATTGTTTAAAAGGTGAAGCATACCAGTAGTGGAATATAATAAAGAATACAAGCTAGAAATGTGAAATTGGATCTATAGATTGGGATGAGTTCAAGAACATATTCTTTAATAAATGCATTCCTCATATTATTCATATGAATATGAATAAGGATTTTCTTGAGTTAATGAAAAATCATGATGAATATATTTGTAGCTAAGATGCCAACTTTATAATACATGTGAGGTAAACATTTTTAATTATCATCCAACCAAAAAGTAAGATTGATCGATTCTTCAGTTGATTAAATCTAGGTCTCCAAAGGGTGTTATCCATAAGAAACTTTCGTAGCTATGAGGAAATTTTCTATTGTGCTATTAAGTTGGAAATAGAGGTTAGAGTTACACATCAATCACATGGTTTTTAGAAAAAGATAAATATGGAATTAAAAGTGAAATATAATAACCATCAAGAAAAGAATATGATATTTCCATTATGCTAAATGTTTGGAAGGAATCATAGAGAAAATTTTCTTATGGGGAGTAAAAAATTATTTAAGTGTGGGAAGAATGGTCATCGAGCATTTGACTATTAAAGTGGTGGAAAAAAGTTAACTAATGATTCAAATAGAGATAAAGCTATATAGAACACACCTCCCATACTTTAGTTCTTAAAGTGGAAGGATAATGGGAATTATGAGAAGATGCTACCAAATCAAAGGGTTAACAAAGATGATCATCATCATTAACCTCTCAAGCTGAGAGATAAAGGGAAATATCATGTGACCATTGTTTCTGACAAGGGGTATGATAACGATGTGGTGAAAGGTACACTAATCATCCACTCTAGAGCTTCTAATGTCTTATTTTACTCTAGTTCTACCCATTATTTTCTATCTAAACAATTTTATAACATCATCAAGATGTCACCACATCGATTAGATGTTGAATTATCAAAAAAACACCTAATAGTACAATGTTCATATCAAAAGTATATATTCCTATCTATGGTTGAAGTTTGTGGGAATGTGCTTCAAAAAATATTTTTATTTTCTATCTAGTTGAATTTTATATTATCTTATGCATGGATTTGATTTCTCAATATAAGGCTCACTTCAATTTACAAGGAAGTAAATTCACATTTTACATTCTAAATGAGCCTTTGATTAGTTATCATTTTGATGAAAAATATTAACTTTTGATAAAAATCACACCAATTATGTAGTTCACGATGCCTTTTTATAAGGGGTTTTTATCCTAGATTGTTGGGGATAAACATAGCATCGATGATATTCCTATTTTTTAGATGATTCGGGATTTATTTCAAGAATAATTTCTTAGTATTACTATGAATCATTATGTTTATTTTCCAATAGAACTCAAACCTAGTGTCATACCTATTTCAAGGACTTTGTTTAGAAAAAACATAATTGAGTTGAAAGAATTAAATAAGAAAATCCATGAGAATCCTTACAAGGGATTCATTCTACTAATTGTTATACATTGGGGTGAACCTGTTCTATTGGTTAAGAATAAAGGAGGATTGTTGCATCTTTTTATTATTTATTGGGAAAAATATTTTGATCAAGAACACGAATCCCCATCCCTGTATTGATGACGTGTTTGATCAAATGTGCAGAGCTCAATACTTTTCCATGATTGGCCTTAATTATGGATATCATTAAGTTAGGGTTAAGAATGAGGACATAACCATTATGTAATTTCATACAAGGTATGAACAATATGAATATATAGTGATTCTATTTGGTCTTATTAATTCCCCTATTATCTTCGTGGATTTAATGAATAGAGTCTTTAGATATTACTATGATCAGTTTGTGGTAGTATTTATAAATGATATTGTTATCTATTCAAAGAGAAAGGAAGATCATGAAAATCACTTGAGAATTTTACTAAATAACCTAATAAAGAATAAAGTATCTTAAAATTTTAGAAAATGTGAATTTTGGAATCAAAGGGTTTCATTTTTGGGTCGTGTAATCTCAATATAGGGTATATAAATAGATCCCTTAAAGATGTAGGCTATTGAGGGTTGACCCAGACTAACCACGGTGGCTGAGATCTATAGTTTTCTTAGTTTAGTCAGATATTATTGATGGTTAGTGGACAATTTCTGACAACTTTATAATCCTTTGACTATATTAACTCGGATGATGGAAAAGTTCCTCTAAATATATGAATGTGAAGAAAACCTCAAGGAAGTAAAGATAAGGTTATTCACCTCCCCTATGCATACATTAACCTATAGTAGAGAAGGCTATGTAATATATAGTGATTCATATAAGAAGGTATTGGGATGCATTATCATGAAAAGTGTCATCGTTATAGATTATGTATACTGAAAATTGAAGTTTCCTAAGAAAAATTACCCTACTCATGAGTTGGAGTTAGCATCGACAATATTTTCATTAAAGATATGAAGTAATTGTATTGATGGATAAAAGTGTGATATATATATCGATCACAAACGTTTGACGTACATATTCACACAGAAGGAGTTGAATATGGGCCAGAGAATATGGTGAGAGCTTATTAAAGATTATGAATTCTCATTATATTATCACCCTGAAAAAGTGAACAATGTGACCGATTATTTGAATCAAAAGGATCATTCTATCTTATGTACAATGAGGATAAAAACATATCCAATATTTATGGATTTGTAAAGGATGAATATTGAAATATTTAAGGAAGGGGAGAAATAATATCTTTCATAAATAAGTGTTCAACCATTTATCCAAGTGAAGATTTATTAGGCATATATGGAATACATAAATTTGAAAAATATGGGGAGGAATGTTCCTGATATTAACCTTGATCATGATGGAATGATAAGATTTTGTAACTATTTATGTGTTCCTTCCATACAAGATTTGTAGGTGCTACTATAGGATGCCCATATTTATTCACTCTATATTCATCCTAAAAGTCAAAATATGTATATATATCTGAAAGATTACTTCTAGTGTAATGGAATAAAAAAAGAGATATTGCTGAGTTTGTATCTCGATACTTAGTATGTTAGCAAGTTAAGGATGAGAGACAAAACTCTAAGGGGATGTTAAAACCATTACCCATACTGGAATGGAAATGGGAAAACATAACAAAGTAATTTTAATAGGAATCCCAAGAATATATAAAAGGAATAATGTTATATGGGTAGTAGTCGATCATCTTAAGAAGTCAACAAAATGCATCTCTATCAAAGAAGATTAATCATTAGATCATCTTGCTAAGATATACATTAAGTAAGTAGAATTATCACATGGAGTACCACTCCAAATTTTATTTGATCGAGATTAAAATTTTAACTCTAATTTTTGGAAATGTATTTAGTAAGGTTTGGATATAGATTTTTGCTTCATCATTGCTTATCATTCATAGAAAAATGGTTATTCTAAGAGAGGAAATCAAATCCAAGAGGATATGTTGAGATATTGTTCTATGTATTTCAAAGGTGGTTGGGATCAATACCTTACCCTAGTTGAGTTTTCATACAAAAATAGATTTCAATCGAGCATTCATATGGATCCTTATAAAACCCTCTATGTAAAGAAGTGTACTGCTCTAACATGCTGAAATGAAGTTAGAGAAATAAAGGTGTTGGGACCTGAGCTAGATGAGGAAGTGGAATAGAAGGTTATATCCATTCATCAACACATCAAGGTGGCACAAATTTGGAAAAAACGTTATGTTGATAATAGTTAGAGTACTATAGGAGTATTGTACCAGTACTGTAGAAGTATTGTAGTAGGTATTGTTTGATACTGTAGAAACCGAAACTACTCACACAATTTGGGCCTTCGTGCCACCGGTTTGGGCCTATGGGTCTTTGGGACTTCAGGTAATCAAATACCTTCGGGCCTTTCGGCCTTCGGGCCATATAGACCATGGAGTAGCCCAGTTCACATAGTGCAGGCTCTAGAAGAGGATCAGAGAAAAAGAGTAGCAGTCACCAAAGTAGAGATAACCAGATTGGAAGAATGAGAGGGTATGACAACCACTATCGGGACCAGGCTCCGTGCAGCTTTTCACGGGGAAATTCTAGTCGATCGACAATGCAAGGTGGGGAGCTAAGGTGATCAATGATGCAAAAGATAGGGAGGGACAGTTCTATTTGGCCGGGCCTATGGGTTATCTATGGGAATAGTATGCCTCTAGGCCTTCAGGTCATGTAATTGGCCTTTGGGTCGTGTTGGGACTTATAAATTGGGCCTACAATTCGTGTAAGGGTTCCCCTTAAACCATTAAAAGGGGTACTATCCATAATAAAATAAAAAAGAAGGCCTTCAGGCCACTCAGGATAATCACTAGCATAATCTAGAATTTGAAGTAGGTAAGATGTTTTTTTTATGAATATCTCCCTAGAATAATGTTATAAGATTAAGAAAGAAATGGAAACTAATCCCTAGGTATATTGTCCCATTCAAGATCCTTGATTGAGTAGGTATAGTTAATTATCACTTGACACATAAAAAACACCACTCAAGTCCATGTTGTATTATATGTATCTCTCTTGAGGAAGTACATACCTGAACCTTCAATTGTACTAAAATTATAGGTCATATGGCTGGAGTGGGATTTTTCTTATGTTGAACAACATTTGGAGATTCTGGATCATGCATAGAAAGTCCAACAAAACAACACCACTCACCTAGTAAATGTTTTGTGGAAAAAACACCAGTTTAAAGAAGATATAAGGGAACATTAGGATATAATGAGGAACAATTACCATCTTTTTTTGTATCATAGTGACAAATTTTGAGGGAGAAATTCATTTTAAGGGGGTAGAATATAACATCATATGTTTATATGATTTTTTTTTCAAATAAATTAAATTTAATTGATCTCTTCTGTTTCATTATACACCATGTTTTGTTTTCATTATACACTACACAAAGTTGATATTTCATTATATGCTACACCATGTTAATCTTGTACTACATGCAACACCGGCTTATCTTGTGTTATACCTGATACTGAGTTTTGTTAAAACAATGATATGTTGTTAATATTGTAATTTTAATCCCAAATTTTATAACATAAACATTAAAATAGGTAATATGAATATTAATATCTAATATTTAATCATAATGGTTTTATGTAAAGAAAACATATTGATAAGAAAATACATATTTTTTCAGTAAAGTCTTTGTATGTTTAGAAAACACTATTTTCTCAGAAACTGCTTTTTATGTCTTTTTATGAACAATAATAAAATTAATTTTTAATACTTTTAGCAATTTAATTTCATAATAAAACTTATATTTTTAATTTATATCTTTAAAATTAGCGTAGGGTGAATTTATGGTATTTTTTTGAAATATTTCATTTTTGGATAAACAGTGGAAAATACTGAATTTTATATAAAAGCTGCCATTTTATTTAATTTATTTATAAAGTAAAATTATTTTTTAAATTGGTTTTAAAGTGTAAATAATTTAATTATACATCATTAAATCCAATTTAGTACATTTAAATCAATTTCACATTGAAATTGGATATAATAACATTTCAAAAAAAATTAACATTTTCACTTTTAAAACCAGTTGTCTTGTCCCATCTGTGAGATTAAATTTAAATTAATTCCTAAAACTTCAGTGAATTGAATTTTTATAAATAGATTCCACATTTTGAGCCATCATAATTTATAATTTATAATTATTCCAACAAAATTTCTGACCAAAATGATTACTGAAAAAATAGTTAAAACTAATCACGGTGATTAAGAGAAAAACGAGTTTACCAAGGGACTGAAATATAAACATAAGGGAAAAAATGGCGTATAAGATTTTCCAAAATGAAATTGATTTCATTATTTTGACATTAACCCTTCATGGATCTAATTTTTTTTCAATATTGAATCCTTTTTAGGTTATAACGTTGTTTCACCTAACTTTCTTTTCAAAACGTCCAAGTGTGTCATCTCCCCCACTTCTAAAAGACCATCATCTCTCCCCCTCTCTTCACGCCTTTAAAACAAATTAGTTCAACCAATATATACCAAAATAACTTCTCCAATTCTATCCCGACATCCTATAATCCTTATTTTATTCATAAATCCCACCAAGGAAGTCCTTTGGTTTAAACCAAAAGGAGATACCCGAAGAAGAGGTAAAGTTCATCAATGATTGATTTTTTTTCAAAACCATTTGTTTCTTTTTATATAATAACATAATAATATTAAATCTAATAATATTTTTTATGTTAAGGGTAATATTTACAACCACACATACATCCATCAAATGGTTTACAGAATCATCATTTGTGTGTATGTAAGACTACCACCTCGCAAACCGATGTCATCCGTTTTTTCATTACCAGCCATCAAGGTTAGGATTAATGATGGAAATATTGTTTATTTATTATATTTATGATTTTAATGAAGTTATTATGATTCTATAATTGTAATATCACACATAACTTCAAGCTTTCCATTTTTTGGGAATATGATAACGTCTTTCGTGTGTACGGTTGACTACTACCTCGTGAAGTGATGTGATTCATTCATGCATTAAATAGAATGTATTAAGGATTATTTTAAAAAAAAATATTTGATATATATTAAATTAAAATTATTATATAATTATAATATCTGATATAATTTTGTTTCTTTTAATCCTACATGAAAATGAAAATAGTGTTCATGCGTACATATGGCCTACCATCTTCATGACCGATGTATTTCATTTCCTATTTATATCTTTTATTGATTATTAAAAATACATATATCATACATATATATGATATTTATTTTATAGTTATCATTCCAGATATAATTAAAACATGATTAATGTAAGATGATAAAAAATATAACAAAGAAAAATATGTATGAGAAACATAGTGGTTATTACCCAAAACATAACTTCAACATGAAATTGTTAATAAATCTGTAATATAAAGTCATAATAAAATAATATATGGTATGATATATATTAATTATAATAAAAATATATTTACTATACAAGAGTTTTTAATGATTTCATTAGAAGTCAAGACTTAAGGTAAGCGATTTCGGTATCACTTTTTACTTTCATGAGATATATGCTATATCCACCAAATCTTTCTTCAATGTGGAATATATACATCCCATTAATGTAATTTACAAAAATTGTAATTAAAATTTATATTATTTAAATATTCATTTGATAATATCTCTTCCTGTGATCTACAGTTCAAAATTTACCTAATTAGTACGAGATTTTTGTCTCAATTTATCTTCTTTATGACACATGTTGTGTTATGCACCTATATTATTTCACAAGGTGTATATAAATCCCCTTATACATGTATTATAATGAATTTATTCATCCTGATGACATTTTAAGTTTCATTGTATTTTATTTCTTCATAGGATAAAATATTTAATTTTACCAAAGTGGAAAAGATGTTATGTTACAATCACATCATTTATCGAGATTGTTTGAGATCAAGTTTCCAATATTGAAACATCATTATATACCTCTCAATAATTCTCCAGAATTTTATTCTCCTATAATTAGTCATGTTATATTCTTGTAATAACACCATTTTCAAACTCTTTTTTAGTTAACATAATCAAGAAAGTGTTCTTAATAAAATCTGATATTAAAACTCTCTTCAGTCGGAAATCCATTTTCTTTCAAAACTATGCTTTCTAAAACAAATTTCAAATGTTTATTTACTTTTAAAAATTATTTATTAAAGTTATTTTCAACCATTTTTTCTTTCTTAAATTTTTTCAAAGGAATCTTATTTTCATTTTTTGATCTAGGTACTTTTATAAACTGTTTATAGTGAAAAACTTATGTTCGTTTAACATGTGTGATATATATGGATTTATCTACTTTCATGATCATTATTTCTTTGAAGATTAATTTAAATGATATAATGGTTATTTTTAAATAAAATTAATTTCATAATATTCTATAAATTATTTATTTTTAAAGTTATATTCAAAGAAAAATGTTTTCAAAAAAATGTGTTTTAAAAAGAATTATCAATGTGGAAAGGATATTTTACTCAAGAAATGTTTTAAATGATATCCGAAAACAATTTTCCATCTAAGATAAAAATTTTGGTGTTACACACTCCTTACTAGGGATATGATCCAAGATTACTATTCATATTCTTTTTCTCTGAATGGTTTATGTTTTTATTTCATGATTTAAAAAAAACCATTTCTCTTCCACGAGTTATATTCTAATAAAATATATTTCTCTTCCATGGGTTATATTCTTATGAACCTGATTCTTTACATGGCTTATTCTATGATGAAATGTTTATGAAACCTAACTATTTTCCCTAGGTTAATATATGATTAAATGTTTATAATAACCATTTCATTTCATTGTTTATGATATGATGAAATTTTATGATCTTATGGAACACATATGTATGATTTAATTATGTGATAGAGTGGGACCTATATCTCTCTCAAATTCATTGAGTAAAGATTTATATATCATGATATATACATGGATGGAATGGTGATTTAACCTAGTTCAATAAAGGAATTTCTCATCTAAGATGGTCTTGAGAGTGAACCTTGACTACTAAGATGGTTTGTGGAGTTAACCTATTCCACTAGGATAGCCTTGTAAGCGATCCTTGACTACTATAGAAATAATTTTATATATTTATATGTTTGCCACAATTCAAGGTATTATGCCTATTTAATGGTCACTTTAATTATTCTCTTTGATACCTTTTTGATTCAAGTCTTAAGACTTCTAAAATTTATTTTATGTCTCAAGATTATGATTATTGATATGTAGGGTATGATATTATAATGTTATGTTCATGTTATCATACCCTTATTCCCGTGATTATGCTTACATATCTTCCTTTTTTACCCTTATTAAAAATTTTATCTCACCCTTTCTTATGATTCCTTTCCCTAGGTTATGGATATATGTATTATGTATGATTAATGGAGAACCTATTTAGAGACAATGTATTTCTTTTATGAACCAATTTTTTATGTACCCATGTTTCCAATGGCACTAAAATATTATGATTCATTGGAATGTATTAGTGTAATAAAAAAATATTCATTTATTTGTATTCAACATTTATGTATGAAAATCTAGGGTTTATATACCCCCCTAAGGGGGGACTATGTGTAGGTCCGCATATTATAAGTGTAGTTTGATATAGCCTGTCAGATTTTTTTATCTGGTTTATTTATAACGGTTTGAAATATGGTTTATTTTTTAGTCCATTACACACTATAAATTCGGCTTAGTTGTCCTAGGCCTATAAATCACACCATATAATATTAGGGTTATAGTTGTTATTATAAGAAAAATATACCAAGGGAATGTTATCTAGAAATAAACCTACAAAATCCAAGATGCATGACCTCAACATGTTCTATAGAGCGTATCTTTTTCTATTAATTTATTTATTGGTTTGATGATTTATTGTGGTACTAAGACATAGGATGGTACCAAAATCTTAATATAACATCTTATAGAGTCTCAAAGTAAAGAGTGCCTCTCGACCATATTCTATGGTTAAAGGAACTCCAAGGAGCTTTATAATCTCATTGACATGTGACTTTTTTAGACAGTATATTAGGGTTTTTTGAAAAATACAAAGTAAGTTAGAATAATTTTTGAGTATATCCATATTAATCCATACTACGTCATCCCCTATAGATTTCTATGGTAGTCTAGACAAAAATTCCCTAAGGACTTCATTCCACTTACACTCTAGAATACAAAGGTACTGAATAAACCCTATTGGGACATGATGCTCGGTCTTTACCCTTAGGAAGGTGAGGAATCAAACCATGAAATCAAAAACATCCATATTCATCTTTGGAAATACAAACTACCTATCTAGTTAATGATACATATTTCAATTCTTTGGTGGACGTCCGATAGATAATATAGGATCTCTCTCAATACCTCCTTCTTTAATGCCTATAGTATATAATGAATCCCTTGGAAGAGAATATGGTGCTCTTAACCTTCTGTTCCACCCTCTAGTACCTCTATATGGATAAAGTGATCTCTCTAAAGCTCAAAATCAAGGTCACCAAACTATGAATCAGCAACTTTTTATGCTAGAATAGAGGTCACCATAAAAAAAGAACCCCCAACCATTATTCTTCATAATATCAAGGTTAAAATAAAAATCCTTGTATAATGGTTTTTTATAGTATTTGTTGACATAGTTTTTGAACATATTTCTAGAAAACTCTTGAAATCATGGGGAGAATATAAAATTAACGATGAAGAATCCTTGAATATATTCTAGTGGAATTATGGGGAAAAGTATAGATGGTTTGTGAAAATTCAGTTAAGTCATAAACATATGGATATATATAGGTTCAAATATAAGGGAAAACAAATAAGTGAACCAAAAATAAAGAAATTATTATAGACCCCCCCCCCAAGTCTGTAATAGTAAGTTTTGGGAGAGGTAATAGTATCTAGATAAGTCCTATATGAGTTCCTTGAAGACATAAAGGTAACTAGATTGAAATTTATGGGAATTTCACGAAGACCTAGAATCACCTTATTTGTGTAAGTTAACGCATATATATAATCAAAGGTTTCAAAAATTACTAAAGGAACCTCACAGTGATATGTAACTATTTTAAGAAAAAATTTCAAAGGTTTCTCAAATTCTGTAAGAGTCTCCATACTAATTTTATAAGATTCAACATCTGACGGTTATAAAAAAATCCAATGGTAGATTTCAAAATGGTCATCATGATATTTCTTAAGGGTCATATAATTTTCAATGTTTCAAATAAAAAAATTGTAAGGGTCATTCCCTTTATCATTTGGACTTTATAAGTATCATTAAGGCCAATCACAAGAGTAATACTATTGAATGTAATGGTTACTCCATTCAAATGTAAGGGTCAACTTGAGAACACTAAAAAATATAATTTAAATTCCATTAATTATTTTTCAATAAAGGATTTTCCAATAACAAATTCAAATATGTTCTATTAATAATAAAATACGGTTTACAAATTGACCAGCTAAGAATGAAGAGAGTGAATCTAAAGTTGGAGGTAAATTATTTGTTTATATTTTAGTGTTATAAATACCATATTTTTATTTGTTTTTAGATATAATGTTTGATCATTATTTTTACTATAGTAGTGGATATACTACCATGTAGATAGCTAAAATATTTCCATTTGATGTTTAAATTCATTTTTTACTGGAGAATAAGTAAATAATTTATTCCAAAATATTTTTTAATTATTTTGGAGTAGATCACACCACTGATCTGGGATTTGTAATATTAAAATATATAAATACATCTCATGTGGATGTTTAGTGAATAAAATAAGGAGAGAGAAGTAGAACATTGAGACTCTCTTGAGATAAAAAGGGATATATCTTTCCATTCAAGATAAGATTATAAAAATAGAGGAATAGATTTTAGATTAGTTTTTGAGAATATGAAGTTGAATTTCAAAAAATTACTGGAAGGAAAAAAGAGAGGAAGTGGAGTTCAAGGCATATAAAGTAAATTTAGTGAAAGAGAATAGGGTTTTATAGAAGTTTCTATCTCTAAACTTTTGTGTAATTTTTCAAGTGGTTGAAATAAGAGCAAATTGTGGAAATATCTTTGGGGTTATTTACATCAGTTATTCATTAAGTAAGAAGATATATTATAGGACGATCAGTGAGTTCCATCCTATAGGAAGAACAATTATTTCATCATTATTATATAATGGTTGTAAACATATATGTTTAATGAAACCAATATATACTGGTAATGAAAATTAGTATTCTTATTGTTTTAGGTGGATTGGAACATCATTCTTCCATGCTATTTGGATTATCGTGGTTTGGGTGAACTATATAAATTAATCATGTCTATTTATTTTAATGATTTAATGCCTCACAACTACTATAAAAGAGTAAAAATTTCCCTGATAGTAATGGAATAAGATCATTATAAAATATTAATTAAAAATATATATACCCTAATTCACCTCCACCAAGGTATTCACCCTTCTTGTGTAAAATATGTTTTATCAGAGAAAAGGTTATCAGTGAATATTTTATTTCTTTGAAGTTGTGGAAAAAGTCATCAACCACAAGGGAATTCCACATTTTTGATAGAAATAGTTTCATGTTATAAAAAATGGATTCCATAATATTTTTTATCATTTATAATAGTTGCTTACATATATTCCAGTCGTGATATTTTGAAAATCATATAAATTGAATCTTTATCTGAAAAAGACCGAAAGCTGATTGATGTTAATGTAAAAGGAATTAATTCAGTGTGAGGAGCATTATCTAATGCTATATACATGATGGTGATGTCGTGTATGTCCTCACACACCATTTTGGTAAACTAATCAACATTTATGAAGTAAATTAAAAGGTATTTGAAGCTATGTTCTAGGTTCCATAAAACTAGTATGAGGACATTAAAAACACCCAAATGAGTATATTGATGATTTTTTGATCTGGTAAACATAATTATATTGATATTCATAGACTTTGAGAAAATATCAATGATATTAAAATCATAGAGGATCCTAATATATTTACCACCACATTTCAACGTGAATGTCTTAGTGCTTAAAGACAAAGACCTAAATTAGTTATAGTTATATAGTCTTCATAAAACTGTCATTACATATGAGATGAGTAATAGTGACAATGAAGTTTTGATAAAGGATAATTCTAACGAATTATTATTAATTTTGATGAAGAAACTCACAATGGAAGTTGATCCCATTGATAGGGATGTTGATGAGTTGGTATATTTTATTTCCTCAAATGTCAAAAGAGAAAAGCGAGAAGTCCAAGGTAAGCTTCCACATTCTTTCTTTTGTCATATAAAAATTGGGAATCTCACTGCAATATGCCAGAAGAAATTTTTAGATGATGATAATGAGGAATAACCCATGAATAACTAATTTAAGGGTGATCAAAGTAAGAAACTTACATAGTATAAAGTCATTATAAATATGAAATTTCATTCCCAAGAAGATTTCTACTCAGAAGAAATGAAACTAGAATAATTTTAGGGATATAAATACCTCATTAAAGAAGTTATTTAGGCTATCATAGATAGAGGAAAAGCAGAGGACATTGATGATGAAGGTGTTGAATTATAGGGAAGAGTCAACGTAGTGGAAAAACATGAATCTTCCCTTGAAGAAATGTGTAATGACCCAATATTTTTTAAAAAAGGAAATTCCATTCATATAAATATGTCATAATCACATGAAATCACAACATAATTAACTACTAAGATCTATATGACCCTTAAAACATAAGTTTGTCACTTCTGTTATGGGAATTTCAAAAATCTGACATACACAGTTGGAATCAGTAAATTATTTATAATCCAATAAGAAAAACTTAATTTTTGGTGAATAGTAACCTACCCTTATGAATAGTAACATACCCTTATGAATAGTGATATACTCTAATGAATAGTAACCTTTCTTATGATATTATATAAATAATATTCAAGTGTAATTATGATATATCTATGATTTAAAATATGTAAACAAATGTTTTAAAACTCTTGTTTTTAGAATAAATTATGATTTTAATTAAATATTAAATTAATAATATTTAGAAAACTATTTTTGAAAATTGGAATATGTTTTTGGATTCTACATGTTGAAAAATGGTTTGGGTAAATTTTTTGTATTTTTCTAAAATACTTGAATTTTTTATGAATAGTGAAATACGGTAAAATACCGTATATGCAAATTATCAGTTAAATACACTATTCATGACATCACAAGTGATGTAAGCCCACTTGTTTCAAACTCACACGATAAAATTACTATTCTTGGTCATAGAATACTCACTATTCCTTGTCTTGATGATATATAATAAATTAATGAATTTTATATTAAGAAATCCCCTCTCTCCTCCACTATAAACACCCCCTCTCACTCCCCCTTCCATTCACTCCTCTAAAGCCTTGTGCCTTCTCCAAATTCTGTAAAAAAACCTTTCCAACCTCCTCCCCCACGTCCAATAAGCCTTGGTCTCATAAAAATTCCAAAACCTCTCCTTAAGGAGGTTCTCAACGAAGTTTGGTTCAAGAGGTAAATTCCTCTTTTACATTCTTTGTCTTTCCTTTCAAGTTCATTTGTTTTCTTTTTTCTATTACCTATCCTTATCCAAATTTCGTGGGGACTCTAGTACCTTATATGTACTGTAATTTTTTCATGATATTGGGATAAGTTATCATCATATTTCCCTTTTTACCTTCTTTTATACGAGTAGCAAGAACACTATCCGAGATGTGTCAATTTTCCACATTCAAGGACAATGGACGTTCAAATTCTATTATCATTCTAAATTATGTTCATGAAACCATTCATGTTATGGATGAACCAGATTATTATATATAATATATCCTATTTAATATTTTTTAATCCCTTTGTACAAATAGTATTGAGTTATAATGAAAAATGAGTTTGTTGTAATCAAAACCCACAAATTAACCGAAACAATTATCATTAAAGTGATGTACAATAATTCATCCTCTTTACATGTAACAAAGTTATATAAATTACCAATAACAAATTTGTATGTTCATAAATAATATATAATTTCAATTCTGGAGATTTACATCCATTCCACATAATTAAAAATAAGTGAACTGAAGATGAAAATAAAGAAAATGAACACTCTGAAGCAACAAAATTCAATACAATAACTTATCAATAAGAACATAAATGAACTAACCATAATTATGATAAACTAAATACATTTCTAATAGTTTGTTAAATAAGTTTTTAATAAGTATAATTTCATATTCCAGGAGCTTAATTTTGAGAGAGGAACACGTTCAGAGTTAAGGTAAGGGTTTTTTCACCCGAACTTCCATTGTCATTTGGGTTACTTTTATTGTCAAATTACCTAAATGAAATTATTTTATATTATTATTTAATCCTCATAAATATGTGTGAGTGTTATATATATGTTTACCAACCAGAAACCATCCTTATTTTGTGGATAGTTACTCGTTTTAAAAGGAACTTTCAAAATTGTTTCCAAAATAAAAGCCTGATTCAAGGGAAGTTCTCAAATTCTTATCTATTTTCAAGGGCACTATATAATCTGTTTTTGGAAACCATTATCTTTATAAAATCACTCATTTTATTATGAAAATACTATCTGACTTTACTTCTGGTTTTAGATAAATATTTTTCCAAAAGAACTCTTCTTTTCAAAATAAAAGAGTATTTATCTCAAGAATTGCTTATTGATTTTATAAGAGTGTTTTCACATAATTCAACACACTTGTTGATTCCATGGTATTGGTGGGTTTAATCATATATGAAGTCATCTACCATATTTGATTTAATTTTTTATTAATAACACTATTGTGGATGATCTATCCTAAAACCATTCACCATATTACTCAGAATGGTTAGTGTTTTATGTTTAATGATTTGGGAAAGATAGTTACATTTCATATGATTGTTTCAATATGAATATATATTTTGTTTATGTTTATCCCCGCTCATATGAGGAATTCATTGGAATTATTATGTGATGGGTGGGGCCCGCTATATCCCTCGATGCATCGGTAGGTCTCATGAGACAACTAGACAAGGAATTGGTCGAGGCCTTTCCCAATGTGATATGGATTTTGGCTGAGGCCTTAATCATTAGACGTCTTGGCCGAGGCCATGAAAAAATGTTTCAGAATATCCGGCATATGCACTTACCTCATTATGAAGCGTGTAATTGAAAGTTCATGTGGTTATTTTACTAGTATAATACCCATGATTATGTTTTGTTATGGAATTATTTTCTCATCTCATATTCTTGCCATAATGTGTTCAAGTTTATTATTAACGGAATGTGTTTTCAATTATGCACCATGTCTTATGTTTATATAATCTTCTGTTGTATTATTTACTCTTACTGAGTGTTCGAGCTCACTCCTTTATTATGTTTCATTTTCTCAGGACATGAAGAAGTTTATTATGAATGAAAAGATGAAATAACCTAGGAGTCGTGGGTGTTGACTAAGGAGTTTATATGTTCTATTTCTCTTCAAGTTGTAATATTGAACTTATGTACATATCTTGTTTCAAATAATACTAAACTACTCAGTCCTTCTGGTTTCGTATTCCTTGAATGAATGAAAACGTAATCAAATAAGGCACTGACTCTGGGCAACTGGGGTCGGGTCCTTACAGTTGATATTAGAGGAAGGTTAGTATAAAACATGCAAACTAGATTTAGAAAACGTAGATTAGGGAAGAGTCCCTATGATAATCTTTGAGGATAAACATACATGAACGTCCTGGTATTTTGGTAAGGAATAGATTATGTGGATCATTCAAGCAATACATCCCTGTTTGGATACGAGTAGGGGTATCCTGGTATATGAAAATGGGTCTTGCTTTACTCTTGGTTATGAAAATATGTAGGTTTTTTTTTTGGTCAAAGGACCAAAGCATATTTATTAGAAAAAGGGAAACAAAGATTACAAGAGTCTAAAAGACGGGATCAAATTACAATCTTTACGATGCAAAGGCATCAAGTTATTTGGGAGCTCCTCCAGCCAAGTTAGATTCTGAGCAATCCCTTTATTCGCGAGAGAATCTGCAACCATGTTAGCTTCGCGGTAAGGGTTTAAATGTAAATTTTTCCTCAAAGATACCATGTTTATGATTAAGAGGTTTTCTATGCATTGAATTTCAATTTATGCTTAGTATTTTTCTACATTGAGATTATAAATTATGATTCATACCCTAATCTAGTGTATGCCATTATTTAGAAGTGGCTCCTAGTGGAAGGAATGGAAACCGTATGAATGCACGTGTCCCCTATAGGGATTTTCCTCCGACCCAAGATAATGATGTCGGCTCTGGTGTTGTGACTGGTGTTGAGAAAATTATAACTATACTGGGACAACTTACTCAGGTTATGAATAATAACCTTACCCATATAGAGCATCTGGATCCACCACGTGGAGGAGCTATGCTAGATCTCTTTATGTGACAAGAGCCTCCAACATTCAATGGGACTACAAACCCATTTGTAGCTGAGGAGTGGATAAGTTCTCTTGAGAAGTTATTTCTTACTTTGGGATGTAATGAAAGAGGGAAGGTTGTCATGGAAGTATATCATCTAATGGGATATGTGGATCAGTGGTGTTCATTAATCCAAAACACGAAGGAGGAGGAAGAAATAGAAGGGATGGAATGGAGTGATTTTCAGGAAATATTCTTAGAAAAATATTTCCCACGTGAGAAGCGAGTAGATATGGAGAGAAAATTCTTAAATATGAGGCAGAAGGAGGATAAAAATGTTGCGAAGTGTGAAGACAACATCACAAGGTTAGCAAGGCATGATGTGGACTACATACGAAATCCAAGGAGTAAAATCGATCTATTCTTTGATGGGCTAAATCCATTCCTCCGGTGGGCACTGGTGTCCTAAAGTTTTTCATTATATAAGGATATAGTTTCATGTGCTATCGAGAAAGAAATAGAATTATCTAAGTCTTATGACTTTAAGGGAAAGCAATAAAAGAAGAGGGATGCTGAAAACTTTGGGAAAGGAAATATGGAAACAGAGAAGAAGGGGAAAGTTGAATTTCCACCCTGTGATAATTTTGGAAGGAAACACCCTGGTGCATGCTTAAAGGGGAAAGGAGTATGCAATATATGTGGTCAGAAAGTCCATCTCGCTGGTGATTGTAAGGGGAAGAAGGAGGATAATGATGTTCAATTCTATAACTTTCGGGAGATGGGACACTATGCTAATGATTTTCCAAAGCATCAAAGAAACATTCCACAGAAAAGTCCAAGGGAGCAGGGATAAGCTTATGCAATCACAACTAATGATATTGAAGTTCTTAATGATGTGGTGGCAGGTACTATAATCATTTACTCAAATTTAGAAAATACTTTATTTGATTCTGGATCATTGCATTCATTTATATCTTCCCAATTTTCCAAGAAAATTAGTAATGTCCAATTTAATTTAATAAAGGAGTTATCAGTCAAAACACTTAGTGGATGTATCATTGCAAAAAAGGCATGTTGATTATTCCCCCTCGTGGAACATAAACGTGCTTTATTTTCTAACCTTATCATCATACCAATGGTTAACTATGATATAATTCTCGGTATGGATTGGCTATCAATTTATGATGCGAACATCTATTGCAAGAGGAAGGAAGTTACAATCTTTGAGAATGGTGTAGAATCCCTTATCTTTAGAGCAAAAACCTCTCCATTTGATTCTAATCTAGATCCACCCCCAGTAGCCCAACTAAATTCAGTTATTGAGGAGTAAGAGAATGAAATTACTATGGGCCAGTAAAAGAATGTTAAAATAGAATATGTACATGTTGTGAAAGAATATATTGATTTCTTTCCAGAGGATTTACCTAGACATCCTCCAGAGCAGGAAATTGAGTTTTCCATTGACTTAATTCTTGGTTCAAGGCCCATATCAAAGACCCTTTATAGAATGGACACTATGGAGTTAGTGTAACTAAAGAAGCAACTAGAGGAATTTAGTGATAAAGAATTTATTCGACCTAGTTTTTCTCCATGGAGAGCCCCTGTCCTCTTTTTCAAGAAGAAAGATGAATCCATGAGGTTGTGCATTCATTACAGAGAAATCAATGTTATTACAATAAATAATAATTATCCTCTGCCATGAATTGATGATTTATTTGATCAACTTCATGGAGCCCAATATTTTTCGAAGATTGATCTACGATCTAGATATCATCAGTTGCTTTTAAGGAAAGAAGACATTCCAAAAACAGCATTTCAAACCAGGTAAGGGCATTATGAGTTTACAGTAATGCCTTTTGGACTAACTAATGTGCCATCTATTTTCATGGATCTCATGAATAGAGTATTCAAGGAATATCTTGATGACTTTGTAGTGGTTTTTATTGATTATATCCTGGTATACTCTAAAATCCATGAAGATCATGAAAATCACATGCGCACTATTCTAAAGACCCTTAGAAGAAATAAATTATATGGGAAGTTTAGAAAGTGTGATTTCTAGCTCCAATCAGTTTCCTTTCTGGGAAACATTGTCTCTAAGGATAGAATATCTATAGATCCTTTGAAGACAAAGGCTATGAAATAATGGCCTACTCCAACAAATGTAACTGAGGTACGTAGTTTTATTGGTTTAGCATGTTATTATCGATGTTTCGTTCAGAACTTCGCCCATTTAGCCAACCCAATGACCGAGCTCACACGGAAAGGATTTAAGTTCATATAGACAAATTAATGTGAAGAATTTTTTGAAGAATTGGAGAGGAGGTTAGTGAATGATCTTATCCTAGCCCTACCATTGGGGAATGATGGGATTGTGGTCAATAGCGATGCATCAAAGAAATGACTTGGTTGCGTCCTTATGCAGAATGATTGAGTGATTTCCTATGCATCTAGGAAGCTAAAAATACATGAACAAAACTATCCAACTCATGATCTTGAGTTAGGAGCGGTAATCTTTGATTTGAAGATTTGGAGACATTACCACTATAGAGAAAAATGTGAGATATATACAGATCATAAAAGATTGAAATATATATTCTCACAGAAAGAACTCAACATGAGACAAAGGAGGTGTATTGAGCTACTCAAAGATTATGTTTTCAGAATAAACTACCACTTGGGGAAAGAAAATAAGGTATTAGATGCATTGAGTAGAAAGGACCATGGAATCTTGAACAAGATGAGTGTTGAAAGGGATCCTACGTTCATGGATCTAGTAAATATGGATATTGGAATTATTAAAGAAGGTAGAACATCACTACTTTTTTAAATGGTTTCCCAACCTTCTTTACTGGAGAGGATAAAAAGTTCTTAGGCTGATGATGATGAGTTTCAAAATAAAATTAAATCTATAAATGATGGGAAGTTGACTGACTTCACATATGAGGGTGGAATTTTGAAATTCGAGAAGAGGCTTTGTGTTCCCGCTATTCCAGAGCTAAAGAGAGAACTGTTGGATGATGCTCACAGCTCTAATTTCTCTATACATACTGGTAGAAAAAAGATGTATTCAGATCTTCGAGAAAACTTTTGGTGGGAAAATATGAAAAGAGAGATTTCTGAATATACATCAAGGTGTCTGGTATATCAACAAGTGAAGGCTAAGAGGTAAAAGTCTAAGGGGATGATGAATCCACTACCCATACCATCATGGAAGTGGGAGAACATTACCATGGACTTTATCACTGGACTTCCAAGGATATCTAGAGGAAACAATTCTATATGGGACATTGTGGATTGCCTAACAAAGATAGATCACTTTATCGTGATTCGAGAAAAATTCTCATTAGATCAACTTGCATGGATTTACATCAAAGTCGTGGTAAGGATGCATGGTGTACCACTCTCTATTGTATCTTACCGTGATCCTAGATTCAACTCAATGTTCTGGAAAAGTCTCCAACATGCTTTAATCACTAAACTAAACTTCATTATGGCCTATCATCCTCAAACAGATGGCCAATCTTAGCGGACTATTTAGACACTGGAAGACATGTTGAGAGCATGTTCTATGGAATTCAAAGAAGGATGGGACCAACATCTTCTACTAGTTGAATTCTCCTACATAAACAATTTCCACTCGAGCATCCGTATGGCACCATATGAAGCCCTTTATGGGAAAAGGTGTACAAAACCGGCGTGTTGGGATGAAGTCGATGAGAGAAAGCTGCTAGGACTTGAATTTGTTGAAGAAATGGTGGAGAAGGTGAAAACCATTCAGCAGTATATCAAGGTATCCCAAAGACGACAGAAGAGTTATGCAGATAACCATTGACAAGACCTTGAGTTCAAAGTTAGAGACCTGGTATTTCTATGAATATCTCCATGGAGAAGGTCATGCGGTTTGGGAAGAAAAGAAAGCTAAGTAATAGGTATATTTTCCCCTTTGAGATCCTTGATCGAGTCGGAGCTGTAGCCTATCGATTGGAACTTCCACCTACCTTATCAAAAGTACATGATGTCTTTCATGTATCCCTCTTAAGGAAGTATATACCATTACCTTCACATGTACTCTCTTCAGAAGTGGTACAGTTGGAGGATGATCATTCCTATGAGGAGAATCCAGTGGAAATCTTTGATCATAGAGACAAAGTTCTACACAACAAGACTACTCGTCTAGTCAAGGTACTATGGAGAAACCATAAGTACGAAGATGCGACTTTGGAACTGGAGGAATCAATGAAGGAAAATTACCCCCACCTGTTCTTGGCCAAGATTGTAAAATGAAATTTCGAGGGCAAAATTTTTGTAAGGAGGGGAGAATGTGACGACACAATATTTTTTTAAAAAGGAAATTCATTTCTTATAAATATGTCATAATCACATGAAATTACAACATAATTAACTACTAAGTGCTATGTGACCCTTAAAACATAATTTTGTCACTTTTGTGATGGGAATTTCAAAAATCTAACATACACAGTTGCAATCAGTAAGTTATTTAGAATCCAATAAGAAAACATAATTTTTTGTGAATAGTAACCTACCCTTATGAATAGTATCATACCCTTATGAATAGTGATATACCCTAATTAATAGTAACCTTACTTATGATAGTATATAAATAATATTCAAGTGTAAGTATGATATATCTATGCTTTAAAATAAGTAAACAATTGTTTTAAAACTCCTGTTTTTAGAATAAATTATGATTTTAATTAAATATTAAATTAATAATATTTTGAAAACTATTTTTGAAAAATAGAATTTTTTTTTGGATTCAACACCTCAGAAAATGGTTGGGGTAAATTTTTTGTATTTTTCTGAAATACTTGAATTTCTGATGAATAGTGAAATACGGTAAAATGCTGTATATGCAAATTATCAGTTAAATACACTATTCATGACATCACAAGTGATGAAAGACCACTTGTTTCGAAATCAAATGATAAAATTACTATTATTCATCATGGAATACTCACTATTCATTATCTTGAGTATACATAATAAATTAATGAATTTTATATTAAGAAATCCCCTCTCTACTCCACTATAAAAATCCCCTCTCACTCCCCATTCCATTAACTCCTCTCAATCCTTGTGCCTTCTCCAAATTCTGTCCAAATATCTTCCAAACCTCTTCCCCCATGTCCATAAAGCCTTGGTCTCATAAAAATACCAAAACCTCTCCTTAAGGAGGTTCTCAACGAAGTTTGGTTCAATAGGTAAATTCCTCTTTTAAATTCTTTGTCTTTCATTTCAAGTTCATTTGTTTCCTTTTTTCTATTACCTATGCTTAGCCAAATTTCATTGGGACTATAGTACCTTATATGTACTGTAATTGTTTCATGATAGTGTAATAAGTTATTATCATCTCCCCCTTTTTACCTTCTTTTATACTAGTAGCAAGAACACCATCTGAGATGTGTCAATTTTCCACATTCAAGGATGATGGACTTTCAGTTTCTATTATCATTCTCAATTATGGTCATAAAACCATTCTTGTTATGGTTTAACCAGATTATTATATATAATATAAACTTTTTATGATTATGTGATCTATTTGGACAAATATTTTTAAGTTATAAAGAAAAATGAGTTCGTTGTAATCAAAACCCACAAATTAACCAAAACAATTATCGTTAAAGTTATATAAAATAATTTATCCTATTTCCATGTAACCATGTTATATAAATGACCAATAAAACCTTCTTATGTTCATAAATAATATATAATTTCAATTGTGGGGATTTACATCCAATCCACATACTTAAAAATAAGTGAACCGAAGATGAAAATAAAGAAAATGAACACTCCGAAGCAACCAAATTCAATACAATAAATTATCAATAAGAACATAAATGAACTAACCAGAATTATGATAAACTAAATACATGTCTAATATGTTATTAAATAAGTAATTAATAAGTATAATTTCATATTCTAGCAGCTTAAGTTCGAGAGAGGAACACATTCGGAGTTAAGGTAAGGGTTTTTCCACCCGATCTTCCTTTTTCATTTGGGTTAATTTTATTGTCTAATTACCTCAATGAAATTCTTGTATATTATTATATAATAATAATAAATACGTTTTAGTGTTATATATATGTTAACCAACTAGAAATCATCCTTATTTTGTGGATAGTTACATGTTTTAAAAGGAACATTCAAATTTTTTTCCAAAATACAAGCCTGATTCAAGGGAAGTTCTCAAATTCTTATCTATTTTCAAGGGCACTATATAATCTGTTTTTTGAAACCATTATCTTCATAAAATCACTCATTTTGTCATGAAAATAATATCTTACTTCACTTATGGTTTTACACAAAGATTTTTCCAAAAGAACTCTTCTTTTCAAAATAAAAGAGTATTTATCTCAAGAATTACTTAATTATTTTATAAGAGAGTTTACATCTAATTCATCACACTTTTTGATTCCATGGTATTATTAGGTATAATAATTTATGAATTAATCTACCATATTTGATTTAATGCTTTATGAATAACTCTATTGTGTATGATCTATCCTAAAACCATTCACCATATTACTCGGAATGGTTAGTGTTTTATGTTTAATGATTGGGGAAAGATAGTTACATTTCATATGATAGTTTCAATATGAATGTATATGTTGTTTATGTTTATCCCCACTCATATGAGGAATTCATTTCACTTATTATGTGATTTGTGGGTCCTGATATATCCCTCGATGCATCGCTAGGTCTCATGAGACAACTAGATGAGGAATTGGTCGAGGCCTTTCCCAATGTGATATGGATTTTGTCCGAGGCCTTAATCATTAGACATCTTGGCTGAGGCCATGAAAAATGTTTTAGAATATCCAGTATATTCACTTCCTTCATTAGGAAGCTTGTAATTGAAAGTTCAAGTGGTTATTTGACTAGTAGAATACCCATGATTATGTTTTTTAATGGCATTATTTACTCATCTCATATTCCTACCATAATGTGTTCAAGTTTATTATTAAAGGCATGTGTTTTCAATTATGAACCACGTCTTAGGTTTATAAAATATTCCACTGTATTGCTTAATATTAATAAGCGTTTGAGTTCACTCCTTTCTTATATTTCATTTTCTCAGGATATGAAGAAGTTTATTATGAATGACATGCTGAAATAACCTAGGAGTTGTGGGTGTTGTCTAAGGAGTTTATATGTTGTATTTCTCTTAAATATGTAATATGGAACTTATGTATGTATCTAGTTTCCAATAATAATAAACTACTCGGTCCTTTGGGTTTCATATTCCTTGTATGAATACCAACATAATCAAATAAGGCACCGGCTCTAGGAAACTGGTGTCAGGTCCTTACAAAATGGATACTTGGAGGGCCAAAGAAAATAATGTCAATAGAGTGGTTTCTGACTCCAAATATTATATGTAGTAGTAATAAGAAGAGAAGTTTGATTTGAAAGCTATGATTGAATGAATAAAATCATGAATTGTATTAAATTAAAAAACAAATATTGAGATCAATATCAAAATTAAAGATAAGGATTGGCTTATTGATGGAATGACTATTTTAGAGTAAGATCATGTCAAAATAATTGAAAAACTAAAACAGAAATTCATGATGATGAGATATAATCTTTATGATCGAGAAATAATTCTAACCCTCAGTATGAAATGTGGAAGTTCAAGTACAAATGATTCCAAAGAAGTAAAGAGTTGAATGGGTAATCACCTTTTGAATTAATCACTTTCCCACAAATAAAATTGTTTAAAGACTAGGCCAAATATATTGAGGGGTTTATTATCAATAAACAATTAATGGTGATATGTAATGACTCGTACTTTTATATATGTAAATTACCATTTAAATAAAAAAATTATACTATATTTATTAATATGATATAGATTAAAACACACACACTAGATAATAAACCAACCAAACGTTATTATTAATTCGATATAATATAAAATAAATATGGACATAATATGATTATTGTGTATTATAACCCTTGTAGATTATGGTTATTGGAAAGGTATTTATTATAATGAGATGTTTAAAAATAGTGTTTATAAAAGGTATTGATGAGAGAAGTCATGTACATAATAAAGGAACAATAGACTCAATCATTTGGATAATTATATACGAATCCCATTTATCAGATATTGGGAAAGAGATAGCATCACTGGGGTTTGACTTTGGCCAAGCCGAAGTACAAATTCAATAATTAAGGGTTTTGTAGAATGATCTTCAAGAGAAGTTCAAGTTGTTGGTGATTGCTACTAGATCAATGTTATCCGAACAACAAAATGAAAGTACCACCATTTCACACCTTACCCTATGGGGTTATGTTTGTGTAATAAGGTGTTATGTATCAAGGGGATTGGTAGTATTAATGTGAAAATTATTATATAAATGGAATGTTTTTTATTATTATTCTATATTATTTTTCATATATTTGGTAACAACTAACTAAGGGTGAAATTTAGTATTTTTTAATATCTTAATAAATAAAAATATACGGAATTTATATCATAATGTAATGAAATAAAAGTGTTAAATATTATAAAATAAAATTTTGACACATGAACTCAAAATTATATGTTTGAAAAAATATATATGATTTATTTTCATTAAAATATTTCTTCATGATAAATATAAATTTTTTAATTAAAATTTCTCTTTAATAAAATATTTCCATAATATAATATAATTTTATGAAATCATAAGTAATTTTTCTTGGTGTTATAATTGTTATCATGTCATAAGGACTATTTTTTCGATAAAGGTTTTATTTAAATAATTATTTTCCCATATTTATAAAATTATTTTGTTAAAATATATGTCATTTTTTCAATCAACATGTTAAAATTAGCTTAAGGTTAATTTTTTGTACTTTCCTTAAAATGGTGGTTTTTTAATAAAAAATACATCATTTAACATTATATGATAAATATATAATAAATTTCATATTCAATTATTTATATAACCATTAGCTTGGACTCACATGAAAAAATTAAAATATATATTGACAAGAATCATCATTATTGGTAGTATAGAGAAAAAATAATAAACTAAAGAAAATTATATTAAAAAAACATCCCCCTCTTCCCCTTATAAATTCTACCCTTCAACACCCTATTTATCTACACATTCTATGCCTCTTTTCACACTAAAATTCTATTAAAATATGTCCCCAAATATATTACCATATATTATAAGTTGTTTTATCCTGAGAAAACCAAAATAAGGATCCTTATGGAGTATATTAAGAGTGAACATCCAAAGGTAGAGGTGATATTCCCAACCTAATTCTCTTAAATTATTTTCTTCTTATACCTTCACAAATATATTATATCCATGATAGTATAATAACATAACTATTATTAATATACTAAAATTTTATTATATTAATGAAATATAAATTATCTAACCTATGCTCATTTGTTTATAAAATGAAACTTTTGTTCATATAATGGCCGGTTCACCACCTCCATGAACAATGTATTTTTTTCTTCACTTCTTTCATTGATGATTGTAATACACATATTATGTTAAAAATGAGATAAAACATTATAAAATATATTTTTAAATTTTATAAAATGGATAATATTCTAAATCACAAACAAAGCCAAATAATTTCATTATGTTTTGAAAACCTAATTAAATGAAATAACCATATAAAGATAACATTTATACTTAATGAATCATCCCTATACTAGAAAACATATTTCTATTTAGAATTAAGAAAATATATAGAATGATATTAAAATCATTTATTTAATCTTTATGTGTACAGTTTATGTGGCATTATTTTTACATAGTTTTCCACATATTTTACTTTAATATCTAACAATTTAATTAATTAGTTCTTCACTTTCTATTAAATATATGCACTTTTGTATTTTTATATTAAATTTGTTAATTAATAAAATTTTTATAATTAATTGTGTTTTTTAGTGTTTAAAGTAATAAATTAATGACTTTCTATAATTTTATAGTTTTATGAAGTATTATTTAGTTTATAAGTGTTAATTTTCTTACTTTAATATAATATGGCATCTTTATTATTTAATTAATCAATATAAGTTTATGTTTTTTAATTAATCAATTCATTACTTCATCTTTTTATCTTTTAACATTACCATTTTAAAATTTAATAAATCTATTAATTATATTAAATCACATTACTTATTTTTAATACGTCTAATTCAATTTATTAATGATTAATTAATTTCGATATATAATTTTTTTAATTTAAATTCTCTTTATTATTATATTAACTTTAATGATTCATAAATTAAGTTTCTAATTAGTTTTAATTTATGTTTTATATTTTTAGGTTTTTATTAATTAATTTATGTTTTCTTTGTTTAATAAATTTATTTATGTTTTTTTTTGTTTCTTAGTTTTCAATTATTTTAGTTAATTCTTACTTTAAATTAATTTTTTTTAGACTTAATTTATGTTTTAACTTATTTATAATTTTTATTTGTTTTTCAGTGTAACAGTGGCACAATAAACCCCTCACACTGTTTCTCTCGCACCATTTTTTATTCTCACTGTCTCACCACTTCTTTACTATGCCATTATTCTCCTTTGTGGTGGAAATATCTCCCCCCTCTACTTTGCCATCAGTTCCTGCCATCTCCTCCCACAATTTCACACTATTTACCCTTGACATCGTTTACATTTTTTCATGGTGGCACTGAAAAATCACAAACCCCTTGCCATCATTTCTTCCCCTTTGTCTTGTCTCACCGCTACTCACAATCTCATCGTTGCTTGACTAGTCCATCACGCACCACACTTCTATATCCTACTACCGTAATGAAATCATAGTGCCACTACCACTACAACCCCATGTTGCACCATTTCCCTTCCACTTAGATTGTTCCCTACTTCAAACCATTTCATCCTAAAACACTGGTGCGACCATCCTCAACACTATTTTCTCTTCTCCACTTCCATTGTTTCCCTACACAACAACTACTCATCATGTGCCACTGTTTAGCCTCCAACATGTTCCACCCATTTACATTAACAGTGCCACTGTTATTCTTTACTACCGACACCATTCATCCATTGTTACTGATGCCATTGGTTTTTTAGCATCGTTCCCTTCTTCTCACACCATTTGACACTATGTCCTCCTGGCACAACCATATCTTCATACCATTTTCTGCCTTCACACCACTACTCATCCACTACCACTACGTCCATGCCTTACCTCCATTTCATCACAGAAACATACATTTATCAAAATACACAATCAAACAATCACACATTTTCACTAGAACTAGATATATGCTTTGATTTCACTACATATCAAGATTCATGACTTATAGATCTAGAACCTAGAACTATAGTGGATGAAATTAGAACCACAACTCTACTACTTTTCAAAACCAGTTGCGACCTTCTCGCTATTCTGTGCATATGCATGCCAAAATATTTTCCCCTGATTATTCCCTCACCATGAACACAAGCTGTCTGAACCTCCTTTGTCTGATTCCACCCCATTTTCCACACCTTCTTGAAGTAGAACTAATGTTGAATGTAAACCTAGATGAAGATACCGCTGCGATGAGCCGTCGTGCTGCCTTGAATCTAGAGTCCTCGTCGTTGTCTGACACCGAGTCTCTTAAGCTGGTGTGATGAACTTTGTCGTGGATCTGTTCGTTAAATACTGGAATGAGGAGGGAGCTGTCGGTGCCTATTCTTCAAGAGGAAGATGAACTAGTTCTCCCCTACAGTGTCGAAATGGGGGGGGGGAGAAAGAAATGATTAAAAAAGATATAAAAAATTATAAATAAATAATTAATAAATGAAACAAATAAATAAATAATAACTATAGTATATAATAATTATAATATAAATAAATTCATTATAAAATAAAACATAAGATAATATAATAATATTTATTAAAAGTAAAATAATAATCAAAAAATAAAATTAATTATTAATTAAAATCAATATATTTAAATAAAAACTTTAGTTATTATGTAACATATTTAATATAATAAATAAATTAATCATATAAATTAATTTATATTAATCTAATTCAAGAAAATAATTATTTATTAAAAATACTAATATTAATAAAATTACATAAATAATAATAATAAATTAAAAACTTAATAAATCTTATCTAATTAAAGATTTAATTATAAATTAATTACTATAATATTAATATTTAATTATGTAAATAATAATTATCAACTTAAATAGATATTAATTAACATTAATTAACTTTTTAATAAGTAATATAACATTAAATTTTAAAAAAAAAATTATTCAACTTCCTTCGTGTTTTAACTATACTGTTATCTTCTTCTTTTATAGGTTCACTCAAGAGGTAGAAACGCATCCATAAGCATCCAACTAACTTATAAAGAGTTAGTTATAAGGGTTAAGCTCCAATGATGTGTGATTCATGAAATAGATCATGTGTGTAGTGTGCAACAAGAAGGCAAGATTGAATTGGTGGAAGGTGATGGTGACGATGCAGTTTATGACAGCATATCAAAAAGAAAAAAACCATCATATTCAGGAGAAAGGGGAGGGACAATGAATTGATCATCAACATCCATCCAGAGGGAGAACCTTGGGAAAATCTTAGAGCACTTCTCAAAGAACAACTTCCTGGAGACCCGAGGACAAGGAGCTGCAGTGATTCGAGTTAGGAGAGGAAGAACTCTTCCTCATTTCTACTTCAATTTTATTTATTTGTAATTGAATGATTTTTATTTATGTAATAGAGGTAATTTTAGGATAATTTCTCTAGTTTTGGATAAATTATAGAATGCTGGTTATCTTTCTTCTTCCTTCTCACATATCATTTTTAATGTGATCAGTACTGATCAGCGAGATCAGTTCTGAACACATTCAATTGCATCATTCCATTAGTACTTAATTTCAAAATTCCACATTCATTGGGAAATTATGATTGTGGATATGTTTTCCTAAACATTTAATTCTAAATGAAAACTTCATAAATAACAGTGTGTCTGTTATGTTATACCTTTTAATTCAAAATACTACAGTTGATCCTTTCTTGGAGTGGCGAACTCTAAGATTTTTCAACCTTAGTGACTTATCTCCTGGAGAGGGAAATAATTAATTCCTTTCAGTTTTTTTTTGAATCATTATTGTGATAGGTAATATTTTAAAACGAATATAATAATGTTTTTTCCCAGACATTTACTTTGATTGTTCATTTATCAGTATTCTATATTTTTGTTACTCTTTGTTTTCAAACATTTTCCTATTTTTATAAGGTTTAGATCAAAATAAAAAAACAATATGTGGTGTCTCTTTAATGTATATTAAAAACACAAAATAAACAAAAAATTTGTAAAAGAAAAAAAAACTGCTTTTACCTCACTACTGACAACAGTGGCGTCTTTTTTGAAACAATTTAGGAGATTAGTGGTCAAAATCACCTTACCTCTAGGTTTCACCATGCTTTCCACATATATAGTAGTTAGTAGGAATATAAATTTTAAACTTTTACCAACTTCAATGATTATCGTGTCGTATTTTTTTGTGCTATTTCTGGAGAAGGTGTGTGTGACCATTGCTTTTCTAAAAAAATCATAAACAATTTCACATAAAAAACCCCAAAAATTTTGAAAATGGGATTTTTTTTGTTAAATTCTATATGTTACTTTTTGTTTCTATTACTATACTCAAAAGTTTTTTTAATATTATTCCTATTAGTTCTACTATTGTGCTATATTTAATTGTTTAAACACTTTGAATGAGCACAAGAGCATCTTATGGAAGTATAGATCCCCTGAATTTAGAAATATATAAACACCTCACTGCTCTAAGAAAGAAGAACAAAATTGAAATGGAAAATATATACAATAGGGTTCTTGCACCTAACATCATTCAAAACCATATTAAACTCTTAAAAGAAAATTAAAGTCCTGGGGTGAGGGAATTCCAACTCTCTAAAGTTTCAAGCAAACCTTCTTTTATTAGGTTGTCTCCTAGAGCCCAAAACTATGAACTAAAATAGTCACACATCTCACTTTTTTCTACCTTTAATGGACTTTCTAATGAGGAGCCTCTAGCCTTCATTAGATACTTCTACAATACTGTGCAACAACTACCTCTTCTAGGACTCATAGAAAATAAACTTATAATGATAGGTTTTTCCTTTTTTCCTTAAAGGGAATACTATGAACTAGTTTCTGAGTCTAGATGAGAACATTTTTGAGAATTGCGATCAAGTGTACAGTTTCTTTATAATGCAATTTTATCCCCAAAGACTGAAAGTTGAACTTAGCACAAAGGCGACTAGTTTTTACCAAGAGTATGATGAATCTTTCCATGAATTCTAGGATAGATTTAGGGACCTTCTTAGGTTGTTTTCCCATCATCAACTCCCATAATACCTTCTCATGGATACCTTCTATGAAGGGTTATCCTCTTCTAGACAAAATTTAGTTGATCAGGCTGCTGGGGGTAATTACAATGACAAGACTGATGAAGAGTTGAGACAAATTACTAACAATCATGCAATGGACTCTCAACATAATAATTAAAGAAGTAAAAGAGTAAATATAAACCCAAATATTGGTTCAATGAATTAATATCATACTCAACTTTCTAAAATCACAAATCAACATCATTATTTACTGAACTAGAACTCAAAGTAATCTGCTAACCAGCTTGGATTTCAAAACACCAATCAATATCTTAGAGAACAATGTTCACAATGTGAAATGTTTGAGGATACATAGAACTATTATCCTAACTTTGACATTCCATCCCATCAATAATAAAACTCAAACTTTGTCAATTATGGTCCTAGAATGCCTCCTAAAGAAGATACTTTCTCAAATAATTACAATAAAGGCTATAAGGACCATCCAAATTTTTCCTGTAAATATCAAGGTTTAATTAAGAAATCCATTACCCCTAATTACTCAAATCAACTAAGAGAAAATTTTCAAAATCAACAAAGGGTTCATTCTTCAAATGTACAAGGAAACAATGAAAACCAAATTTCTTCAAAGAATGATCTAATCCTGAAAAAAATTAACTCTCAAGAGTAAAGATACATGACTCAGCTAACCAAATATCAAAATCAATATAAGTCACAAAAAATTCAAAATGATGTGAGAATGAAAAACATGGAAACACAACTAGGACAACATGCTATATATTTTTCATATAGGGATAAAGGTAGAGTTCCAATCACAACTGAACTCAATCCTAAAGAGAGTGACATGGTTTTTGTTACTAGGAGTGATCTGAATACTCAAAATATTTCTGAAAAAAATACTCAAAATTCCCAAAATTAAAATCTAATTAATATAGGAAACAAAAATCTACTCTGTACAGAATCTATAAATTTACAAAAAGGTCTTATAAATAAATAGAATCTGAATTTTTCACCTGGAACGCAGGATAAAAACTAATCTAAAAATCAAAACAATAAAGAAAAATAATTTTTTTTAATAGATGAGAAAAATTCCTACTATTCTAAAAAAAATTCCCCTCCCATACCTTTCCCTGAGAAGCTGAAACCTCAAAGTAACACCAAGGATGCACTTTTTCAGTTCCTTGGGCTTCATACCAAGCTAAATATGAACATTACATTCATCCAATCCTTAATTAAAATCCTATATTACATAAAATCTCTTAATAAAAATGTTCCAAAAAAACCCTTGAATAATTTGCTACTTACCACCTCACTGAAGAGTGCAGTGTTGTACTCCAAAAGAAAATCTCACCCAAAGTGATAGAGCTAAGTAGATTTTTCATTACTTGAACCCTAATAAATTCTAGTCAGCTCAATTGTTTTTGTGATTAAGGTGATAGTATCAACTTGCTCACGTACTCACTATTTTGAAAGTTGAGGTTGGGTGACATTCAACCCACCACAATTATACTACAGTTAGCTAATAGATCTTTCACTCATCCTATGGGTATGGTAGATGATCTATTAGTTGGGTAGGAAAGTTGTTTTTTTTTTCTACTGATTTTTCTGTATAAGGAATGGATTGTGGTCAAGAGGTTCCCATCATGTTGGGTAGTCCCTTCTTGTCCATAGTTGGTTGATCGTACCACGATTCACTGTGTCATTTTCACCCTTACACCATTGTATTAAACTGAATTTGTATTGTAAATTCCAAAAATAATAACAAATTTTATTCCATGTTTGATTCATTTATTTTTTTTTATCTCTATTAAAAAGTCCAATGTTACTTGTCTTGAAAATTTCATTGTAGGTGAAGGTGATTTGGAGGGCCCATGATGATGTCCAAGAAAAATGGGCCAAACTGTGTAGGATCCAAGCACACCAGTGGATTAATCCGCACACTGCTACTAGACTGTGCATCCAATTGGGCTGAAAGTTTTTGGGATCATCCATAATTTATTGGGATAAATTTCATATGGAGATAGAAAAGACTCATTCATCCATCTTATGGACTTACCGACCTGATCTGTCAAGCACACCAAATCTGCACGGAGTCAAAAGTGGTGTTTTATGATCTGTCTATATCTCAGGCTATAGGTGTCAAAATTGTCCCAAACTTTCTGTGGAGACATCCAAGAGGTGGGGATACAACTTTTTTATTTTCTCCAAAACGATATAAGGTTGTATGGAGGTCAAAACACCTGTGAAATAGGTTTTAATAATTTTGTGTGCTCAAAACCACCTTCTCATTTTCCTATAAAATGGAACTTGGGGATCCTCATTTGCAAGTTCGACCAGGAGGCAAAGCTCTGGTATTTTGGAGACCCAAAGGATTTCTCTCCTCATACTTGGAGCTTTATAGGGCCTTATAATCACAGAGGGGTCAACAATGAAGAAGGAGTTCCACCCGAGCCTTCTCCTCCTCTCAATGGTGAGCTAAACGGTGGACGATCATTTCGAGAGAGCTACACATACTTGGGAGGGTGTTCTGGCACTTGATAATATTCTGGTTTTGTTTAATTTGTGTGTGGATTATTTCACTTATGTTTTATCTAAATATTTTTCTCCACTGAGTTCATTTTTTGGTTTAATTAAGTGAACCTCTTTTCATTTCAACACTGATTGGGTTGAAATTTCAAGTGGGAAACTTGAGTTGTTTTGATTGGGCAACACAAGGATCCTATTTCTATCACACATACAAAAGATTTTAGTAGGCTTTGGTAACCTTTCATCTGTTCTTGAAGTCCAAACGTTGACAACATGATTGTTGTGTCACGGGTTGTTACTTTGTGCAACGTTTAGAGAGGCAAGAGTGGAATCAAGATCTTGACAACCCTCAACCAAAGAATTAAACAAAACCATGTGAAATTTTCAAAACAATGAACTATCCAAGATGTGTAGTGAACCTGAATTGATCTCATTATCTCATAATTCTTAAACCACCACCTTATTCAATCAACTGTTAAACTCTTTAAGTTAAGTTATTTTCTTAAAACTGTATTCAAAATCACCCCCCTCTTTTAGTAATATTTTTTAAAAATACATACTCAAAACCTATCGATGATCCTCGAGAGAAAACCTAGGGTCTACCATAGACTATAAATTAACCTTAAGAACATTATCAATTTGATGTGTCATGACAGCGTGGTCAGTGGTTCTGTTATTGATGTTTCTAAGGGACAGCTTATTTTTAAAATTGGTTAACAAAAAGAAGAATTTATTATGTTTAAGAACATTAAGGGACCAACCTATTATAAAAACTACTCAAAGATAGAGTTTCTTGAAGCTAAAAGTTAATATAAAAATCATCTTGAACACATTGAAGAATCTGAAAATTAATCCTCTATTGAAGAAATGAATTTGGAAACTAAAAATCATGTTGTGTCTTTCCCACAAATTGAAAATTCAGTTCAAACACTGATTTTGGAAAATTTTCCAGATCAAGACAACTGTCCAGTTTTGGCTATAGGATAATCCTATTTTTCTGAACATAGGAGATATCTGAGTGAAATTGAGGGTGACTCTGTTGTCACCAAAACTTCTGAACACTTTGATGATGTTGAGGGAGAGCTTTTGAGACAACTTGATGATTCTTCTCTAATAAACCAATTGAATTCTGATCTGGAAAATCTAAACAGTGTGTTGTCCAATTTGGACAACACCACTATAAATTCTGAATCTGAGCATGATATTGAAAATATTTCACCAATTAATAGTCCTTTCAAGAGATATGTTTAAGAACATGGACCTCCTAGGCCTAATAATCTTCCTTATAGTGTAGAACCACACAATATTGAACTCAAACCAATCCTACTCATTTTAAATATTCATTTTAGGTGAGAATTCCACTCTTCCTGCCATAATTTCTACTGATTTGAATGAAAATCGAGAAGAAATATTGTTAAGTGTTAGGTCCACAAGGCTGAATACCCTGAGAGGGGGGGTGAATCAGGGTATGACTAATTTAAACTTAAAGCCGATTCTGATCTTGTTTCGTTGTTAATAAAAACGCTCTTCTCTATCTTTCCTGTTGCACAATGTGAACAGAAAGTAAAGCAAGCACAGGACACAAAAATTTTACTTGGTTCACCGCTAAGGGCTACGTCCAAGGAGTATATGCCGATAGGTTTCCGGTTGTACCAATTCCACTAAACTTCACTAGCTGTGGATTACAAGGTTCGGGATAGATCACTTCTAAGACCAGGCTCATTTCCTTTACAAGTTTAGGATCAGCTCACTGCTTTCCCAAGGGTCACTCTCTGTTTCTCTCTCTCTAGATCACTACTGGTGGAGAGGATCACCTTCTTTCTATTCCTTTTCTCACTGCTCTTGGAAGGAATCCACTCACAGTTTATAGACCTATAGGTCTCTTCATTTTCATGAAGGAATGCATCTTCCACTGTTGATAGATGCTCTGTTAAAGTAAAACTTTCACCCTTAGATAAATATCTCTTTGCACCGAATTTATCAGGAAAACTTCCAGCTTCCACGCAGCCCGAAAATCACTGCTGGAAATAATCCTTACTAGGCGTACAAGTCTAAATAGGCGTGCAAGTATCGGTGCACAAGTCACAATGGGCGTGCAAGTCCACCTCAAACACTTGCGCGACACAATATTCCCCAACTCCAAACTTGCGTAACTCTCTTCCTTTTAGGCCCAAACCAATATTGGCATGCAACTGCCAACCGGCGCGCAACTTCTCACACTGGTGCGAAACTTCAACCACTGGCATGCAACTTCACTTGCGCGACCCACACACCACTTGTGTGACCACCACACCTGCACGACGGGACCTCTGATTTCTCAAATTGTTAAACTCTGGTCAAGAATGAAGAGGGGTGGTCTAGTATTTATAGGAAAATTGACCACCCTACGCGACAGCGCGCAAGTCTCCCTTCGGCGCGCAAGTCTCGGTGCGTAGCTCTCTGCCCCTCCAAGTCATTTGCGTGACCCACTTCCAAACATGCGCGAACCTATTTCCTTTGCCATATTTTGATCTTCTGATATTGAAAAACCATAGTTGCGCAAGTTCTCAAGCTTCCAAGGTATCTGCGCGCAAGTATCATTCACGGCACGCAAGTCACCTGCACGACCTCACCAAAATGTGCGCGAACCTTATCCCTTTTCCATATTTTGATGATATGATCTTGAAAAACATATGGAGTGCAAGTTTCCAAGCCTTCATGTACATGATGCGCAAGTCCCTTTTCCAAAAACCAATTTTCTTCATTTGTTGATTTTCAGGACCAAAAATTTGGAAAACACTGGAAAACGGTGCCACCTTGTATCTGTTATTTTTGTACCGCATCCAGATCATCCATCTCTTTTGTCAACGTTCTTGAATCAAACATGAATCGTTGACCTCATCTCTTAAACTCGACATTCCACCATGAAATCCTCTTTGTCAACAAATTTGTATGTCATCGTTTTTCTTTGTCAACAATCACCAATCAGATGTGCACTTTCTCAACAAACACAATCACCTCAAAAATGCTTCAATGATACCTTCCGGGATTTTTTCCCAACAATCTCCCCCTTTGGGTTTGTTGACAACTCTTCCATAAAAAGATACATCATTGATTCTTCAGCCACCATTCGCCTTTTACGATTCTGATAGCGATCAAGGATTTACTCAACACATACTCTAAGACCACATGAGCAATGCCCGGCGTGATAAACAAGAGTAAATTAAAAGTCCATCAATGAATCACTTCATCTCTGACATCCACTATTGACACCAAACTGATACCAATTTGTACTAAACTGATACCAATTGTTGAAGGACTTATTGGAAGAACAATTTTTGTTTGAAAATATTCTTACCACTCTCCAACACCACTCTTCTGCTTTTATCATGATCCTCAATTGTCATGATATCTATCCTTTGATCGATCACTTCTAGCATCGTCAGATTTAATACGCTCCCCCTTTATCATTGCTCTCCCCCTATCTGGCTGCTCCACCTGTCAGCTTCTCCCCATATCATTCATGATTTATCAAATCTACACATTGTCTCCACATTGAACAATCACTATTTTCTCCCCCTTTATCAACGAACCCAAAGGACACTCCTTTGCAGTCTGTAACAGAGTAGAGAACACAGTAGCACATTAGGGAAAAACACATCATACCTCAGGGAGAGGGGGTGGTTCCACATCCACACTATTTCAAGTGTGGGGAATCGACTGAACTCCCAGAGCCAGCCGATGTCTTTCGAATGCTTCCTTGGGTAAGGCCTTTGTCAGAATATCTGCAACCTGTAACTCTGTAGGCACATATTCCAACTTCACAAGCCCTTTCTCCACTTTCTCCTAGATAAAATGATATTTGATCTCAATGTGCTTTGTCCTTGAGTGATGAACTGGATTTTTGCTAAGATTGATAGCACTTGAGTTATCAAACTAGATTCCCATCGGAGACTTCACTTCAACTCCCATATCTTCAAGCTGCTACTTCATCCAAAATAATTATGTGCATGCTTGAGTGGCCGCAATATACTCAGCTTCTGTGGTGCTCAACGAAATGCAATCTTGCTTCTTTCTTAGCCAAGAAATACACAATATACCAAGATAGAATGCACCACCTGACATTGATTTTCTATCATCTGCTAAACCGTCCCAGTCTGCATCAGTATATCCCAATAACTCTATCTGATATTTGTCAGTATATGTCAAGCTGAAATCCACTATGACCTAAATATACCAAAGTATTCTTTTCAAATCAATCCTGTGGATTTACTTGGGATTACTCTAATATCTCACTTCTTGGCATGTGGAAAAAACAATATCAGGTCTTGTTGCAGTTAAGTATAACAGACTTCCAATAATTTACATGTATTCTGTGATACTAACTGCCTTGCCATCCTCATCTTTTGATAATTTCATCCGGGTAGCAACCAGAGTCTTCATCTCCTTGGAATACTCCATTAAAAACATTTTCAAAACCTCCTTGGCATATTTAGATTTAGAAATGAATGTTCCACTCCTTCCTTGTGTCACCTTTAGACCAAGGAAAAACGTTAGCTCTCCAATCATTGACATTTCAAACTCATTTTTCATGAATTCGGAAAACTGTCTGCACTGAGCTTCATCTGATCCGCCAAAAATTATGTCATCGACATACACCAGCACCATTATCCATTGATTATTGTAATTCCTAAAATAGAGATTGTAATCAACTCCTCCACACTGAAAACCAAGCTTCTTCAAGTATTGATCAAGCCTTGAGTACCATGCTCTTGGTGCGCCCATACAATGCCTTCTTCAGCCTACAAACTTTGTTATCATTCTCATGAATGAGAAAACCATCTGGCTACTCAATGTACACCTCTTCCTCCAGAACCCCATTCAAGAATGTGGATTTGACATCCATCTGGAACACTTTGAACATTCTTTGCACTGCTATGGCAAAAGTAATCTGATTGTCTCCAGCCTTGCAACCAGTGCAAATGTCCCATCTCCATCTATTCCCTCTATCTGGGAGTATCCCTTGCACACTAGCCGTGATTTGTTTCGAATCACAGTTCCATCTTCATTCATCTTGTTGAGATAGACTCATTTAGCCCCGATGACATTCTTGTCTGCTGGCCTTGAAACAATCTCCCACGTCTGGTTCTTCTCAATCTGATCAAGCTCTTTATTCATAACATGAACCCAATTTTCATCTTTAGCTGCATCGGAAAAACATTTCAGCTCCACCTGAGATAAAAATGATGTTTGCTGTAATGATTTCATTCTTCGAGTCTGAACTGGAGCTGTCTAATCACCAATGATATTCTGCCTATCAATTTCAGCTCGACTCTTTGGCTTCCTTGTAGACACAGACTTGACACTTTCTTGTTCATCGCCAGTATCTTCTTCTGAGTCAACCTCTGCCACTTCTACTCCCCCTGTTTCACTTACCTCATCATCATTTTCATCCAAAAACTGTTCACTAGGTCTTTGAGCATTCTATTAATTTTTGACTATAGTGACATCATTGCTCTCAACAATTTTTCCTAGCCTTTTGTTGAACCATTTGTATGCTTTACTTTTCCCTGAGTAGCCAAGGAATATCCCCTCATCTCCTTGTGCCTCAAACTTCCTCTGATTTTCTTTGTTGAGAATGAAACACTTACTTACAAAGATTCGAAAGTATTTCAAAGTTGGCTTATTTCCATACCATAGTTCATATAGAGTCTTCCCTTTCTTCGGACACAACATAGACCTGTTTAAAACATAGACCGATGTCAAAACTTATTCCTTCCAAAATTTCTCTAGTAGGTCTTTATCAATAAGCATCGTTCTGGCCATGTTGTTGATGATTCGATTTCTTCTTTCAACCACTCCATTCTATTGGGGAATTCTCACTGATGAAACTTAATGCCTTATCCCTTGTTTATCGAGATATTCTTCTACTTGACTGTTTGTGAATTCTGTACCGTTATCTGTACGGAACTTCAAAATTTTCTGCCCAAGAATCCTTTCTGATTCCCTCCTGTACTGCTTTATGCAACTGAACACCTCTGTCTTATGGGTAATGACAAATACTCAGGCCATTCTACTATAATCATCAATGAAAAGACCATAGTACCTTTTCCCATTTATAGCTCGTGGTGAGATAGGTCCACATACATCAGCATGCACCAATTCGAGAACTCCAGTTGTTTTTTATTCATTTGGCTTGTATATCTTTCTGATAATCTTCCCTTGTTGACAAGCATCACACGTATGAGTGTGATCACGTGATAGTTTGGGAAGGTCTATAACAGCATCACACTTTACCAGATCTTCCATGGATGGTTGACATAGATGACCAAGTCGCTTATGCCACGGCTGGTTTTCTTCTTCTCTGGATAAAAAGCACGAATCTTCTTCCCCACCTACTAGATAAAGATTTCCCTTTCTTCGTTTTCCCTGTAGAATGACTGCTCCATATTTTCCTTTAACAATACATATCTTCTTGGTAAATCGGATAGAGTGCCCAGAGTCACATAGTTGACTGACACTAAGAAAGCTATGACTGAGACCCTCTACTACCAAGACATCAGCACGTCTCATTTCTTTGCCCCCAAACTTGGATTTCCCTGAGCCAACAATCTTCAGGCCTTCATAGTTTCCAAATCTAACAACTCCTTATTTTTCATATTTTATGCCTGTAACAAGATCCTTATTACCCATCATGTGAGATGTGAAACCACTATCAAGGATCCACACACCAGAGCGATCTGATGCTTTAAGGGAAATCTCTGCCACCACAGCCTTCTCAAATTTCTTCTTCTTGGTCCATACTTTTTCTTTCATACTCAGCATGGATTGAAGCTTCTGTTCTTTCTTAGTTTATTATGGACCAACTTCATCATGCAAAGCCGCAAATCTATTCTGCATTTTTATCTCACTTGTCAGTTTATTGATCTGCTGCTTGCTAACGTTTTGATTCTACTTTGGAAGATTTCTCTGAATGGTCGAAGTGCAGTACCTAGCCATGTGTCCAAATCCTCCGCACCAAAAATAGTGTTCTTCGAAATATGTTCTGGAAAACCATTCTCTGTTTGGCTTCCATCTCTGTTCTTGTTCCCTTCGATATCTTTTGGCTATGGAACACACATACTGTGAATGTCCCATCCTTCCACAACAATAACACCTGATATAAGGTACATTCCTTCATGTTATTTCAGCACTATGATTTTCCCCTTGGGATCTCTGAATATTATAATTCTTCTTTGTGCCCAAATCCACCTTCAATCTCGGGATGGGTGCTTGCGGTCTGACTTCAACTGCCACAGATTTTTGTTTCTGATTAAGCCATGAATCAGCCTTAACTTCTGAGCTTAATTGCTGCTTCTTTCCTGCTGAACTACTAGGATCTTCTTTCTTCTTTTCAGTCTTCGTAACGACCTGCTTTCCCAAGAATGTATTGGGATTCAAAAATTATTCCTAGTCTTTAACTTTTCTCCGCAGACCGACAACTTTTTCTTCAAGCTCTTCGATACGCTTGACGTGATCTTTCACTTTTCTATTCAAGCAATCAATCTCCCTTTTCTGTTCTTCAATCATGAGCTTATGCTCATCAACCTTTTCTCTGCTCTCTGGCCTAGAAGACTTAAGATTTTCAATTTCCTTCACTAGCTCAGACTTCTCTTCTTCTTGCTGTTGCATGTAGAGATTGGCATCATGTACCACATTGTTGGATTTCTTTGTTTTTTCTCTCCAAACATCTATCTCTTCAAGAGATTCTTCTAATTTAGCTTCCATGTCAACTCTCCGTTCAATTTCTTCTTCTTCCTCGTCATTTTCGGTTTCTTTCTTTTCTTGAGCACTACTGACAACATCCACCATTTCATTTTTTCCACAATCTTTGCAGTTTTCTATCTCTTCAATTTATTCACCCTCAGACTCATCTGAACTATCTATTTCTTGTGAAAGAAGATTCTTCTTCTTAAAAAAATTTCTCTTGAACTGCTTCTTCCCTTTCACATAGGCTGGAGATTTTTACTTGGGAATTTCAACTTCATCTTCATCGTTTTCTTCTTGAAACTTTTTGGGGAACCTTGCAGCAAGATGACCAACTTTTCCATATCTAAAGAAAGCAAGTGGAAGCTTCCCTTTGAACTTTCCTTTTCCTCTTTGAAGATTTGAGGAGAGGAATGACATTACCTCATCTGTCTCTTCTTCTTCCTGAGAATCTCCACTGGTAAGATTCTTCATGGCCTTAAATTCCACCTCTTTGGACTTCCCCTTTTCCACAGCCTCATTATCATCGTTCCTCATTTTATATGCAACCAAGGTACTATGAAAATTGTCCAGTGTCAGCTCTTTTGGATCATTATCTTCTAGTACTGAATCTTTCAGATTGAACCGAGGTGGAAGTTTCCTCAATATGCACTTTACGATCTTTATGTCTTCAATGACTTCTCCAAGACCTCGCATATATTCTACAAAAATGTTTACTCTGTCAAAGAATGCATAAACAGACTCATTCGGGTTCATTTTCAGATCTTCATATTTGTTCCACAACACCTGCAGCTTTACCTCTCTGACCTTTATATCCCCTACATATATATTCAGAAGCTTTTCCCACATGGCATGTGACATTTTTCATGACATCACCTTCGTGTAGATGGGATTGTAAAGGGCTCCCCCTAAGGCATTGATTGCTTTGGAATCAGCATCCAACTCTCTATGCTCATCTCTTGATAATGCACCACTACTAATATCAGTTGTGATACCATGCATAGCTGCTGAAAACACATCCATTCCAAAGGATCAGAAATAGTGTTTCATTCGATTCTTCCATATTTGAAAATTACATCCATCGAAGATCGAAATCCCTTTATGATTAGTGACCTCCATTGAGAGAAGAACAACTTTCAACCTTTCCCTCTGATACCAATTGTTAGGTCCACAAGGCTGAATACCCTGAGAGGGGGGTGAATCAAGGTATGACTAATTTAAACTTAAAGCCGATTCTGATCTTGTTTCATTGTTAAGAAAAACACTCTTCTCTCTATTTACTTTTGCACAATGTAAATATAAAGTGAAGCAAGAACATAACACAACAATTTTACTTGGTTCACCGCTAAGGGCTACGTCCAAGGAGCATACGCCGACAGGTTGTCGGTCGTACCAATTCCACTAAACTTCACTAGCTGTGGATTACAAGGTTTGGGATAGATCACTTCTAAGCCTAGGCTCACTGACTTTAAAGGTTTAGGGTCAGCTCACTGCTTTCCCAAGGGTCACTCCCTGTTTCTCTCTCTCTGGATCACTGCCGATGGAGAGGATCACCTTCTTTCTCTTCCTTTTCTCACTACTCTTGGAAAGAATCCACTCACAGTTTATAGACATGTAGGTCTCTTCATTTTCATGAAAAAATGCATCTTCCACTGTTGATAGATGCTCTGTTGAATTTCAACTTTCACCCATAGATGAATATCTCTTTGCACCGAAGGTATCGGGAAAACTTCTAGCTTCCATACAGCCCAAAAATCACTGCTAGAAATAAACCTCACTTGGCGCGCAAGTCTAACTCGGTGCACAAGTATCGGTGCGCAAGTCACAACAGGCACGAAAGTCCACCTCATACACTTGCGCGGCACAATATTCCTCAACTCTAAACTTGCATGACTCTCTTCCTTTTACACCCAAACCAATATTGGCGCGCAACTGCCAACAGGTGCACAACTTCTCACAATGGCGTGCAACTTCAACCACTGGCGCGCAACATCACTTGTGTAACCCACACACCACTTGCGTGACCACTACACCTGCACGACGGGATCTCTGATTTCTTAAAGTGTTGAACTCTGGTCAAGAATGAGGAAGGGTGGTCCAGTATTTATAGGCAAATTGACCACCCTGCGCGACAGCGCGCAAGTCTCCCTTCGGCGCGCAAGTCTCAGTGCGCAACTCTCTACCCCTCCAATTCATTTGTGCAACCCACTTACAAACTTGCGCAAACCTCTTTACTTTGCCATATTTTGATCTTCTGATCTTGGAAAACCATAGGCGCGCAAGTTATCAAGCTTCCAAGGCATCGGCGTGCAAGTATCTTTCACGGCGTGCAAGTCACCTGTGCGACCTCACCAAAACTTGCGTGAACCTTATCCCTTGGCCATATTTTTATGATATGATCTTGAAAAACATATGGAATGCAAGTTTCCAAGCCTTCATGTACACGGCGCACAAGTCCCTTTTCCAAAACCACTTTTCTTTATTTGTCGATTTTCAGGCCCAAAAATTTGGCAAACACTGGAAAACGGCGCCACCTTGTATCTGTTCTTTTTATACCGCCTCCAGATCATCCATCTTTGTTTTCGACGTTCTTTAATCAAACATGAATTGTTGACCTCATCTCTTGAACTTGACATTCCACCATGAAATTCTCTATTTCAACAAATTTGAATGTCATCGTTTTGCTTTGTCAACAATCACCACTCAGATGTCCACTTTGTCAACAAACACAATCACCTCAAAAATGATTCAATGATACCTTTAGGGGTTTTTTCCCAACATTATGTGTTTTAAATAAGTTTAAATCTTACATATTCTGGACCATAGATGATATTAAAGGTATTGGTCCTTCTTTCTATATACAAAAAATACCTATGGAACCTAACCATAAGCTTAGGGTAGAGCATCAAAGAAGATTAAATCCAAACATGAAAGAATTTGTGAGAGAGGAAGTGATTAAGTTGCTGGACACTAGAATAATATATCCCATTTTTTATAGTGCATGGGTCATCCCAGTCTAGGTTGTCCCTAAAAATGAGGTTTCACTATTGTTAAAAATGAAAAAAATGAAGAGATCCAAGTTAGGAAATCCATGAAATGGAGAGTCTGTATAGATTATAGGAAGCTTAATGCAACCACTAGTAAGTAACATTTTATAATTACCTTATTGGATCAAATTCTTGAGAGGCTTGCTATAAATGATTTTTTGTGTTTCCTGTATGGGTATTCTGGTATCAACCAGATTCTCATTGCTCCACAAGATCAAGAAAAGACCACTTTCACATGCCCCTTTGAGATGTTTGCCTATCGGCAGATGCCTTTTGGGTTGTGTGGAGATCCATCCATATTTCAAAGGTGTATGATGGCAGTCTTTTAGAACATGATTTAAATAATCATTAAGGTATTCATGGATGATTTCTCCATTATGGGTTGTATTTTCGATACTTGTCTTGGAAATCATGAGTTAGTTTTGGAGAGATGCATTGAAACCAACCTTATTCTTAATTAGGAGAAGTGTCAATTCATGGTCACAGAAGGTTTAGTTCCTGGTCATATAGTTTCAAAGAGAGGTTTGTAGGATGATACTACAAAGATAGAAGTCATTCAAAAACTGCCACCTACTAAAAATATTAATGGTATTAGAGGTTTCCTAGGGAATGATGGTTTCTACCAGAGATTCCTAAAAGATTTTTCCAAAATAACTAAGCCCTTGTGTTCTTTTATTTTTAAGGATTCACCTTTAAACTTTGAGGACAATTATTTGAAATATTTTAATTTGTTAAAAGAAAAACTCACTGCTTTACCCATCATCACTGCACCTGATTGGAAACTACCTTTTGAACTTATGTGTAATTATAGTGATGTGGTTGTAGGTTCTATCCCTGGACAGAGGAGGTATAGTAAATTTCATGTGGTTTATTATGCTATAATTTTGTTATATGAGGATCAAATAATTATACCACCACTAAAAAAGAAATAATAACTATTGTTTCTGCTCTATAGAAGTTTAGATAGTTTTTTTAGGCTCAAAAGTCATCATTTTCACTGATCATTCTATCCTAAATTACTTGTTGTATAAGAAAAAAACTAAACCCAGGATGATTAGATGGATTCTATTATTATAATAGTTTGACTTAGAAATAAGGGATAAACAGGGAGATGAAAACTTATTTGTTGATCACCTATCTAGGATTCCTCTTACCCATTCTAAATATCTAAGGGATATCAAATCTTCTTTTCTTAATGAAAATATTCTCACTGTGTCAATCAGGAAATCTGCATGTTATGCATATTTTTCCAATTTCCTAGTAGCAGGAGTCTTTCCCAAAGACCTGTCCAATAACTAAAATAATAATTTCATTTTTGAGCTTAAATATTATCTATGTGATGATCAATTGTTGTTTATGATATGTGTTGATGGTATTATGAGGAGGTGTGTGCCAAAAGAGTAAATGTTAGGGATTTGTCACTCCTCACCATGGGAAGGTCACCATGGTGGTGAAAGTACCTCTCAAAAAGACATACTATCTAGTTTCTATTGGCCTAGTATTTTTAAGGATGTCAAGAGCTATGTGGTTGGTTGTGACAAGTGTCAGAGGTTGTGAAATGTGGGTAGAAAGTAGGCTTTACCCTAAAAATGTATTCTAGAAGTAGATATTTTTTATGTATGGGGTTTAGATTTCATGGGTCCATTTCCATCATCTCATGGGAATGAGTATATTCTTGTTTCTGTTGATTATGTGTTAAAGTGGGTTGAGGTAATGGAACTGCCCAAAAATCAAGCTAAATGTGTAATATAATTTGTCAAAAAGAATATCTTTTCAAGATTTAGAGTTCCCAAGGCCTTTATCACTGATAATGGAACACATTTTAAGAATTTAATGTTTAAGGATTTGATGAAAAATATGGTTGTGTTCATAAAACTGAAATATTTATCATCCAAGGTCCAGTGGACAAGTGGAAATCTCAAATAAAGAACTAAAACATATTCTTTAAAAAACTCTGTCAAATTCTAGGAAGGACAGGTCTCTTAAATTGTACGAAGCTTTATGGGCTTACATAATTGCTTTCAAGACCCCAATAAGTATGTCTCCTTTTAAAATATTCTTTGGGAAGTGTTGTCATTTTCCTGTGGAGTTGCAACATAAGTCTTATTGGGAAGTTAAGGCTCTAAATTTTGATTTTAAGAGTGCTAGTGAGAGGATATTACTAGATCTCCATGATTTGAATGATATTAAGAGAGAGAGTTATGATAATTCATGGATTTACAAAGAGAGGACTAAAATATTTCATGATTCTACCATTAAAACCAAATAATTCAAACTTAGACAGAAGTTCCTCCTCTTTAACTCTATAATCAAAATCTTTCGTAGAAAACTAAAGTCAAAATGGTCAGAACCATTTACTGTAGTGATATTTCATAAGAATGGAGCTATTGAAATTGTATGTGATGAAAACAAACCCATGCTGGGTAATGGGTAGAGAGTGAAACTTTATTTTGAGGAACAACCAAAGGGCTTGGCAGCCTTCAATGTGCTTGAGAACTAATCTTGAATAAAGTTTTGCTAAAGACTTTAAAACTTAGTGTTGCATGGGAGGCAACCCATGGTTCTTGTTTTGTCCTTTTTTGTTGTTTCATTTTTTGAATTTCAATAAAAATACTACATGCTCTGTTTTTGTGCAATCCATGCTATTTCTTTTTTCTTGCTCATGGTTCTATTTTAGGGTTATAAATATGCTATTGTTGTTTCATTGATGGAGTTGGATTCCCTTGATAAAGCTTTAATGATAAAATTTGATTCAGGGAAGTAGTCTATTATTTGGTTTGCATTCATTTTTCTTCTCCAAGTTCACTTTAATAAAATTTACTGTAAGTCACAGTAATTACTATCATTGAGTCATTTACTCACCAATGCACCTGAGCCACCGATACACTGTTGTCGGTGACTCATTAGTGCTGCTTTAGGTGACTCATTAATAGTATCATCAGTGAGATAGTGAATGTTACATTAAAAATTCTTCTTGTTTTGGAATAAAAGTCTGCTGATGTCACTAAGATGAAGAAAATAATTATGCATGTTCCTCTAGGCAGAAAAATTGAATTTTATTGTTGTTAAAATCATCCAACTACTTGAAACTAAGTGTGGGGGATACATGCTTGTGATTTTTTTTTCATTGAAACTGCTTAGTCTGTAGGGTTTTTATCATGAATCTTTAGGATATATTGAACATTCATTTGAATTATACATTCTCAAATTGCTACACCCAGTACACAGTGCACCAAAAAATTACATTCTATTTCTTGATATGTATTGGAAATCATTGTTATTGTCTTTATTGATAATGCATGAATTTAGATACTGAATCTACTGTTAAATTATTCATTGTGGAAAAGAAATATTTTTGAACTTCAAAGAGTCACTTTATTCATGTCATCTATCTACTAAAAAATATATTTTGAACTCTAACTATCAAATTGTTCTTCTCTATATTTGGAAGTCAACTTTGGGGACAAAGTTTGGTTTTAAGTGTGGGGGAGAGGGGACAATTATTGATTTTTATGAATTGTTCTTTAATGTGAGCCCTTCAATTCCCACTGTAAATTAAAATATTTTGTAATAAATGGTTAAAAAATTTCAAAATTATTTCATAATATGATGCTTTACATTATACTCAATTGAGTCTTACCTTTTAATAATGCCTGATTGGTAGTTAAGAGATTCTATGAAACTAAAGTTAATTTGGGTGGATGATTGCTGAGTGATTTTGTTTAGTGATTTAATGGAAATTTGGTTTAGGGTCTATTTTTAAGAGTGATATGGGTAACTTTTTAGTGGAGTTATGATCATAACCCTTGGAACTGGAAGTTTTATCTTGATTCTAAGGAACTCATTTCCTTTTAATTTTTAATGTAATCAACTTAATGAGCCAATGTAAATGGTTTTCATAAAAATCTTTTGAAACTAGAGTAGTTTGGGCATTTGGGATCCCACGATGAACCTCTGATACCTTAGATGTTGGGTGTGTTTCTGTTAACTATAATCCCTCTGTAAACATTGAATAAGTGCATTGCATGTTGCTTATCACATGATACATGGCTTGGGAAAAATTAAATAAAGTGTTTGTCGTCAAAAATGGGTTTATTATAGTGAGGGGAATAATGAATACCAAATGAAGAAGGGGAAAAAAATTTATATGAGGGTCATTTAGTTTGTATCAATAAGGTGATTGAAAAAAAAATTATTTTTGGGAACCTAGGATTGAGTCATTGTACAGAGTTTCTTCTATTATGTTCTTGATTCCACAGACTTTAAACTTTTTATCACTCTTGAGCTTAGAACTTAAGTTAGAATAGAATTGAGTCGCTAAGCAGTATCACATATGAGGTATGACATTTTCATTGCTTAATGATTCGTTGCTCTCAAGACTACCCGTAAGAGTTTGGAACTGGGCAAGATTCAAGTGAAAATTAATTTTCAAAGGCCTATTGACTTGTTTCTATCCTCTATTTCAAATTGTTGGACATGTTACATTTTGAGATAAATCATAAATACAATTTTTTGTTTTAAAAAGTATAATAAAATTTGTGATTGTTTGAAGACAAACAATGATTAAGTGTGGGGGAATTTCATGTGGACTTATTTTTACACAATTTTCCTCATCTTTTAATTTAATAATTAACAATTTAATTAATTAATTCTTTACTTTATATTAAATATACACATATTTCTGTATTTTATATTAAATTTTTTAATTAATCAATTTTTTATAATTGACTAAAAAATAAATTTTTATTATTCAAACACTTTTTAAGAAAAAGTGAGAAACCATACAATACTTCAAGACTTAAAACCAGAAAACCACTATGGTACAAAAGTTAAAGGCCAAATAACATCAAGACATAGAAGAACCCCTACCCAGCATAAAAAAATGAGATCAGTTTCTTTTTACTCCTCACAGTTGGAAAGTTGTCCCATGCAAGAATACACGGGCCTGGAACCGATGACAAAGCCACACCCTCTCAAACATCCAATTCTGGAGCGAAGATCAGAAGAAAACCCTCTGCTCTAAACCTCATCTGAAGCAACCCCTTGTGTCAAAGATGCAAGGACTCTCAAAATTCAAACTACAGGGACGCAAAGATTCACAATGCCAAGAAACCATTCCACCAATTCAAGGAAAACAATCAACAGTTGCAAAGTTACAACTCCTCCATTAATACTGCAGAAAATTTTCAAAACCATTCAATCATATTTAACGCTCCACCAATGTCGGAACACGCCACCACCGCAATGCCGGAATAGTCCAATCACAAACCATAAATCCAGATCCAAACCACAAACCAAAATTGCATCTAGAATCAACCAAGCAAAAACCCAGCATAAAACCCACAACAATAAGATAAAAAATCCTCCCCCCTCCAGAACTGTAGATCGACACCATGCCCCACAAAAACTTGCCGGAACCACTCTAGGAGGCACCAGGAAGTGGTGAAATAACCAAGACGGAATGCATTCGGTGCTGGGGGAACCGATCCAATAGATATATGCTGAGACGTCACCGATGGAACGGTCACTGAGATGAACAGCGGATAACCACAGAGTCTTTGTCGAACAGACTTCGTCATCTTAAGGCACAAGCATACTGGGACGCATGTCGGAACACCATCAATCTAATGACAGCAGGAGCTGTAGAAGTGAACCTTGGAACACAGATGCATCACACATGAAGATACCTACGTCGAGTTGAGGGTCGAAGGAGCCAAGCTGATCGAGGCCGGAGGGGGAAGGGGAAAAAGAGAGGTTGTGGAACCCTAGCCACCATGGGAGCTCAAGAAGACGCTGCTCAGAGGCCAATTGACACAATTTAGTAAGGACCCAATTTTTTATAATTAATTGTGTGTTTTTAGTGTTTAAAGTAATCAATTAATGACTTTCTATAATTTTATAGTTTTATGATGTATTATTTAGTTTAGAAGTGTTTATTTGCTTACTTTAATATAATATGACTTTTTTATTATTTAATCAATTAATCTATGTTTTTTTTCTTAATTAATTAATTCATTACTTCATCCTTTAATATTTTAACTTTATATTTTTATCATTTAATAACTCTATTAATTATATTAAATCACATTAGTTAATTTTAATACTTCTAATTCAATTTATTAATGATTAATTAATTTTAATATATAATTGTTTAATTTAAATTCACTTTCTTATTATGTTATCTTTAATGATTTTTAATTTATGTGTCTAATTACTTTTAATTTAAGTTTCATATTTTGTTGTTTTTATAAATTAATTAATGTTTTATTTGATTTATAAATTTATTTATGTTTTCTTTGTTTCTTAGTTTTCAATCATTTTAGAGAATTCTTAATTTAAATTAATTATTTTGTTTAGACTTAATTTAAGTTTTAATCTATTTATAATTTTAATTTGTTTTGCAGTGTAAAGGTGGCACAAGAAACTCCTCACATTGTTTCTCTTGCACCGTTTTTTATTCTCACTGTCTCACCACTTCCTTACTATGCCAATGTTTTTTTTTATAGTGGCATTGTTTCCCCCTCTGCTTTTCCACCGATTCAAGCCTTCTCCTCCCACCATTTCACACTGTTTACCCTTGACTGTATTTACAATTGTTCATGGTGGCACCACAACATCACCACCCCCTTTCCACCATTCCATTCGAGTTTTTTATGCATTTTTTTATAAAAAATTTACAAAAAACCGTTAGGGTGATTTTTTTTCGAAATACCCTTGATAGGCGGCATCGTGGATGACGCCTTTCAATTTCGGGTGAAAGGGGGCACCCGCGGTGCCGCCTTTCCACTGCCGGCATGGATCGGTGACATGGAAAAGGCGGCACCCGCAGTGTCGCCTTTCCCTTCACGCCCTATAAAAGTGTAGCGCCCCCCTCCCCTTTTCCTCACTTCCAAAGCTCCATTTCCTCTCAATTTTTCTCTACTGTGGTAGAGTTTTCCAGTTTGAAATATTTCGAAAGCTTTTAGAGGTATGATGTTTAATTTAATGTTTTTTATTTTATAGAATTGTTTTTAGTTTATTTTTTTAGTTTAATATTTTTATAAATTTAATTTTTTTTATTTAGTTGAATTGTCTATAGTAGTTTAGTTTTAATTTTTTTTGTTTATTAGATTGTTTATTTAAATTGTTTAATTAGTTATATATATTTTGGAATTATTATTTGGTTGTTTAATTAGTTTTATATATTTAAGAATAGGATTGTTTTAATGAAATTTTGGTAGCATAAAGACTATGTTATCTAAGAAATCAAATCATAGTCTGGATATAAACAAGTGAATGTGGCTCTAGCACAGATGTACCTAGGGGTAAAACTGAAAAACCCCGATTTGAGCTAGAATCGAACGGGAACTGGTGCACGACAATGGGCCTTACTGCATTCTGGTTTGACACTCCCAGAGGATATGCTTAAGATATGCATATTTATTTATAAACTACTAAATTATCTAAGTAAAGAAATGATAAATTGATAATTTAGTAATACTTATTGTTAGTAATGATTAATTAACAAATAACATAGAGTTAAAATAATATAAATAACATAGAGTTAAAATAATATAAATAACATAGAGTTAAAATAATATAAATAACATAGGGTTAAAATAATATAAATAACAGAGTTAAAATAATATAAATAACATAGAGTTAAAATAACATAAATAACATAGAGTTAAAATAATATAAATAAGTAATATAAATAACAAAGAGTTAGAAGTAATATAAATAACATAGATTTAAAAGTAATATAAATAACATAGAGTTAAAAGTAATATAAATAACATAGAGTTAAAAGTAATATAAATAACATAAGTAATATAAATAACATAAGAGTTAAAAATATAAATAACATAAGAGTTAAAAATATAAATAACATAAGAGTTAAAAATATAAATCACAGCAAGTTTCGAGCTACTAGCTTTTCTTGCAGTGAATTGAATATCAAAATTTCAGAAATCTCATGTGATAATGGGTTTTCTGAAATTTTGATATCCAATTCACTGCAAGAAAATCTAGTAGCTCGAAACTTACTGTCATTTATATTTTTAACTCTTATGTTATTTATATTTTTAACTTTACTATGTTATTGAATAACTAATTAATAATTTAGTAAGTATCATTAGTAATATCCTAGTTTGGGATATAAGATCTTTTAAAATTTAAGTATCATAAAGATTATATAGTTTATAAGTAATAGTTATTATTTGAACATGAGGTAAAATCCAACTTATTTTTAATAAGTAGTTTAATTACATCTTTAAAGTATAAAATCCAACTTATAATGGTAACCATCATTATAAATTTCACTTACATTATCACAATCTTTATTAGAAACCTTTTTTTACATAGAGCATAATGTTTTCCTGTGTGTACTGCTATGGGGAGTTTATTTAAACTGAGCAAGGAGCTTCTTAAAGTACACAACCAATAACAGTGGTTAATACAACTGATTATGTAACCCTAAGTGACCTTCAAGACAGAATTCATGGCTCATTAAATCTAGGACCTGATCAAAATATCAAGTTAATGAGTTATAGACATTTGCAGTTCCCATCAACATTGTGGCATCTAGATTGTCCATTGGTTGATGATGCACAATGGATCCAAATAGTTGGTTTGTTTTCTCAACAACTGTATGGTACCATGATGGAGTTATATGTTGATGTTTCTACTGTTCAACAACAACATCCAATTTTTCAAAGACGTAGACTTACAAGAGTCGTTGAAAATATTCTACCTCATGAAGTTGAGACTATTCCAAATGATGCAGAAGATGACAACCTACGTGATCTCCTAGATATACATGTCAACCGAACATCAGATGAGGAGTTTCATAATAACGAAACAGATGATGATAGTAGTGCTGATGAGGAAGGAACAACTGAAGTTTCGAGAGATGCATTACTTGTAAAACATATGATCGACCTACAATAAATCATCCACTCCTCTTTGCATCTTGGTCAGAAGCAGTGAAACATGTTCCTGAATTTGAAGATAATGTTCACACACCGGAAACTGAGTTTCCCAGAGTTATACAAGATAGGTTTAGTGATATAGACAAAACATTATATGTTGGAAGGAATTTTCCAAGTAAAGATGCATTAAAAAGTACATTAAAGAGATTTCACATTGAGAGGAATAGTAGCTATGTAGATTACGAATCAGACCGTATGTCATACGGTGTGAGAAGTATGGGGATGATTCTAGATTTCGATTGAGGGAGATTCCAGACATTGCATGTATAGGTTGGAGAATCTCGAGGATTGAGTCGGCTCATACTTGCGTTCAGCCAAGCCTGACACAAGATCATACCTCATTGGATTCAGAATTTATTTCATCCATTGTTGTTGGGATGATTAGGACTTGTCAAGATGTTCCGATAGCCCTTGTGCAAGAGAGGATACAACAGACATTTGGTTATAAGATATCCTATAATAAGGCATGTAAGGCGAAACATAAGGCAATTTTGAAGGTCTCTGGTGATTGGGATGACTCATATCGGGTGTTGCCACAATTTCTAGCCATACTGAGGCATCATAACCAAGTTGTCTTCCATCTGGATACAAACGAACATGTGTCTCATGATAACTGACTTGATCCATCTCGTATTCAATTTCATCGGTTGTTCTGGGCATTCCTTCCATGTATCTCCCCCTTTCGTTTCTGAAAACAGTTTATTCAGATTGATGGAACATTTTTGTATTGAAAATACAAGGGCGTATTGTTGATTGCGGAAACCCAAGATGGAAACTGTTCACCTCTTCCACTTGCATTTTCCATTGTAGAGAAAGAAAACTATGAATCATAGAGTTGGTTTTTGGCATGTATCAACACCCATTTTCCCAATATTCAGGGTGTTTGTCTGATATCTGATCAGCATAGAGCAATTAATGAGGCAATCAATGCGGATCCTGATACATGGATTTACCCAAATGTGCATCATCGGTTCTGCATTAGACACATTGCTAGCAACTTGCATAAAAAATTTCACAATGAACCGATGAAGAAGGCAATCACCAGACTCTGTACGCATTGTATTTATTATTTTTTTGTATATCAACATAAATATACATTCAAAATATGTGATATATCATCTGTTCTGTGTAGCATATGAGTCTAATCAATGACGGTTTAAAGAATGTTTCGAACAAATCTGCCAGGTTAATGAAGAAGTTTACGATTATATGATGCGAATTTCAAAAGAAAAATGGACATTGGAATATGATGGGGGGAAGAGGTACGGACACATGGCCACCAACATTGTAGAGTGCATCAATGGTGTATTAAAATGGATTCGCAAGCTACCTATAACTGCCCTAGTTCATAAGACATTATATCATTGTGTGAAGTACTTTGTTGATAGAGAAAAACTAGTATCATATGGAATAAATAAGGGGATAACATACGGAAGACATTTTCAACAAGAGATTGTAATGAATATTAAAGAAGCTTCTGGTTATCATGTCTGCCTATTTCGACGAGAAGACTCTCGATTTGAAGTTCAAGGGAAGACGAAATCCATCACAAATAGCATTGGTGAAAAAATGGTGGTATTATTAGAAACGATGCAATGTCAATGTGGAAATTTTCAGGACTTACGGTTTCCATGCTCACACGCCATCATAGCATGTACCTATGTTAACATATCATGGGAAGCATATGTTGATCAAGTGTACCGGATGAACATCATTGCTAACTGTTATGCTGCACCATGGACACTTATTGGGGAGTTTCGTTATTTCTCAATTCCTAAAGGTCAACCAATAGTGGTACCTGATATGAATCAGTTGCGTCCTCATGGGAGACTGAAGGGCAACAGGATACGAAATGAGATGGACTAGCCTCAAGAACAAAGACAGAGTTTGAGATGCACCATATGTCATCAAACTGGTCACAATCAGAAACGATGCCCTAACATTGTTGGGTCGAGTTCACACTCTAAGCCACAATGATGTATTATCGTTATTGAAAGATTATCATATTGTAAATTTTATGTTGTTATCTCTTCCTTTTACTTAGGTTTTCTAACCCTCAAAACTGAAAATCATAACAGTAAACTCACAAACATCTTCTGTATATAGAATAACACCTCAAACTTTTATAGTATACTTGTATGTGAGTGTTTGGAATGGATAGATAAAGGAGGACCTACAGTGGCCTTTTGAAGATGAAAAGGATAAAGATTTGGTGATGAAGAGTTTTATGGGCTATGTGGAATCATTGGTGTTTTCATTTGATCAACTGGGTCTGGGGAAATGGGGTGACAATTGTAGAAGAAATTATAATGGTTGGATGCATGGTGGTGTTGAAGGGGTTGATATTTGCAGGAATGGGAACATATGAGAATTTCATGTGGCATATCTTTCAGCATACCCTAATGCGGTCGTATGTTGATATGGATATAGACATGGCGGGTGAAATAATGGATTTCATTGTCCCATGAAGGGAGATATAACATGTTTTCATGCATCAAATATTATAGATTTATGTGATACTAGCGACATCGTGCATCCTATTGATGTGGGGTTGCCTCCTATATGATTAACGAATGTTTAAAGTTTCGTTTATGTTGGTATTATGGTTTATATTTTATAGTATTTCAAAGTCACGTACTTGAAACATTTATAAGTTTCAAGTATGTGGTTTTGAAAGCTTATAAATTATTTTTCATGAATAATTTTTATGAAATGATTTGTGTTTTCAACAATTGTTTATATGTTTAACAAATGTTTAATGTTTCGTTTATATTGGTCTTATGGTTTATATTTTATAGTATTTCAAAGTAACGTACTTGAAACATTTCTAAGTTTCAAGTAGGCGGTTTTGAAAGCTTATAAATTTTTTTTCATGAACAATTTTTATGAAATGATTTAGGTTTTCAACAATTGATTATATGATTAACGAATGTTTAATGTTTCGTTTATATTGGTCATATGGTTTATATTTTATAGTATTTCAAAGTCACGTACTTGAAACATTTCTAAGTTTCAAGTAGGCGGTTTTAAAAGCCTATAAATTATTTTTCATGAACAATTTTTATGAAATTATTTTTGTTTTCAACAATTGTTTATATGATTAACGAATGTTTAAAGTTTCTTTTATATTTTTCTTGTGGTTTATATTCTATAGTATTTCAAAGTAACATACTTGAAACATTTCTGTGTTTCAAGTAGACGGTTTTGAAAGCTTATAATTTTTTTTCATGAAAAATTCTTATGAAATGATATGGGTTTTCAACAATTTCATATTTCATTAACGAATGTTTAAAGTTTCGTTTATATTGGTCTTATGTTTTATATTTTATAGTATTTCAAAGTCACGTAGTTGAAACAAAATTTTTAAAACTAATAATTTTTTTGTTAGGTGAAAGGTGGCATCCTCCTAAACATTTTATATGAATTATATATATAAATAAATTTATAAATTTAACAAAACATAAAAAAAAAATTGGAATTTTTTTTTTTTGTTAGGGGAAAGGTAGCATCGCGGGTGTCGCTTTTGACCTGAAATTGAAAGGCGGCATCTGCGATGCCACCTTTCAGAGGTATTTTGAAAAAAAAAAAATCGGGCTAATGGTTTTTTGTAATTTTTTTTTTTTTAATGCATAAAAAAAAACTCATTCCATTCCCTCTATCTTGTCTCACCACTCCTCACGATATCACCAATGCTTGACTTGTCCATCACACACCACACTTCTATATCCTACTACCCTAATCGTATCACGTTCCACCCCCCTATTGTACCGTTTATCTTCCACTACGACTATTCCCTACTTCAAACCATTTCATTCTGAAACACCGGTGCGACCATCCTCCACACTGCCTCCTCTTCTGTGCGGCCGCTGTTTCCCTACACAACAACCGCTCATCCAGTTCCGCTATTCAACCTCCAACCTATTCCTCCCATTTACACTAATGGTTCCACTATTCTTCTCTACCACCGGCACCGTTCATCCACTGTTATCGATGCCTTTGGTTTTTCAGTGTCGGTCCCTTCTTCTCACACCGTTCGACACCATGTCCTCCTAGCACAACAATCTCTTCAGACCATTTTCTGCCTTCACACCGCTACTCATCCACTACCACTGCGCCCCTGCCTTGCCTCAATTTATTCACAGAAACATACTTTTATGAAAATACTCATGCAAAGAAGCACATATTTTGACTAGAAGTAGATCCATGCTTTGATTTAACCACATATCAAGATTAATGACTTATATATCTAAACCCTAGAACTGTAGAGGATGAAATCGGAACTGCCTATCTACCGCTTTCTGAAAACAGCCGCGACTATCTCCATGTTCCCTACGTATGTGTGCCACTTGATTTTTCCTATATTGTTCCCTCACCACGAACCCCGGTTATCCGAACCTCCTTTGCCTGATTCCAACCCATTTTTTGCGCCTTCCTGGAGCTGAACTGATGTCAAATGAAACCCCAGCCGAAGCTTCCACTACGATGAGCCACTGTGCCACCTTGAATCTAGAGTCGCCATTGATGTCTCACACTAAGTTGCTTAATCCAAGGCATCGAACTTTGTCGTGGATCTGTTTACTGAAGACCGGGATGAGGAGGGAGCCACCAGCAGGGTTATTTAGGATAGGGGGGTTTTTTAATTTTTTTTTTAATTTAAAGGGTCTGTTTTTTTTTTTTTTTTGATAAATGGGTGTGTCTAGCGCCAAATGAATTGGCGCTAGACACTTTTACCCTAGAGCGCCAATTCATTTAGCGCTCTTGGGTTTTGGTTTCCAAAACCCAGCAACCCCTCCACAACCCTTATATATATATGTATATATATCTCTTATTTATTATAATTATAATTATAATAAATATATTTATAATAAATATAATAACTAAAATAAATACAATAAATTTATAATAATGTTTATTATAATTATAACAACTATATAGTTATAATAAATATATAATTATAATAAATATATAATTATAATAAATATATAATTATAATAAATATAAAATTATAATAATTATATAATTACAATAATTAAATAACTATAAATATAATAAATATATAAATATAATAATTGTATATTTATAATAAATATATAATTATAAATATAATAATTATATAATTACTAAAATTATAATAATTATATAATTGTAAATATAATAATTATATAATTATAATAAATATACAATTATAATTACAATAATTCTATAATTATAAATATAATAAATATACACTTATAATTATTAAATAATTTTAATAAATATATAATTATAAATATAATAAATATATAAATATATAATTGTTATAATTATTAATAATTATATAATTGTTATAATTATAATAAATATATAATTAGTGTAATTACATAATTATTATAAATATATAATTATTGTAGTTATATAATTATTATAATTATATAATTATTGTAAATATATAATTATTGTAAATATATACCTATTATATATATATATATATATATATATAATTAATAAGGTTTATATATATAAAGATATGATTATAATAATTAATATATAATAAATATATAATAAATATATAATAAATATATAGTTATAAATATAATGAATATATGATTATAGTAATTACATAATTATAATAAATATGTAATTATAATAATTATATAATATTTAATAAAGTTTATTTATATAAAGATAAATAATTTTAATAATGTTTATTTAAATATAAATTTATAAATTTATATATAATTATTTAAATACATAAATAAACCATATTAAATCTATTTATAAATTTTTATATATATATATATAAACATTATTAAAATTATTTATATTTATTATATTTATTATAATATATTATAATTATATATATATATATAATTACATTTAATAATAAATAATTACAATTTTAAAAATATATTTATAAATGTAAATTTAAAAATGTGAGATTATTTATAATTATACTTATAAATATAAATATAATTATACAATTATAAATCTATATTTAGATAGTTATATATAAATATATCAATATATTTAATAAATTTATTTATCACATTAATAAATATGTATTTATTTATAATAAAAGTATAATAAAATAAATATATAAATATAATAATTATAAATATAAAAAATCCATAATTATAATTAATATATAATTATAATATATATCTAATCATAATAAATATATAAATATAATAAATATATAATTAAAAATATAATAATTATATAATCACAATAAATATATAATTGAAATAAATATATAATTATAATAAATACATAATAATAAATATAATAAATGCATAATTATAATATATTTATTACAAATATATATTTAATATATAATTATAATAAATATGTAATTATTGTAAATATAAGATTATAATAAATATATGATTAAAAATATAATAAATATATAATTATAAATATAATAAATATATTATTATAATAATTATGTAATTATAATAATTATTTAATATTTCATAATGTTTATTTATATAAATATAAATAATTTTAATAATGTATATATATATATATAAATTTATAAATAAATTTAATATGGTTTAATTATGTATTTAAATAATTATATATAAATTTATAAATTTTAAATATAAGGTTTATTTATATTTAAATATTTATATATAATTATAAATATAATTATAAGTAATTTCATATTTTTAATTACATATTTATAAATATATTTTAAAAATTGTAGTTATTATTTTTAAATGTAATTATAAATATATAATTATATATATTTATGAGTATATATATATGTGACTATATTTATTATATTTATGATTATATATTTATTATATTTATTATTTATTTATTACTTAAATATATGTTTATAAATATAAATTTATCTATGTAAAGATAAATTTAAAATTATAAATAAATATAATTATAAATATATATATTTAACTACATATAGAAATATAAAATTATATATTAACAACTATAAATAAATATAATTATAAATATATGCATATTTATAATTATATATATATGTGTATATTTTAATTTTATTTTTATCATATTTATAATTATATATATTATAATATTTAAAGATATAATAAATTTATAATATTTTTAAATATATAATATTTTATATTTATTATAAATTTATTATATTTTTAATATATTTATTATATTTAAAATATATTTATTATATTTATAATGTATTTATCATATTTATAATATATTTATGATAGTTATAATATATTTATTATATATTTATTTAATTATATGTAAATATAATAAATTCTTACAATTACATATTTATTATTATATTTACAATTATATTTTTATTATATTTATTATTATATTTACACATATTTTTATTATATTTCTTATATATTTAATCCTATTTATATTGTATTTTATATTTATAATAAATTTATTATATGTATATTATATTTATTATAATATATATATATATATATATATATATATATATATATATAGGTAGGTTAAGGGGATGGGGCGTGGGGTGCAAAGCGCCACTTCAAGTGGCGCTGCATCACCCCATTTCCCCAAATAATAAACCCCATGCCCCATTAAACTAAAAAAAAAACCCCACCCCCTAAATCAGCCGCCACCAGCACCTATTCTTCGGGAGGAAGATGAACCAGTTCCTCCCTGCAGCGTCGGGGGGGGGGGAGAAATTACTAATTATAGTATATAACAATTATAATATAAATAAATAAATAAATTCACTGTAAAAAACATAAGATAAAATAATAATATTTATTAAAACTAAAATAATAATATATAAATAAAATTAATATATTTAAATTAACACATTAGTTATAATGTAACATCTTTAATAGAATAAATAAAATAATAAAATAATGTAATTGATATTAATCTAATTCTAGAATATAATTAAGTATTAATAATTCTAATATTAATAAAATTACTTAATTAATAATAATAAATTCATAAATTCATAAATCTTGTCTAATTAAATATTTAATTATAAATTAATAAATATAATATTAATATTTAATTAAGTAAATAATAATTATCAACTTAAATAGTTATTAATTAACCTTAATTAACTTTTTAATAAGTAATATAACATTAGCTTTTTAAAAAAAAATCATTCAACTTCTTTCGTGTTTTAACTGTACTGTTAATTTCTTCTTTTTCAAGTCCACTCAAGTTTCAGAAACACGTCTAGATGCATCCAAATAACTTATCCGGATATAGTTACAGGGGTTAAGCTCAAATGATGTGTGATTCAAGAAATAATGCATGTGTGCGGTGTGCAGCAAGAAGGTAAGATTGAGTCGGTGGAAGGCGACGTTGACAATGCAGTTTATCGCAGTATTTTAAAAATAACAGAGAAACAAATTCAGGAGAAAGGGGAGGTATATTGATTTGATCATCCACTTCCATCCAGAGGGAGAACCTTTGGCAAATATTGGAGTACTTCTCGGAGAACCACTTCCTAAAGACCCGAGGACCAGGAGTAGTAGTGATTCGAGTTAGGAGAGGGAGATCTCTTCCTCTGTTCTACTTCAATTTTCTTTATTTGTAATTAAATGATTTTTTGTTTATGTAATAGAGATAAAGTTAGGCTGATTCTTCTAGTTCGGGGATAAATTCTAGTCTGCTGGTTATCTTTCTTCTTCCTTATCACATATCATTTTTAATGTGATAAGAACTGATAGGCGAGATCAGTTTTGAACACATTCAATTGCATCGTTCCACTAGAACTTAATTTCCAAATTCCACATTCATTTGTAAAGTCTTATTGTGGATAAATTTTCCTAAACATTTAATTCAAAATGAAAACATCAGATGGAAAACATATTTTCTGCTCCTTTTTTATGCTAAGAACAGATACTAAGAAAGTATAATGCTTTAGAATAATCTCTCGTATATTGGAACTAACATTAATGCACCCTGGTTTATTACTGGAAACATTAATTCCATCCTCAACTCAAGCAAGAAAATTGGACCTTCCCATGCATCTCTTTCCACGAGAGAATTTAAAGCCTCTATTGATGGCAAAAATCTCATTGAAATTAACCTCACCAGTGCGAAATATACTTGGTATAGAAGACACTACAACAAAGTAGTTTCCTCCAAGTTGGATAGAGCCTTCATGAATGTCCCAGCTTTAGATAAATGGGACATTATCTCTAACACCACTCTTCACAGGGTGAAATCCGATCGTCACCCCATCATGGTCAATGTCTCCACCAAAGACATGAAACCCCATTTACCTTTCATATTTAACAATGTGTGGTTATCTAATGACAAGTGCACTCATATCATCCAAAACTATTGGTCTTGAATGTCTTATAACAATGATGACTTTTCCTGTAACGTCAAATTAAAACATCCCAAACAAACTCTAAAAACATGTTGCAGCTTTAAAGCCAATCAAATTAACAATGACATCATGCTACTTGAGAAGGATATCAATGATATTCAAAACAAAAACACCATCTCTAACCTCAACATTGATCATACTCAAGAACAAAACATTGTGGTCAAACTCAACACCTTGCTCACGTTTAAAGAAGTTATAAGAAATCAAGCATTTAATGTTAAATGGTTAACAAACGGTGATAGAAATACTAAATTCTATAACAGTATTCAAATAAACAGAAAGGCCTACAGTCTGTTAACCTTTCTAATGGATGGGGAAAATCTCCTTGATAATGAAGATGACATCACTCATCATATATACTTCTACTATGAAACTATCTTCAATGGTCCGAATATCAAAAAAGACCTCCTTCCTAAGATCATTCCTCTAGGGATCACTAATGAGGACAAATCCTTCCTTCTCAATGTGCCGCTAGATCATGAAATCAAAGACACTGTTTTTAGTCTGAATCGCCTCGGGTCCTGAACACTTCAATTATGGTTTCTTCCAACATTTTTAGGATATGATTCATATTGATGTTTGTAATCGTGTTAAATCCTTTTTTTGCAATGGGGTGATCCCTTATGCACTTAATTCCCATTTTCTTACCTTGATCATGAAAGTGGATAATGCCTCTGATATTAAACTATTTAGACCCATTGCTCTTATCAATACTTTTTATAAAATCATCACAAAAATCATTGCTTACAGACTCTCCACTCTCACAGAAAAAATTGTCTCCTGGAACCTATATGGTTTTATAATGGGTAGATCAATTAAAGACTACATCTTTCTTGCCTATGAGTGTGTCAATAACTTGAAAAAAAAACTAATATAGGTAGAAACATAGCAATTAAACTTGACATCAGAAAATCTTTTGACACCATGTACTGGAGTTTTATCTTCAAAGTCCTTCACGATTTTGGTTTTAGTGCTTCTTTTATCACTAAAATCAGAACTCTCTTCAACTTAGTGTATATCCTCTATTTTGATCAATGGCTCTCCCAAATTTTGTTTTAAATGCACAAAAGGTTCTAGGAAAGGTGATCCTCTATCTTCCATTCTCTTCGTGATAGCAAAAGACTACCACAATCGTCTGATCAACCGGTTGGTGGTCCAGAATAAGCTGAAGCCCATCCATGTCTCCAGTAATGTGAATGCTCCTACTCATCTTTTTTTATGATGATGACGTCATCCTTTTCCTTCAAGATGATAAAAGAAACATTCTTAACCTCGAAAATGTGCTCACACACTGTGAAGAAGTTTTTGGTCAAACCATTAGTAGGAACAAATCATGCCTCTTCTTTGGGAAGAACATTCCTCCCAGCTGAAAATTTAACATTATTAGTGTCCTAGGGATGAAAGAACGTATGATCCCTTTCACCTATCTTTGTGTCCTAATATTTTGAGTCAGACCCATGTCTTTTCAATTTGTGACTATTGTTGACCAAGTTCTAAAACATCTATCTACTTAGAAAGGAAAATCTCTTTCTATGGTAGGTAGGACTTGTCTTGTTAAATCCACTATTGTCTCCATGATGGTTAACTCCATGATGGTCTGCAAATGGAATGTTGGTCTTATCAAAAAAATGAACACCGCTATAAAAATTTTCATCTGGACTGGTAGTATTCTCAAAAGAAAACTTGTGACTGTTCCCTAGTCAACTTGTTGCAGGCGCATTGAAAATGGTGGTATTGGTATAAAAAATATAAAATATTTTAAGAAAGACCTTCAAGAAGGACTCACATGGAACCTTTTTCATAGTACATTTGAAGATATTACCTTTCTCAAAAATAGATTTCTTGACAAACTTATGACGGGAAAATCGAATTTCATTAATTCTTCCATATGGCCATCCATCAAACACTCCTTCACCAATATTATGAATAATTACATATGGATGGTCTCTAGAGACTCCTCCATAAAATTCTAGTTGGATAACTGGACTGGAACACCTTTAATTTCTATAATATCTCCTGATAAAACTTCTGAAAACACCAACTGCTCTATTAGAGATATTTTAAACACTCAACAAGATCACCTCGCTGGTACTATTTTGAACATCATTGATAACTACTCTTTCGATTACACTAATGATTTCTTAATTTTGGAACCTTCTCACAATGGTGTGATTAACTCCAAGAATTTCTACAATCATTATTTCAATAACTCTAAGAGTGATTACAGTTGGATAAAACATTTCAAAAAACCATGGTTAAAACCTTCAAGATCCAACCTCATCTGATGTCTTTCTCACAGCAGAGTTCCCACTGAAATTTGCCTCCAATCTTTTGGAATATAACTCTGATCTAAGTGTAAAATATGTATCCAACACAGAGAAGATGCTAACCACCTCTTCCTTTCTCATGCTACTAATTTTTCACTTTGGAACTATATTCTTGACATTTTTACTGTAGATGATTGATTCTTGATTCTGTAAAAACTCGACTAAATAAATGTGAAAAAATGGAAGGCTTGCAGCAAATCATGGAACCTCTTCCTTCCTACAATTGATAAGCTCCACCATGTGATCTAGTATGATCGGAATGATATTATTCATAACAATTACTCACTCAATAAAAATACAAGCCAGATGTAGACCCTTATTTTCATACTTGAAGCTTCCTTGATGAAAAAGGACATTGTCACAACACGATTCACAACTTTGGGATCCTGAAGAGTCTACAGATTAACAACAATTTTTTCAACTGCACCGCACTCTGGAGGTGTTTTGGAGAATGCCTTTCCCTGGATGGATCAAAATCAATATTGATGGCACCTCCAAGGGAAACCTGGGACCTGCAGGGTGTGGTGTTTTCTTCAAGAATCGCCTTGGTCAGACTCTTGGATGTTTCATGGGTAAATGTGGAATTTAAACCTCCCTAGAAGTTGAGATGATGAGTTTGATTCATGCTATTACCTTTTCCAAGATCTTTGGTTGGAACAACCTCAAGATTTAAAGTGACTTTATGGCCATCATACAAGAGATTTCAAATGGAATAACACATCTTTCTTGGCCAATCACTACCTGTTTGATGGAATGCACCTGTTCTCTTATCGATCCTAACTATATCATCACACATGTTTATTGAGAAGCAAACACGGTTGCAGATGGCCTAGCCAACATGGGAGTAAATCAAGACATTACCTGGTTCGAAGACCTCCTTGTTGCTCTTCTTTCTCTTCATGAAAAATATTATAATATGATCTTTTACTTTAGACTCTTGTAGTATTTATTTTAATAATAATTGGGATTTAGTTGTTTTGGTCCAAGTCTTTACCTTTTTAAGAAAAATGAAAACTTCAGAACTTACTGTGAGTATTATTTGTTGTACCTTTTAATTCAGAATACTATAGTTGAACCTTTTTTAGAGTGGTGAACTCCAAGATTGTTCAACTCGAGTGACTTATCTCCTAGGGGGAAATAATTCATTCCTCTCCATGTTTGGGTTAAAATCCTTATTGTGAGAGGGAAAATTTTAAAACAATTACAATAATGTTTTTCCTTTATAATTTACTTTGATTTTTCATTTATCAGAGTTCTATATTTTTGATAGTCATTGTTTTTAAACTTTTTCCTATTTCTATAAGGTTTAGATCAAAATGAAAAAAAAGATGTGGTTTCTATTTAATTTATTTTAAAAATACAAAGCAAACAAAAAATATTATAAATGAAAAACATAAGATATTTTACCCCGCTGCAAACAACAGTGCGGTTTTTTTGAAAAATTTTAGGAGATTAGTAGTCAAAATCACCTTCTCTATGGGTTCAACCATGCTTTCCACATATACAATAGTTAGTAGGAATATAAATTTTAAACTTTGACTGACTGCAACGATGGTTGTTTCAATATTATTATTTGAAAATAACTTTTATAATTATCAACAAAATAGTACGACATTAGAACCATGTAACAAATATCCGTAGGAAGGTGAAAATAATCATTATATAAAAATAAATTAGTTAAACATAAATAAATTATAATAACTGAAATATAAATATAAAATTTTATTAATAAAGTATTTAATAAATTAAATTTTATTAATCAAAAGACTATATGAATGTAATGAACATGTTGAATACATCAAGGACCTAATATAAGGGATATTTTAAACAAACCTCATTAATTTTTTATTATGAATTCCATTTATTTTTATCCATGTATTTATATCATCTTCTCATATATGTTGTCACACCTTGTCCTTGAGACCACTTTACTGGTGCCCCAGTCCTTTCCACTATAAGACAACAGACGCACCTCCTTGTATACCAAAGGTTGTTTACTAGTGGTTAGGGCCTATTTATATATTGGAGGGATAATATGCCCTCATTATAAAAGTAAAAATACAAATAGGAATAGAATAAATCTATAAAATCCAGATTTACAATATAATTAAGGAAAGTACCAATAAATAAATACAATATTAGATGTAGTAATAAATGAAGGTTCCTTGCATACTGTGTCCCCCATGGTTCTATCATACACAGGAATTAGAAATTAAATAATGTAACACTAAGGCCAACAACCTACCCATAATTGGAACTGATTCCTACCCGGTCCCAATATCCAAATCCAACCCAGTAATCTAACAACGTGCACCAACAATGGGCCTTTACATGAACCTAAACCTATGAAAAATAATAGTTTCTTATTGGGTACCCAAACATCATGGAAATACAAGTCAGGTGTGAGTATAACTCAGTAGGCCACAACAAAAGGTGTCCAAAAAATAACCAGTTTGGTAAATAATTCATGCTGAAATTATAAGAATATATATTTAAATTATTTTAAAAAAATTATCTAAAAACAATAACTAACAACTAACACATCAGGTTCATGATGATACCTGAGGTCTTTTGTACTATTATTGATCTCTATGTCTATGAAAATGATTTACCTGACCTGCTTTGGCTAGTGTTATCATGTCTATGAGAATATCTTGATGACCAATCCAACCAAAAATGTACACATAAAATCTAGTAGGACATCAGGGAAGGCCTTAGTATCCCACAGAATACAGAACCTCATATTTTCATTCCTATAGAATCTTACCACTCAAATTGGTATTCTCTATAACTATTTATCAATTGAATATAGGCACTCATCCTATCATTCCAATGAAAATTGACTACTCATGCCAATATTCCACCACATTATCCATCCAATAGGTCAAGGAACTATACTAGGCATTCCCATATCATCATCAATAAAATGGAATCTGATCTCTCATCCTTGCATTACCTATTATCATGTATCATCTAGACTTTGATTTCTCATCCTGACATTCCCAAGTAGCATATCTGAAAGAAATCTAAGGAGATCACCAAAAAATTAAAAGGTATTTGGAATCACATTAATCATTTAATTAATTGAACACAATATTTTATAATTTCTAATTTTCCCAAGTTCACTACATTCCAATTATTCCATGGATTTAATTAAATACACAAAACATCATTTATCATTATTAAGTATCAACCCAAATTATACTTTGATATTTACAATTTCATTTTACCAATAAAAATGAAATGTTATTATTAAAACCCAAGCCATTTACAATATTTGGTTCCCATATCTGAAAAAATTTATCATTTTCTAAGGAAAAAATATATTTACCCCACCTCACATATCATTTTACAATTTCACTCTACTTTTACAGGTTTTAGGATTTTCAATCCATACCATTAATTCCATATCATTATACTAGGTTTAGTTTATTTTAAGGGTCACACCCACTTCCAATTATTGATTGTTTTGAAATTACATTTCACAACTGTAAAATCAAACATAGTTCCACTTAAATCATTAAAAACATAAATTAGTCATTTTTTAACATTAATCTATTTCAATTTTAATTTCCCCGACCAAGCATTCTACTTGAAGCTAAAATTTCTGATGATATAAGGTAATTAATCAGGGCATTTATAAAACCAAATATCTAAATAAAATATTTACTTTAATTAATATCAAATCACAAAAAAAACATCTTGACCGCACCACCCATACACTCAAAAAACGAACAAGACTATATGGTTAAATAAAGAGACATCCTGCCTGAGCATCATAGGAGTATACTCATCTAATATTGTCCTTCAATTTGGCCTAAAATGAAAAATATCAAAGAACCATACAAACACCCTAAAAATATTTCATAACTCACATAAACTAAGTGAAATCACTCAACAAAAAATAAATAATAAAAATAAGGGATGAGGCTCTTATACTGACCATCAGGCTTCCAATATTGTGTATAGAAGCTCATTGAAACAACATATGGTGGGGTTCCACCATAGAAGAGACGAGAGGGGAAGGGACGGAAGAACATGGGAACTATTGGGTTAATGGGGTATGAAAATGGTTTCAAACCCTTTTAAGCTAAAAATCTGAGAATGATCATTTCCCAAATTTTTAAAGGGTTCATTTTTTGGCTGCATGGTTGTCTAAACAATGCTCCAACCATGTGATATACTCTTTATAGAGACACTCTACTCCACACAGTTAAGAATATAGTTTGAAAAAACATATTCCAATTATAAAATTCTTTCTTTAATAAAATATAGGTTCTTACAAATTTTATTATCCCCCTTTGTATGGTCTAAAAATAGTGCTCCTCTACAAAACATGATGCAATGTTGGGGTGTACCATTATCACCAAATGTTAGTTAACCATGTCTCCTAGTATATAACTACAAAAAAACCCAAAATATAATCCCCAACCATATAGTAATATTTATAAAACTCTTTAATAGATTCATCATAAGTATAAATCAAGTTCTTTAATGTGTTCTATCCCTCATAATTACGTTCTGATGACTAATTTAGAAACTGGAATGTCCATCATTTTGAAAATTCTAACATTCCTCAAGTTCTGAGCACCCATATAGAACCAAAGACTTAATTTTATATTTTTTATATATATTCCTTACATATATAAAAATTTTACATTGCCTTTATTTTTTATATATAATACATGTTTTTCAACATCCTTTTCAATTCATTCTTTTAAGTGAACACATTTAAAGAGAACTTTTTTATTTCTTATCTCTCTTTATTTATCACTATGTCTAATTACTTTAATGTATCATGGTTTCTAAAAATACTATTATTTTATGTAAAACAATTTGTGTTTTTTTTATTTTAATGAAATTATTATTCTATTTCCCATTTAAAGAATCATTACCTTTCGTCTTAAACCCCTGCTTAAGAAGTTCATTTCCACACATAATTCTCCAATATAATTTTATATATGAACTTAACATGAAGTTAATTTTTAATACCTATGATTTTTTACCCATTTATTAAAATATGATAATGATTTAATACATTAATTAATTGGAATCATTTTTATATTCCATTTGGTTATTCCCTAAGACAATAATATGTACCCCATTTTATTTTCATGGGTTTTTCTTATGTTTATGCCCTATGTAGGATTTCCTTATATGGAACACATATTCTTGTACATGTTATTAATGTGATGGGTGGTCTAAGAACTTTAAATCCACCCATTTAATTGGATAATTTTTTTATCTCGTGAAATACCATGCATGGTTCGTGGGTAGTTAGGCTTGCACAATATATAATGTTTCCCTATTAGTGATCCTTGACTTAGGATTATGATGTCTTGTTTTTTTATTATTTTGGCATTATTATAATTCCATAATCCAATGATATCATCTCATTTATTCTAAATATTCATTTTAACTTATATGATACTTATATTCTATGTTATCATGACATGCCTCTTGTCTCACATGTATTATATTTCATTACGCTTTACTCTAATTATTCTCTTACTAGACCTTATAACTCACCATTTTTCTTATATATGAACCCATTTTATCCTTTGTAATAGGAAAAATGAACAATAAGAGTCTATTATATTATTATTTACATTAAATTTCATATGATTTAGTTTTTTTTATGTTTTTGTATTTAAGTATCTAATATTCAAAAGCCACTATAACTCTAGAACCTTGGTATGACCACCCATATCTTTTATAAACAATAATTCTAGACTTGTTAAATAAAGACACACATAATAAAATCAAAAAATATCAAAATTAATAGTTTATTTTAATAATTATATACATAACATAAAAAATTGAAATAGGTATTCAACAACATTATTTAAATCTCCTTAACATACTCTTAAAATAACATTGTTCTTATAAAACTGCAGCAAATGACCTAGGGATGTACATAAGAAAGGGATGATCTTTAAATCCTGGTAAGAGAATAATAAAAGTATAATATTATGAAAGTAATACATGTTAGTCAATATGCATATCAATCAGACATAAATGGGGTGAGAATCATAAACATGAACATTTAAGCATGATATAAGAGGATATCATCATGGTAACATAGAAATGTGGCTATAAAAAAAGACATCATAAGAATAAGTTAAGGATAATGACCGAGAAATAATAAATTTATATGATTAAGATACACCCACATGAATAATACATGGCATATCATGAGATAAAATCATTACCCAATGCATTGGATGGAAATATAATTTTGGGCCCATCTGTCATATTCATATCATGTACATGCATTAGTGTGCCTCACAGATCATACAACATAAGGATGTATTTCATCAATATTAGTCACATGATTATTAAGTGTGTGTTAAATACATGTAATTACCTAATAATTTAAGGGTAGTTACATATAGGTGAGTACCTTTGTGTGCAAATGGGGGTGGTTATTGACTAAAAAAATGTTTGGCCTAAAAAAACAGGATAATTTTGGCAGTATAAAGGGTGTATAAAAATATTCATATAAGGGTTTAATGTGAGTGAATGGTAGGATTACATTAATTTTAAATCAAAATAACATTAAAATGGATGTGTAATGTGAATAATTTATAATAAAATTTCATAATACAAAGAAATTTCTTGATTAAAGTGGAATAGGAGTGGATCCATTGCCTTGAGAGGGTGCTTCTAAAGTCTTGGGAGGAGATACTTAAGATATTTGGAACAGCTTGGAATGAAACTATTGAGGAAAAGGGAGAAGGAAGTTTTGATAAATGGATTTTTAGTAAAGAGTTGTGGGGTTTGGTGGGTATTAATATCAATATAAAGGTGGGTTCTTTATTAATTTTTAAACAGAGGTTTTGGAATATATATAATAAAATAATCAAAACCACAAATATTCCCATGGTTTTCCCCAAGGTTACTATAAAGTAAAAGTGGTTTTAAATATTTTATAATGATAATAACCTAACATATTAAAATAATACCATTGGTTTTATAGTTTTGAATCATGTTCATAAATAATTGATTTTAAACCCTTAAAGTATAATATAGTTTTTTACGAATTCATTAAGGGTTTATAAAATTAATAAAATAAATAAAAAACACCTTGTTTTAAAGGAGAAATATACATGTGGTGTTATATTACTTGTATATTATTTATTAATTTAGTTTTTGGCTATTAAGATTTCATAATATGAACCATATATTTATACCGTATTTAATTTTTACCTAAAAATTCGACTATCATATAAAATTATGAATAATTAAAAATTGGATATGTTCAACATGGTGAATTAAAAACTAATATTTATTTTACCAAAATAATTTTATAAATATGATAATTTACACTTTCAAATTAAAAATCCCTATTTGTGAGAAAATACTATTTTTTATGATAGTAATAGACCCTTATAAAAATTATATTGTACTTAATTAAATTATATTATAATTTATATTTAAATAATTATTTTCTAATAAGAATATTTTATTAAAATATCATTTATTTCATAAATTATTGAACTTATAAAAACTATGTCTTATTTGAAACTATATATTTCGCAAAAATATAATTTTTATTTCTTTATGTCAAAATCTAATTTTTATCAAACTCATTATATAATCACTAATAAAGTAATAATAAAAAGGGATAAGTATAATAATTGTTATATTAAAAAAATAATGTTGTATTACTATAGTTTAGATATATAATCCCTTACTACACCAGTGTACACCCTAAGGGTAGGTGTATGATGTTGGTGCTTTCTTGTGGTGGTTTAATGAACATGGTTTGGGCCATGATATTGATAATATTGAACTTGTCCCATAAAAGGATTCAATTGAGCTTATGTTGTTGAATATAATCATAGTCTTAGTAAAGAACAAAGCCCAGAAATTCAATTTCCCTTATAAATATTTAAAAAATGGGATTCATATGGTACACTAATATTGGTCAAGGCCATTACTTCTTCCAACTGTATCAATTAGATTTTATCATAAACCTTAATATATAATAATCTTAATCTTCATTTTAGAATGGATATATCATCAATGTTATTTTAAATAAGATAGGATATATTTCATAATGGTCCAAAATAGACAAATTATATCATGTGTTTTCTAAAAACATGTTACTTAATAATGAATTTAATATTTTAGTGGATAAATTCATTTATAAAAGTTTAGTTTATTTCATTCTCCCCCCCCCCTTCCTAAATTTTACCCTTTAAATTTTATTTTTGTACATCAAAATGGATGATGTAACATATGTTTCATCACATCTTTTGATCCCCATGTTTCTTTATCAAACATGTTTTTTTTCACATCGCTTTTACCAGTTTAGTTGTCTTGTTTAGTAGAAACTTTTCAATATAGTCTACGATCTTCACTTGATTCCCTAATTTAAAATATTTTTTTCTAAGGGTACCAAATCTTGATTTAGTACCTTTTATTGGGGAGGTATGTACTTTATTTATAGGGATACATTAAACACATCATGTACTTGGTATAGATTAGGTGGGAGTGATAGTAAATAGGACACAACTCTGATGCGTTCAAATATCTCAAATGGGGTGATGTATCTAAGATTAATTGTTCCCTTCTACTAAAACCTCATGACTTTCTTCCATGGAAATATGATAAGGAATACATTATATCCAACATTAAACTCTAGGTCTCATAAAAAAATTTCTATATATATTTTCTATTAACTTTATATGGACTTAATATGAATTTGAATGGTTTGAACCTTCTCTATCATCACTTGGATGAGATCGGGTCCCATAAGCTTCTACTCTCCAACTTAATCCCAGTATGTTAAAGTACAACACCCCTTCCTATAAAAAGATTCATAAGGTTCCATTTGAATTAAATAATTGCATTATTTTGATATGAGAACTCATATAGGTGAATGTGTTGGTTCCAACATACTTGGAAATCCATTGAACATGATATTACTATATCTTATAGAGTTTGAGTAGTTCTTTTAGACTGAACATCTATATGAGGGTGATAAAAATTATTTATACTTTGATTTGTATCCAATACTTGTTGGTGGCTTCTCTATAACCTCAAGGTATTCCTCAAAACTCGATCAATTACAATAAAAAGTTCCAATCATTTTAGTATCACCACATCCGTTATATATAGCATGTAAAGATTGTAAATAAAGAAATATTCCATGATAGAAATTAAATGAGATTACTTTGTAAAGTGATATACTACCACCGAGATAGAATTATTAACTTTAGTTATCCTAGGAAATCCTAAGATTTTATCCATGATTATATTTTTTTCATTTCCATAATTCTATGGGAAATGGTTTCGTCATACCCTTAAACTTCTATCATCCAATCTTGATTTTTTGGCATACCAAGCATCGAGATACAAATTTTTCAATCCCACTCTTCCAATTATCCCACCAGATGCTTTTCTTTAGATCCCTTTACATATTAGTGCTTCATGGACAAGTAGATAGGTATAATATATGTGCATTATCTAGAAGTTCCTTCTTTTTATATAGTTTTTATGGGACAAATATCTGTGATCCAAACCTTATAACTCTATCTTTATCAAAGTTGAACTCTATAGTATTCGGTGCCATATTATGTAGCTCTCCATCATCTTTTTAGCATCAGGTATCTACTTAAGAAGGGATGTTTGAGAATTTAATTGTGAAAGGTAGTATGAGGATCATTTTACTATTCAAATATACATCCCTTTCATGTTTAATAAGATTGGATCTGTTTCAATACTCATCATGGATAGGGTTGTAGGATCCTTTCTACTTAGAAAATTTTCCACTTTATTCACCTTCCTAGGATGGTAATGGATTGAACAATCATAATTCTTTACTAGATCTAACCAAACTCATCGGTGCATATTGAAATCCTTTTTGTGTGAATATATACATTAGGATTCATGATCTCTATATATTTCACAATTCTCCCCGTAGAGATAATGTCACTAAATATTCTACAAAGATATCATTGTATCCAATTCTAGATCATGCGTTTGGTATTTCTTCTCTGGAATCATTTATTGGTAATTGGCATGATTTATTACCTTTTTATATTGTATGAGTAAAAAACACAAAACCTTTTTGGATGCATCCCTATAGATCAAAAATATTTCCCCACTAGTGGGTAATGTGATCACAGGTGCATTGATTAGCCTCTTCTTTAACACTTTAAATCTATCCTCACATTCATTAGTCCAGAAAAACATCACTCCATTTTGAGTTATCATTGTTAGTGGGATTGAAAATCATGATAATTTTCTCAATAATCGATTATAGTACACAGCTAATCCTAGGAAACTATAGATCTCCATCACAAATTTTGGTTTGGTCCATCCTTTAATTACATTTATTTTTTAAGGGTACAAAAGTATATTTTTGATGGTGATAATAGTTCCTAATAATGTTACTTCCTCTATCCAAAACTCACATTTACTATTCTTTTAATATAACTTTTCCTTTCACAAGTTCTTCAGTATAACATTTAAATTCTCTTCATGTTCCTCTATTATTTTGGAGTAGATAGGAATACGATCTATAAATTCTACCACAAATATGTCATGGTAATCTCCAAAGAAATTATTCACTATGTCCATAAATATACATTGAGAATTAGAGAGTATAAATGGAATCATTATTAACTCATAGTTCCTATACCTAAAATGAAAAATAAATCATGGGGATATCCTCTTTCTTCACCTTTAATTTATAATACCCTGATTAAGATCCACCTTAGATAAGTTTTGGGATCCATGTAGCTGGTTGAACAAGTCAACAATCAGTAGTAGAGGATACTTTTCTTAATCATGATCTTGTTAATCTCATGACAATCAATTTTTTGGTGCATTGACCTATAATTCTTCTTGATTAAGAGGACCAACACACCCCATTATGAATAACTCAGTTATATAATCCCTTTATCCATATTATCTTGTGGTTTCTTCTTCATATCTTCTAGTTCAATAGTGGTAATTATATATGGAGTCTTTGATATTAGAAAATATCTAGGTATAAGGTTGATTGATAACTCAATCTCACGGCTTGGAGGAAGACCCGAAAATTCCCCAAGAAACTCATCGACATATTCTCTTATAATGGGAATTTCATCAAGGATGATCTATTCCTTAGCTTTAATCATTTGAGATATATATTCATTCCCAAAATGAAATAATATCTATACTAGAAATGATGATATAAAAGGAAATTAATTCTCCTCATTGCACTTGTATAGAATCAGAGGGCGATACATGATATAGAGAAAAATTTCCTTATCTTAACAATTTATCATTTCTCTATATAAAGAAATAAAGTATATTTTGAGAATATAATAAAATTATGATAAATGGAGTATCACATGGTTGACCTAGGAAATTAAGCTCAAAAATATGTATAGGGAAAATTTTATATACCATGGAAGAAACAATTTCCTTATTTTCCAATTTCATAGATAGATCTACTTCTATGTTTTTTTATGGTGTTTTAATAATTATAATAAAATTTTAGAATATGAAAGAATGCATAGAACAAGATTAAATAATAAATTCACTATTCTTGAATAAATTACTTGCATACCTATCATTGAATTATTGCCAAGATCCACCTCATTAGTTATGATGGCATAAGTGTTGACACTACGCGTCTGACCTACACGGCCGAACTCTGTGGCCGACCTACGCGGTCGACCTCCGCGACCGACCTACGCGGCTGACCACCGCAGCAGAGCTCCACGCTAGAAGATTTTTTATGCACCTACATGGAGCAGCTGTGTGGTGGAGCTACGCGGCTTACCTACACGGAGGAGCCCCACGCCAGACCTTCGCACCAGAAGATGCTTGGTGCACCTACTCGAAATACCTTTACGGTGCAGCTGTGTGAAATACCTATGTGGGCAACATCTCTTCAACCAGGCCCATATATGCCTATAAATAGAGCTCTTGGGATCCCCATTTCGGGACTGAAAAAAGTGAAAGACTCTATGAAGCTCCCATTGTGTAGCTCTTTCACCTAGATCCCTCGAACTGTCTCAAGTAGCTCTCTAAACCACAAGAGAAGAGAGAATTAAATGTTTTAAGCATGTTTCTAAGTTCTTATCATTCTTCAGTCATCATCCATACCTGTGAGGTATACTTGCACACCATACCTGCATGGTATACCTACGCGGTACATCTACGCGGGGTACCTACATGGCATACTTGCTCGAGGGACCTACATGGAAAACTCAAGTACCCTTTTTAAAATTCATTCATGTTAGGGTATCTAATTCTTGGTTCCATTATCTAAAAGGGGATAAGTTGAAGCCTCCACCAAAACCTCCTGACTTCTCAAACTTTTGGGAATGGCACATCAGCGTGTCCCTTATTTGGGTTTGTATTTCCATAGTCAGAGGTTTCCCATATTTTTTTCACAATGGGGTTAGGATTCATGGGATGTTTGTGGGTTTTTATATCCACAGTCACATGGACTTTTCTCCCAAAAACAGTGTTGGGAAGTTCTCGGTTTGGAGGAGGGTTGGTTACCGACCTCGACCTTCTCAAAGAGGCGACCTAAAACCTTAGTTCTCTAGTAGAGAAGGTACACTTCGCACTTGTTGTTCCGCTCAAGCATAGAAGAAGTCTCCCTCCCCTACCTGAACCAATTTCAAGGTAGCCATCCTAGTATAAGACCCTCACCTTCACCCCTTCTTCCTTACATTGGACCCTTGTCCAATGTCAATAGAACAAAGGGTAGGTTTGTTGCCTCTCCCTCTTCCACGTTCAACGAGCCCTCTTCCATCAGCATGGAGGAAAAATTTTAATGTGTGAAGTGTCATTGTATAATCTTTCACATCCTCTTATTTCTCACACCAAGCTTGACTCATGTGGGCTTAGAGATATGTGATGGTTACTACATGTGCACAAACACTCATTGGAAGGAACTATGAGAACTCTAATTCCTGATCAATCTAGGATATTTAGGAAGCTCTTTCAGGGCCTGAGCTCACTGAATATCCTCCTCAAGAATCAAACCCTAATTCCACCCATTTGGGCATCCTCTTTAGGAAATAAGCCCCAAATTCAATCCTCAAATCATCAAGGCATCCTTTTCAGGAAGTAATCCCAAACTCATCTTCCTCAAAGGACCATACTCTCTTATGAGACTTATCAAACTATGCGGGCTTTGATTCCCATCCATATGGGATACATAGGAAGCCTCTTTAAGGTTCAATCCCAAAATTTCAAATCTACCCTATTCTCTTTGGGCCATATTCTCAATAGGGTTTGATCTTACTTGGAAACCCATATCCCTTCCAAGTTCCTTGGGCTGCTTCAACATAAGTACCACATTATGTTTCAACTAACCACCTTCTGCTTAGAGGTCCTTATCACATGACCCTAAAAGGTATGATGTGTCCTATTAAGTGACATCGAACTACGAGGGTTCTGATTCCTTTCACAATGATACGTAGGTATCCCATTTTATGGGCACGATCCCAAGATCAAAACAAACCTTCATCTCCCTGGATGATAATAAATTCCAGAGTGCCCCACTGAGTGTCTTAAAAAACCAGTATCATCACAATGATGATTAAAAGAATTTTTAATCATTATATTAGAGGATACCATTGATGGAAAACCTCGAATACATATAGATATTTCCATTAATGAAGAACCTTGAATACATGCCGATGATTTAAAATTTTACACATGTTAATAAGTTATTATAAACTTCAATGTATAATTATGATATACCTGGTGAATTAATAAGGATTCATGAAAATATTTTAATTTTACAAAGAGAGTCCCAGAGTAGAAAATGATTCCCCCCAAAAGGGTGTGATGAGTTTGAACTCCCATCCTCTTGACCAATGCACATTCTTAAGTATTTTAAAGTTCAAAACTTAATGAATGCCTCCCTTTGGAAAGCAGGTCCTCTTTGGATAAGGAACTATTGGAAGTTTCAGGTTATATGAATAAATCTAATGGAAACCGCATGGAAACAATGATTCTTAAATCTAGAACACATGTTTCAAGGAACTATGAAACAAAAATGGTGACCACGACATGAATCCTTAACCAAGTTAATAATGTTACCCACATGTTAGGGCCCTATAAATTGATAAAGGAAGACCATACAAAAGAATTAATCATGCATGTGTCCATTTGGAAATATTTTGCTTTAATAGAGTTTGTCATTGTTCTCAGTTTTCCATAGAACCCCCTTCAATCCAAAGAATGGATTTATCCAAGACAACATTTGTGAACTTCCTGACTACTGCACAAGCTGAATCTCCATCCACGGGAAGGATGTTATCAACAACCGAGAATATTCAACATTGGGTCTCTAATGTGATGGTGAAGGAATATCGCCAGCATGGTACAATCCCGAATTTGGAGGATACTCAACAGGCCCTCCAGGTCAACAACAATCCTCGATCATCTGGCCAATAATGACCAACGATCAGGAAGCAGATGGTTCCAACCACAATCTCCAATTGTTTCGAGTCCCTATCCCTAGAACGCAACAACCAGTCCCTCCCATACTATAGGGAGGTGAATAAAAAGGTCACCCGAGGCCTCAATTCAAGAATGCAGGAGTCCTTCATGAGGACTCCCATCAGCAATCGCCGCCAGAATCACGTGGTAATGCACCTCCAAAATGATGGGGGTGTTGCCTTTGGACATTCGGCCCTGGTCTCTCAGACCTGGGCATGCAAGAAGAATCACCAGGGGCAATGTATGGTCAATAGGGAGCAGGTTCTCACCTCCGCCTCTTTCGGAGAAGTCCATTGACCAAACTTGATAGCAAACAATGAGTGGGCACATACACCCGTTCGTCCTAATTTTTTTTCTCAGCAGTCTCGTCTGACAGTTACCCACCAATCCTACCAGATAAACCTGGTGCAATACCATGAATAGGAACATACACCTGATCAAAAGTTATCAGCTAGTCAGCATGCTCTTATGACTATATTTAAAGAGGCCCACCAATCTAATATGGTGAAAATTGGTAAACAGAAACATACACCTGTTTACAATCACCAATTCTATCAGTAGTCTCTTCTACTAGTATTAAAGAAATTCCATCAACCATACTTGATGGAAAATAGCCAGAAGTCACATACACCTGCCAATGTCCATCAAGCTTTCCAACAGTCTTGTTTGGTAGCACTTGGAGAAGTCATTCGGAAAGCTCTGATGACAAATTTGGGGCAGACCCAACTCTGCCCCCATGCGTGAGTACTGTCAATATCCATTGGTAGGAAAAGGAGGACAAGAGTAGGCACATATATCTACTCCAGATACAAAATGGATTTATATTCTTGTTCCGGCCACTGAAGTCACCAAACACATATTATCAATATTGAAAGGGAAAAAGCATATCCCTACCCATATCCAGGAAGCATGCCAAGATATTTTAATGACAAATTTAGTAGTATCAGGGTAACAGACATATAAATATGTCCCCACACATGGGATGACACATCTTCAGGCCATCCAAGAGTAGATACAAACCTCTGTTCCAGTCTAAGAGGGTTATGGGTCATATTCCCCCATATCATACGGACAATAGGATCAAGAACATACACACTTTCCAATTGGAGTTAATCGGTCCGTTCTAGTAACTACTCCAAGGCAGGCACATACACCTGCCCATTATAACCACTTCTCTCATTAGGTGGCCCCAACTAATTATAAGATAACATCCAAAAAAATTCTCTCTAAACACCGTTGGAAAATCAAGATTCAAGCTACGATTTATCTCCTCTTAATGTTGGAGTTCTTGAAGCCCTCATATATTTATCTGTTACTTCTCATGATCCAACCCTCACATTACCAAATTTTGGTAGTGGTAGTTATAATTATGAAGTTTCTCATCGTACACTTCATCATGAAGGCAAGATTTATAAAAATTCAGTCAATCCATAGTTCCTATCTCTAGATGAGAGTCACGACAACCCTCTGTGTGGCCAGAAGACCAAAGAGAAAGAAGATGTATCCCTTGGTATAATCCACCATGGTGATCCTCCCCATGATGGAATTCACTATGAAAGTCCTCTCCGCAGTAGTATCTCACATCATCAAAACAAATCTATAATTTACAATTTAGCAAAAAGAAAGCCCTCCTATCTCGAGGCACTTGCAAACACAAGGCCAGTCATGTCTGATGCCTTGTCATTTACGGGTGAAAAAATTTCTCATTAAGAATACATCTTAAGGGAATGGTCATTCTATAAACCTCCCTTGGGTCATTTATCTTCTAATACAGAGCATCCACTATGGTCAGACCAAGTGGAGAAACCTGTAGTGAAATATGACAAAGACGTGTTAAACATGAGGAAAAAATTAGCTAATGGAAAAATTCAAGTCATGTTCTGGACTTTGGAAGATTCTCAGTATAATATTCCATAATTGATAATAGAAGATTGCATTCATGAAATTAATCTCAAATTATGGAAAACTCTTTGTCATTTGAAAACAAAAGTATTACCATATAATGAATATCAAAATCATATAAAGTTAATATAAGGGTTTTAGTGCAAAATTGACTTGGAATCTATCTTAGTTTCCCAACATCCAATGGTTGAAAACAGTAGATAACCCTTCAGCATGAATGTATTAATGCTTTAAAGAGACTACACCAGTTAATTTATGATTCACCATCTAGTGTTCTCATCAGAGGATGGGGTGTATATGGAGCATTGCATTTCACTGCACTCCAAAATCAGCAATGTCCACCAAAAGTGGTCTCATGCAAAGTTATTTCCCATGGCCGGCCCTAATCAATAGGTTTTTTATGTAATCAAATGTATGCTCAAGAATAGGCCTCAACTAGTTCTCATCAGAATCAGGCCCAAAGAAAATAAGTTGTTGCGCTACTTTTACATAAAGCCTCTGAGAATCTTGATCAGGCATCCTGTTTAGAGGATGTTAGGCGTCAAAGGATGTAAATGTATGAAATAGAACAACAATCTTCTGAAACGGGTGATTTTAGTGATTTTTAGATGATTCACCCTCCTAATGTCTGAACCAAAGTCCACAAAATCAAAAAGAGAAGTTGCATGAATTTCAGCTATAGCGGTTCAAGAATTACCCCATCTTTCCATGCTTGGAGCTAATTTAATTCAACTTTCAAATTAATTAAACAATGTTCAAATATTTGAAGAAGAAGAATAGGATCTACCCCAGCCTACAAGGATGGGGGATTTTTTCACATCTACAATCCCCTCCTCAACGGAAGTTAGTTTTCTCCCGATTAGGGAAGAATCCACAAGGAAAGCGTACAACTGAACTATACAATGAGTCCCTTCATGTTATTGTCCTCCAAACAGTTCTAGGTAATTATTCATATAGGAGAACAACGTCTTGTGAAAGACAAAAAGGAAGACGATCTAGCAGAAACACTAACATAATTCCATCAATTCATTATTATTCAGTGACTGTTATCAATACCATTACATAAGATCCTCAATAAAATAAGTCCAGTTCAGGGGAATCCGAAGATGAAGTTCTTTTCCACAATACAGTACACACCGAGGAAAATGAATAAGGTGTGCATACCCGAAATTAGAGGCTTACCTAGAATCTAGGTATGCCTTCAAATAACCAACACCCCCTCTCTGAAATCATCTAACAAGGGGAAAGGAGAATTCATATTACATCCCACTTTTCCACTGGAGAAGGTCAATCTCTTTCACTTGAAGAGATATTTGTACAGCAATAAAAGGAAATGATGGAGTGGAAAAGACTTAATATAGAGTTTCTTTGAAACAGTATTTATGCTAGACATACTCCCCAGGCATGTCCTCAACTTGAAAATATTGTAGGATCTCCTCAGCAAAGGGGATTTGTAGTAACTACATATAAGGATGATGAATTCCCTCCATTGGGTACACAATCAAGATAGGACCATATACATCCTGATAGACCTATTCCCATGGGTTATCTAAGGCATATATCAGCACCACCATCAGTGGTCTTACCGGTTGTTGCACCAGCTCAAACTCCAGTTGCTATACATGCATAAAATCAAGCTCATCTGGATATTCCCCAAATGCTTATGAACACAATTGAGGCATTAACGACTCGGTTGGAAGCTATGGAGGAATGACATGCACCAGTTCAGCTAGAAAAGAGACCTTACACTGAATGGGTGGATGAAATTCCTCCCCAAACAAATCTTTTGAATACCACATTCCAAATTTTCAATGGTTCGGGAGATCCGAAACAACAATTAACAAATTCTTTTCTTGTTGTGATCCTATGATGGGAACTTCTCAACAACAAGAAGCAGTTAACCTTAGGTGTTTTGTGCATTCATTACAAGGACCAACTTTTGTCTGGTATTCAAGTTTACAATCTCGATCAATTATGGGATGGGAAGATCTTGGTCAGAAATTCCTTCTTCAATTTAGCTCAACACTAAAAAAAGATGAAAGTTTTTTATCTTACCAATTGTAAAAAAAAGGAGAATGAAAGAGTTTCATATTTCATTACTCAATGGAAGGGATTAACATATTACTTAAGTTTATCACTCCCTCAAGAAGAGTTTCTGCCAATCTGTGTGTCAAATCTATGTGATGAATTACACACACCATTGATCCCTGTGAAATACACTGGAGGGTTTCAAGACCTTACTTCAATGGCTTAGAAGATAGAAGACTCAATTATATAAGATAAGGCTAAAACTCGTGTAATTCCATCAGCTCTAGGAATGAGGATATGAAAGGCATAATCTGCTACAATCACACTCAAACAGGCACCTGGGCCTTTTTCTACATCAAATCCTTCATCATACCGAAGGGCTCTGCCTCCGGAGAATCAGCAGCAACGACCGTCTCGTCATGATGATCAAAGACATCAAAGGTGGAAACAGTTTGAAGAATTAAAGAATAAATTTTATTCTTTTAGGAACAAAAAAGTTCCTAGTTACTTCATCTCAACCTTAGAAAAAAATTTGGTTCAGTTTCCAAGGATGAAGAAGACAAATAAAGACAGAGATGAGGATCGTCCGAATTATTTTCCCTTTCATCAGATATTGGGGTACCCCATTCAAGAGTGATTTGTTTTCAAAGACCTTCTGGAAAAGAAGGTAGACTCTGGACAAGTGAAATTGAAAAGTTCAAAAACTCAAGTAGCATGTGTTACTATTACTAATCCAGAGGAAGAACGTGAATGGAAAGAAGTTAAAAGTAAAAATGTGCAAAAAATAATTATTGGATGATATGGAAAACGATCAACCAGACTCGTACTATTTTACGAACATAGTTGAACAAAAAATTTTTTCTTATACCACTCCTTCCACAACAAAACCGTCTTTATCAAAAGGTCATTCCTCAAAGAAACAATGTTATCATAAGGATTAAGAGCAGTCAGAAGAAGACGAGCTCGCGTCAAGGCCAAAGTTTTCCTTAACCCTGGTAGATTTTATGTCATCTGTTTCAAAATCGCAGGCACTACCCTACCAAATGGTACAACCAGAAGTAACCTGTCAGGAAGAATCCTCATTAGACAAAGAATTGATCTTCAGTTCTGTTAATATTATCCATTTAACAAATACTTATGCCAATGGTGATTCTGATTATATTGACCCATAATTCTTTATACCTAATTAGGGAACTATAGGAAGAGGCCAATTTCAAGGATACAAGGGAAGGTGTAGGAATTTCAGAAAGCACCATTTTAAATATACCCCTGCTCAACCCATATATGTGGAAGAAACTCATGGAAGATCCCTTTTGCGAGCTCAACAAGAACAAAGAGTTTCTTCCATGAAAAACAAGTCTAGTTCTGGCAAAATTTTTCTCGAGGACCGATTAGAAGCTACACTGTCTTCTTCTTAGCAAACAGATAGACTTAGTTAGTCTAATTTACCAAAGTCAGTAGTATTTCCCACTTCTGCTTCAACCCAAAGTACATCTACAATAGAAGCATCAACTTCCAAAGCATCTGCAAAACCATTTCTCTATGTTGGGAACCGCAGACCTTTGGATCAAAAGTATGATGTTTTGAAACAAATGGCCCAATTACCAGCCAAGTTGTCAATTCTGGATGCTTTGAATCTATCAAAAGATCTTTGAGAGTCACTCATTGAGGCTTTTTCAAGTCCTCAAGAATTTGAAACCGAAGTTGGTGCAGCTGAGGTTTACCGTATAGAGAATGATTTTGCAGAATGTCATGCAGTCATATCTTTTATGGATGCAGATGAAGACCATGTGTTACATGGGCATATCAGACCTTTGTATCTATCTGGAAAGGTTAATGACATAGATATCCAATGATCCTTTATTGATAATGGCTCTGAGGACAACCTCATTCCTATTCATACACTTCTTCAATTGGGCCTGACTGAATCTGAATTATCTCTTTCAACTTTAATGTTGTACGGATATGTAAAGAATGATCAAGAACCTATGGGATAAATTACACTCAGAACTTATTCTGGAGATCTTGTTTCTAATTAAGATTTCATGGTTGTTCATCAGGACACAACCTTCAGTATTTTTCTTGGAAGGCCTTGGTTGCATTAACATGCAGCCATACCTTCGTTATACCATCAATGTCTGAAATACTATTTCAATGGTCAAATTAGGACATTGTATGGTGACAAGGCTCTGTTCAAACATGTGAATCTCAATACATTGAGGCAGAGTTTTATCACACAAAAGGAATAAAGTCCATAATGAAGAAAATAACCAGAGTTAATAATCCAAATGGACTGGAAAAGATTCCAGCAAATCCATTCATGAATTTGAGTACAGATTATGTGTTACCCATCAATCAAATTAAATGGGTAAAACCAAATCCATGCACTCATCCAATAATTCCCATAATGTCAATTGTGGCGATTGAGCCTGATAACATGGGAGAAATTATTGATACACCAAGAAATGATGGAAGCTTGAATGGAGATGTTTTCATTTCATCTGCTGAACTGCAACAAGCCTCTACTTTGTCAATCATAATAGAAGAAATTGTAACATTTTTAGAAGAAGAAAAAGATGTTGATTCTCAATCCATCAATCCCTCTTTACCACAGGAATACCCTTCATCATCAATAGGGTCATATATGGTGGCTTCTTCTTCAGGATGTTCAAATACCGACTCCTCCCCTAACTCTAGGAGTATTCCTTTTCATCTACTATGAAAGTGGAAAAATAAGAGGTAACACGTAATGAGGAAGAAGGGGAAGATCTCGGGGATGCTCCTCCATCATTTTAAGAAGGTGTCTCTACCACCGTGGATGAACTCAGAGAAATAAATCTGGGTACAGAAGGAGATCCATGCCCCACTCTAATTAGTGCGGCCATGACCTCTGAAGAGAAAAAGGTGTATACTTCCCTTCTAATGAAACATAAAGATATTTTTGCTTGAAATTATATGGAAATTCCAGGTCTTAATCCTGATGTAGCCACCCATCATTTGGGTTTTCCAAAAAAACATCGTGGATTCAAGCAAGTAGCAAGGAGAAGACAGCCAACTCATGCCTCTAAAATTAAAGGTCAAGTTGATAAGCTTATAAAGGGTAACTTTGTCAGGGAAGTTCAGTATCCCAAATGGATGTCCAATATTGTCCTAGTGAAAAAGAAGAATGGTCAAATTAGATTCTGCATTGATTTTAGAGATCTTAATCGGCATTGTACTAAAGATGATTTTCCTGTCCCGATTACAGAACTTCTAATTGATTCAACAGTTGGCCATTAAGCTCTTTCTTTCATGGATGAATATTCTGTGTATAATCAAATTTGAATGGCCCTAGAGGGTAAATAATCTATAGCCTTTAGAGCTCCTCAAGGTGTGTTTTTCTATAGGGTAATTCCCTTTGGCATAAAGAATGAAGGCACAACATACCAACGTTCCATTCACCATATCTTCAAACCCTTCTTAGGGAAATTTTTTGAATGTTATGTAGATGATTTATTAGTCAAATACAAAAAAATTTCCAATCACTTGGCTGATTTGGAAACCATATTTCACAAACTTCGGCAACATAATTTGAAGATGAACCCCTTAAAATGTGCTTTCAGGGTAACCTCTGGAAAATTTCTTGGCTTCGTTGTATGCCATCATGGTATCGATGTTGATTCTGAGAAAACCAAAACGAATCCTTAGTATGTCACCTCCTTGAAATTTGAAAGAATTAAGAGGAATTCAAGGAAACTTGGTCTATATTCAGCGTTTTATTTCCAATTTGGTAGGAAAATGTTTACCCTTCACCAGATTAATGAAGAAGGGAGTTACCTAGCAATAGACTGAGGATTTCCAAGAAGCATTTGATATACTCAAGAAATATCTCTTGAGTCCACTAGTATTGATGCCACCTATTGAAGGAAGACCACTTATTCTCAACATTACAACTTTAGAGATATCTCTAGGTTCCTTCCTCGCCTAGAAGAATGATGCTGGGAATGAAAAAAGCATTTATTATCTTAGTCACACTATGCTTGGTGAAGAAACGTGGTATTCAAGTATTGAGAAGTGCTGCCTGGCATTAGTCTTTTCAGTTCAAAAGTTGAGACACTACCTGCAACTTCATGAGGTCCAATTGGTATCTCATAATAACCTTCTCAAATTTATCCTCAGTCTCTCTATGCTTACAGGATGTCTAGCACGGTGGGTTTTTATTTTGCAATAGTTTGATATCTATTTTGTGCCTCAAAAGGAAATAAAATGCCAAGCTCTGGCTGATTTTCTTTCTAATCACCCATCTGCGAAAGACACATCATTTAATACTAGACTTCCTAATGAAGAGGTCTTCTCTATTCAAGATAATTCCCAAACATGGGAAATTTATTTTGATGGTGCTTTTAGAATTCCAACAGGGAAGAGACTATAAAATCCTAAACTCAACAAGGTTGGATTAGGAATTTTCATTATTTCCCCAGAAAAGGTTGTATTTCCTTATTCTTTCATATTATTGGAAGTTAGTATCAATAATGAAGCAGAATATCAAGCTCTCATCATAGGTTTGGAATTGGCCCTTCAGGTGAAAATAGATCATTTAATGATAAAAGGTGATTTAGAATTGTAAATAAAACAAATCAATGTGGAATATTCTATCAGAAAAGAAATTTTAATCCCTTTGTGTGATTACGCCAGAGATTTAATGGCTAGATTTCCCTCAGATTCGACATTGTCTTATGTCCCGAAATCACAAAATACTCAAGCAGATGCACTGGCTAATGCAGTTGTAGCCTTAGCAGATCCAAATCGGGATGAGACAGTTATCAGCATAACCCATCGTTGTGTGGTCTTACCTTTTTTAAAACCAGAATGGAGGAAATTAATGAAATTTTCCTATTTCTGTATCATATGTTCATACCATGGGATGGAGGACATCCATCATGGAATATCTTCAAAATGGGGTAATTCCACCAAATAGGGATGAGAAGGATCATATCCAGTGATGAGAGACTAATTTTACTCTTTATAATAGTCCATACCACCAATGAATACTTTACAAGCGAGGAATTGATGTAATTCTCTTTAGATGTATTGATGGAGAAGAGACTGCAACTGTCATGAAAGAAGTACATTCATGAGCTTGTGGTGCCCACCAATCTGGGCACAGACTCTTTGATCAGATCTGAAGTCTTGGATACTTTTGGCCTTCAATAACACAGGATTGTACAAATTTCACTAAAAAATGTCATTTGTGTCAAGTGCATGCCAACTGCATTCATTAACCCCCAGAGTTTCTATATACAACTAAATACTCCTAGCCATTTTCCAAATGAGGAATAGATATAGTAGGGCCTTATCCTCCTACCACAGCTAAGTAGTTCAAGTATATTCTCACTACTACTGATTTATTCTCTAAATGGGATGAGGCAATACCTCTCAAGGAAGTCAAAGCCAAAATCATTGTTAGTTTTTTCAAAACTAATATCATCACCAGATTTGGCCTCCCTCATACTATTTTGATGGACAATGACACCAATTATTCTTCTACTGAATTAAAAAAGTTATATCATGAACATAATATCAATTCCAACCACTCATCTCACTATCATGAAGTGTCCAATGGACAGATATAGGCCTTCAATAAGACTCTATCAAATATACTCTAGAAGATGGTGGATAAAGATAATAATTCATGGCCTGATAAACTTTTGAATGCTTTTGGGGCTTATCGGACAACTACCCATACTTCTACACAAGCAACTCCTTATTCAGTTTTATATGGAACTGAATCAGTTTTTTCCAATTGAAATACAATTACCTTCACTTAGTGTTGCAATCTATGATCAGTTGTCTACAGATGACAGATCTCAAAAACGGTTCAATGAGTTGGAACAATTAGATGAGAAAATATTTCATAATTTGCATCATTTAGAAGTCTATAAGAATATAATAGAGAAATATTTTAATAAGAAAGTTTATCTTCTTTCATTCTTTCAATGAGAATTGGTATTGGTCATTAGGACTCCAATGATACCAGGAAAAAAACCTCTAAAACATGAACCAAAATGGGAAGGACCTTATTCCATACATAAGGTCTATTCAAATGGAGCTTATGCTTTAATATCAATGGATGGAGAGATCATTACATCTCTAACCAATGTGAGATTTTTGAAGAAATACTTTGTGAAATTATACACCATATTCCTCAATATAAGACTTAAAACTACACATCCCCATGTCCTAGTTGCAAGACATTAAACTTCATAACAACCACATTAGTCCTCACTGCAAGACTTTAAACTGCATAGTACAATAGTCCTCCCTGTAAGACTTAAAACTGCACAACCCCCATGTTCTAGTTGCAAGACATTAAACTGCATAACAACCATAAGCGTCCATGTTGCATGACGTTAAAGTGAGTACCATATTCATCCTTGTCGCATGATGTTAAACAGCATGAAATCATATATACAACTAATGTTTTCTCTATTTGATGTTAAAAGCTTCCATAAGAAAATTTCATTGACGTCGCCACTACTTCTTAGTAGTACATGATTCCATCTCTTTCCTTTGTCAGATTTAGATATGCATAGAGACCATGTTTTAAGAACTAAGTATGGCTTGATTCTCATTTTCAATGAGATACATAGAGACGCCTAAATCTCCAATTCTGGGCCCATCCACAATCACAAAATATTCTTATTTTCTTTTTCTCCTCCTGTATATGAATTAGATCAATACAGAGTGTTTCATTAAGACATATGATTTGGTTATTATACCATTTTATGTTTTAAAATTTACCATTCTCTTAGAACGTGTAAAAAATCCACCATTCTTTATGTCAAACTCCATTAGCATGAGGAATGATTGTTTCAAGAACTACGTATGGCTTGATTCTCATTTTCAATGAGATATATAGAGACAGCTAGATCTCCAATCTTGGGTTTAGCAGCATGAAAAAACCCCTTTTATTTCTTGTTTAAAAATCAAATTTGCATAGTGAATGTTTTAAGAACTATGTATGACTTCATTCATTCCCCTGCAAGACACATAGTGACACTTGGGTTTTTTATCCCTTAATCCAGTCACAATATGTCTTTCATTTCACATCAGTTCATTGTCATCCTTACTGTATGATGTTAAACTGTATGTAAATTTAATACCCCTATTCCTCACATGGGTCACCTTTATATTGTAAAAGAAACCCTTACTACTCATTGTTTCTCACACCGAGTATAGCTCACTTGGGCTTACAAATTGGGAAAATGGATTCCTTATATAAGGTGTTTTAATTTCTTATGGAGTTAATAATGTACTCACTACATGACTTAACACTACATAGTATAATGTCCTCACTGCATGACTTAAAATTGCATAGTATAATGTGCTCACTACATGACCTAAAACTGCACATCACCATATTCATTCAAAGGAAACAAAGAAAGTCTCCATTTTACATATGAGTTAGATCAATGTAAAGGACATAAAACTCTTGGTCAATATTGATTCAAATATTTCTCATAAACATTGAACATAAATGCTCATCCATATTTCATACTCTTAATCTTGAATATGTCCAGATCCTCATAATCTTTCTTACGGTTTCTGGTGACAGGATTTCTAACTTCTAAGAGATCTTTTGCCTGACTATGCAGCATGTTCCCTTTAGGCGGCCTTGCATAAGTTTCCTACATAACAGTCCTGTTAGCCAAAAGATTCCATTATTTGGCTATGCAGTATATGTGCAAGTTGTCTTTTCATAATACACCCCCCATAACGGGTTTTTAAAAAAATGGTAACTTTGTTCTTAGTTGTAGTATCTTTGTACCCTTTAATATTTGATGAAAATATACACAAATCTGTATTTTAAAATATTCATTCAAGTATATTTGTCCCATTATCTTTCTCACAATATGAAAATCTTGAAGACCATGGTTTACACATTTCATTCACCATGTGTTTAATGCACTATAAAATAACCTTGAAATCACTTGGCCACATATCATATATTTTTTCTATTTTTTGTCCTAATTATATGACCTAAAACTATAGACAACAAATCTTTTATGTTTGGGTCAGACCTTCATAAAAGTCATGTTCCTATGATTTTTTGGAAATCTTGATTGGAAATACCCTTACTATATTCAGGTGCTTTTCTCCATAAATCAAACTCAGTGCATTGGAAAATATTAATCTCCATAAATTTCTTTAACTTTTGGTAATAGAATTTCAAACTTCTAAGAGCTTTTTTGCCTGTCTATACACCACGTGCCCTTAGGCGACCTTGCATAAGTTGCCTACATAACAACCATTTCAGTAAAAAGATGCCACTATTTGGCTATGCAGCATATGCCATATTTTTCCCTCCATAATGCATCCCCCATAACGGGTTTGTCAATTAATGGTAACTTTGTTCTTAGAATAGACTTCCTCTAATGATTTTATCCCATTTCCCATATCATTCCTCGGTTCCAAAAATTCTAAAATCATAGTTTACAGTTTTCTCATCCATAACTGAATATGTGATAAAACACTATTTTTTGAATTTTTTACTGATAATAAATGATATAATTTCCTCACATTGTGCTAAATATATTCATTTATGAAATATTTGGGATTAGATCATTCATTTGAAAATTTGATGAAAATTCCAGTTTTACCCTTTTAAAATGCAATGTACTATTTTGAAGATAAAATTTTTAATATTTATTATTTGAACTTAATATTTTTCAAAATTGTTCCTAACTTAGGTTTCTACAACTTTTATTCAGGGCACTAGATCTAAAGATTGCATTTAGATGGAGTAAATGGGCCATTAAGCCAATGTTGGGCTGGACTTGGCAGAATGGACATGGGTTCTGTATTTGGGTCATAGCTTCTTCATCCGGGCTTGGATTGAGCCCATGGTTTTAGGAACACTCAGGGACATGATTTGGTACAAATCATCATTTTATAAAGCCGGACAATTCATGCATTTGGGAGGTAAAATAGGTGGGGAAACATGGAATAAAATATTTGTCCGAGTTTTTCATTTCACACTTAAAACGTTATGTAACCCTAGCACTCAAAAACTCTATTTAAAGGGGGTTTTAACTCTTTGGGAAGGATGGTAGAGGCTTTGGAAAGGTGTGGCCTAAAGATTGTATCATGGAATCCCCTCACAACTCTTGGAAGAAGTAAGGCTTTGTGAAAACCTCTCTTCCAAAAAGGCTCTCCTCTGCCACCTCCTCTTTGTATTTCTTTTCTTTCATGTTCGTTTCTTGAATTTTTCTTCAAATAATATTCTATGTTATTCCCTTTTATTCTTCTATTAATCTTATTAATTGGGTTTTAATCAAGAGTGGAGACGAGATTTGGTTCTACCCTTTCAATCCTTTGCTCATGAAAAACGTCTCCACGATGACTACACCACCCATGGAAGAGTAGTTCTTTTTAGTAATCGATCGACCTCTATCATTCTTCATTTAATTCTTTTGAATCAATGGGATATAGTAATTAACTTAATATTATCCATGAATTGTGTTTTTATATTGTAAGAAAATAAGTAACCAATTGAATAATTAACACAAAAACACACGAGGTTGAGATTTTGTGTAAATTGTGAGAGCGCGATCTTAATCGGTAATACAAGACCACACAGGATAAATTTGTAGAGTTCAAATATAATCCCTAAACACAATTCATCCTCATTTCTAGAATGTATATGTGCTCTAATTAACCACTAACCATAATCTAACCTTATAACAACAATCAAATCAGGGTGCTGCGATTGCGTGTTCCGAAGCTAGCCTAGGGTTTAAGTAATTTCATCTTTGTGGTTAAGTTAACTCTTGTAGGGTTCAAGGGTTAACAAATTAGGGGATCATAATTAAGTTGATATTGATTTAAATTATAATTATTAATAAGTAAATGAAGAGGTGTAGTTTTATCGATTACGCCTTTTAAAATATTTTCTAAAAAAACATCTTCTTATTGTGTCTTTTTAATCAAACTTCATTTCAAAATTAAAAAACAAAAAAATAATGCAATCTTCTTCCAAAAAACATATTCTAGATTTATAAACTATAAACAACCCCCATCCTTTTAAGTAGTGTTTCAATTATATTCTCTTTTATTTTTTTAGAATACCTCTGAAAAGTTGTTTTAATTCACTTCCTCCTTTGAGAAACGACCTTGGTCAGCCACTCTGCTGCACCTAAGTACCCCAAAATCACATTAATCATTTGAGGTCACCCATGACAGTGATCTTTCAAATTGGCTCCATTTCCATGGAGGCAAGTAATTATTTCAACGAATTAGAGGTATTTATTTTATTTTACATTTTATTCTCTTCCTCTCTTCTTTCTTCCTTCTTTACCCAATCTGATTTTTTTTCTTCTTGTTTTATTTTCTTATACTTCTTTTTGGACTATAAACTCAAACTTCTAATTTTTATTTTACTATTGCCCACTTTACTTCTTTTCATCTTTCATTTATTTATGACACTAAATAATCCCAAATATCTCTTATATATTGAACCTGATATTGAACGTGGACTTAGGGCTCGAATCAGACATTCTCACTCTACGGGAAGTTTCAACATTCAACCAGTTGAAGAATTACTCCAATATCAGAACATTGAAATTGGAAGAAATTCAAATTCAACCATAAAATAAGAACCAATGGCTGAAAATAATGGAAATGAACTTAATATAACCATTCAAGAATTGGCTACACCTGATATTAACTATCAACCAAATTGTATTGCATACCCAAATCTCGAATCGGACTTTGAACTAAAATCTGGGTTAATTCACTTACTTCCAAAGTTTCATGGCCTCTCTGGTAAGGATCCCAATAAAAATTTGAAAGAATTTAATGTGGTTTTCTCAACCCTAAAACCTATAAATGTCTCTAAAGATCAAATCAAAATAAGAGCATTCTCATTATCACTTGATGGAGCTACGAAAGACTGGATGTATTATTTACAACCCGAAGATGTAACTTGTTGGAACGATTTGAAACGTCTTTTCTTGTATAGATTTTCTCCAGCATCAAGGACCACTTCCATAAGTAATGAGATCTTGGGGATCAAACAAGCACAAGGGGAGTCAATGTATGAATACTGGGAGCGATTCAAGAAGTTGTGTGCAAGCTTTCCACATCACCAAATCAGTGAGAAACTCCTCATTCAGTACTTATATGAAGGACTCACACCAATGGAGAGGAACATGGTGGATTCCGTGGTAGGAGGGGAATTGGGGGACATGACACCAGTAGCCGCATGTGCATTGATCGACAAGATGGCCCAAAACTCCCAACAATTTGGCGATAGAGGTACACCACATGTTAGGGGAGTAAATCAGGTAAGTCCTTCTTCTCTTGAAAGTCATTTGATTGATACCAAGTTGGAAGAATTGAACACTATGGTGAGGCAGATTGCTTTGGCTCAAAAGACATCCCAACCCTCTCCTTCAAGGCCTTGTGGTATTTTCACTGAGACAAGCCACCCAACTGACTGTTTCCCACAACTCCAAGAAACAGAAGATTGTGCAGCAGTGTTCCCTGGGAGACCATATCAGCAACAACAACAACAACCATATCCCCAAAAGAATTTTGATCCAACATAAAACCAAGGGTGGAAGGATCAATCGGACATGAGGTATGGCTCTGGACAACAACAAAGGCCCCCTTTTCAACCAAACTTCCAGCATCCTCCACCTTACCAGTAGTGTTTACAACAACCCCAAATGAGATTTGAATCTCAAGAATCAACACGCCAACAACAAGGGAATCCCCCACCCAAGGTAGATTATAACACCGATTACCTTTTGAAGCAAAGTTTTCTTAATCAACATAATGAGATTAAAATCCAAGGTTTGGAGCTGAGGGAGTTGAAGACTCAAATGAGACAGATTTCCACCACCCTCCATGAACTAGTAAGTAATAATTCTAGAAATATTCCTTCCCAATCCACTCCAAATCCAAAGGGGAATGTCAGTGCCATCACATTGACTAGTGGGAAGCAAACAACTGATGATTCTCCACCTACCATTCCACTGGGATTCACCTTAATCCTGAGAATCCCCATTCCATAACAACTGGTGAGAAACCCAAGGAGAAAGATAAAGTTAAGAAAAATATTGATGATGTTCCTCCTAAACCTCTCCCTTTTCCAAATAGGGTTGTTCAAACTAAGAAGATGGCTGAAGAAGAAATGAAAAAAGAGGTTTTGGACACATTAAAGTGTGTTGAGATGAACATCCCTCTACTTGAAGCCATCAAACAAATCCCAAGTTATGCCAAATTCGTAAAAGAACTCTCCACCAATCGAAGAGGGCTCAAGGGAAATAAGAGGATCAACCTTGGAAGGAATGTCTCAGCACTCATTACACCAACTCTAGCAATGACAACAAAGTTCAAGGATCCTGGGACATTCACCATCCCATATACCATAGGGGAGTTTCACTTATCTGATGCTCGTTGTGATTTAGGAGCTTCCATAAATGTGATGCCTCACTTTGTATTCTCTTTTTTTCAGGTTGGTGAGCTGAAACCGATGAGAGTAGTGGTGCAATTGGAAAATAGAGCTACGACGTATCCAGCGGGAGTTCTGGAGGATGTACTTGTCCGGGTAAGAGACGTGATCTTTTTAGCATATTTCTATGTGCTTAATATGGAGGATGATCAGGTAAGTTCTCATGACCCCATTATCTTAGGTAGACCCTTCCCCAAAACTGCAAAAACTATCATAAATGTCAATGAGGGTACACTTTACATGGAATTTGGGGATGACGTTGTGATATTTAATGTTATAGATTCCATGAAGTACCCCTCAGAGGATCATTATTCATTTTTTATCTCCCATTTTGAACAACCAAGTAAAAACACCATGGAATTGGATTGTCCTATGTTTAGGGAGATTATGAGTATTGGTTCCAGTTTGATGTCTAAGAGTACTTCCACACCCATTTCTAAGGAACAAGACTCTCTAAGATTTGATTTTTAAATGGAATAATATTCTGATTTTGATCATGTGAACTCTAATTATGACATGGCTGTTGAGTATGCTGATGGATTTGATGCTTTATTCTCTTATTTTGATGATGTATATTCTGATATTGATGCTCTTTGTGCACATATTTCAGTTCCTTCTATGACCCCATCCATACACCACCCCCTACACTGGAACTCAATCCATTTCCACCAAATCTCAAATACTCATACTTGTTAAGTGGTGAGAAATTACCTGTTATCATTGCTAACAATATCTCTTTTGAACATGAAGAAAAACTTTTGAATCTTTTGAGGGAGAACATCAGGGAAATCGGGTGGACCTTGGCTGACATATCATGTATTATCCCCTCCATTTGTATGCATAGAATTCTTTTGGAGGATGGGGATAAACTGGTGAGGCAATCACAAAGGAGACTCAATCCAACCCTTCTGGAGGTTGTTAAAAAAGAGGTTGAAAAATTGATCAAGGTAGGTATAATCTATCCCATTTTAGATTCTCAGGGGGTAAGTCCTATTCAGTTTGTGCCTAAGAAAAGTGGTGTTACTGTTTTTAAAAATGAGAAAGACAAGTTAGTTCCAATTAGGGTGCAAAAAAGTTGGTGTGTGTGTATTGATTATAGGAAACTAAATCAATCTACTTTTAAGGACCATTTCCCCCTCCCATTTATTGATCAGATACTTGAGAGACTTGCTGTTAAAACACATTATTGTTTATTGGATGGATTTTTTGGATATTTTTAGGTTTCTATTGCTCCAAAGGATCAGGAGAAGAGAACATTCACTTTTCCTTTCGATACGTTTGCCTACCGAAGGAGGCCATTTGGATTTTGCAATGCTCCAGGTACCTTCCAGAGATGCATGGTGAGTATTTTTTCTGATTTTATTGAGACCTGCATGGAGGTATTTATGGATGATTTTACAGTGTATGGGTCTTCATTTGATTAATATATAAGTACTTTAGGGAAGGTCTTGAATCGTAATATTGAGAAGAATCTGATCTTGAACTTTGAAAAGTTTCATTTCCTGGTAGAGCATGGCATTGTCATAGGGAATGTAGTGTCAAAACATGGGATATAGGTTGATAGATCTTAGGTAGACATTATTTCATCCTTACCCTATACTTCATGTGTGCATTATGTTAGATCTTTCCTAGGGTATGCGGGATTTTATCAGCCCTTCATCAAAGATTTTAGTAAGATTTCTCTTACTATGTCACGATTACTTCAAAAGGATTCTGATTTTGTGTTTGATGATTCTTGCAGGACTTCCTTTGATGATCTAAAGAAGTGTCTGACCACTCCACCTATCATACAGCCCCCACAATGGGAGATTCCTTTTGAGCTTATGTGTGACGCCTCCAACTTTGCGGTTGGAGCTGTATTATCTCAGAGGGAGGAGGGATGTTCACATGTGATTGCTTATGCATCGAGGAAACTGGATTTGGCCCAATCAAACTACAAAACCATGGAAAAGGATTTTCTTGCTGTCATATTTGCTTTAGATAAATTCCGTTCATATTTATTGGTCTCTAAAGTAGTTGTTTTTTCTTACCATGCAGCTCTTAGGTACCTCTTGAAGAAGCTAGATGCAAAACCCAAGCTGATCTGATGGATGCTCCTTCTTCAAGAATTTGATATTGAGATAAAGGACAAAAAGGGGTCAGAAAACATGGTGGTGGACCACATGAGTAGGATTACTCACACACTAGAGGATAACACCTTAGACCGGGTACCACTTCAGGACAATTTCCCGATGAGTATCTTTATTCCATCTCAGGTACGCATCCTTGGTATGTAGATTTAGTTAACTACCTTGTTGCCTCCGAAATCCCTACAAATTTAAAGAAACATCAAGTCTAAAAATTAAAAAGTGAGTCTCGGTATTATGTTTAGGATGATCCATACCTCTAGTGCATGTGTAGTGATCATGTTATTAGGAGGTGTGTTTTTGATCATGAGTTGGAGTCTGTTTTACATTTTTGTCATACACTTGCTTGTGGTGGAATGTTTGGACCCCAACGGACAGCTAGGAAAGTTTTGGACTCTGGATTATATTGTCCTAGCTTATTACATGATGTCCATGTGTTTTGTAATTCATGCTCTCATTGCCAACACACTGGGAACATTTCTAGGAGACAAGAGATGCCCCAAAAACCCATACTATTCTATGAGATTTTTGATGTATGGGGCATCAATTTTATGGGTCCTTTTCCTAGTTCATTTGGATTTTTATATATTTTGGTTACTATTGATTATGTGAGTAATGGGTGGAGGCTATGGACATAATGATGATTCTCATGTTGTTGTGGACTTTGTCAAAGCACAAATTGTTTTCAGGTTTGGAGTACCGAAGGCCATCATTAGTGACCAAGGGACACACTTCTACAATCGGAATTTTGTTTCCCTTATTCGAAAGTATGGGGTGACACACAAAACATCAACACCATACCACCCTCAAAAAAATGGCCAGGATGAGGTTTCAAATAGAGAATTGAAACAAATTTTGGGGAAAACTGTGCAGCCAAATAGGAAAGATTGGAGCAGGCACTTGGACGATGCATTGTGGGCTTATAGGACAGCATACAAAACACCCATTGGTATGTCCCCATTTCAGATTGTTTTTGGGAAAGTGTGTCATATCCCTGTGGAATTTGAGCATCGGGCTTATTGGGCTATAAAGAAATGCAACATGGATTTGGCCCAAGTTGGAATCCAAAGGAAGCTGCAAATTCAAGAGCTTGAGGAGATTTGACTGTCTTCATATGAGAACTCAAGGCTCTACAAGGAAAGATCAAAAGAAGCTCATGGAAAAATGAACCAAAAAGGGAGTTTCATGTTAGAGAGCATGTCCTTCTCTATAGTTCACAACTGAAGCTAATGCCTGGTAAGTTGTGTTCCAGATGGTTAGGTCCTTGTGTTGTGACTAATGTTTTTCCTTATGGTGCAGTGGAGATCACACAAGAGGACACAAGAATGATCTTTACAGTCAATGGGCAACGTTTGAAGAGATACATTGAGGGACTTCTTACTGATGCAGTGGATTTTATCACACTGCATGACCCCATCATCACTTGAGCACATCAGGCTGTTATTAACCCTTTAACATTGTTATTCTTTGTCCTATTTAAAATTATACATTTCATGTTCATATATCATATCATGGGTTCAAATTGAGGACAATTAAATATTTTAAGTGTGGGGGAGGGAACCTTTTAGTTTAGTAATTTCAACTGTTTTCCTGATTAAAAAAACAAAAAAATGTGTGTTTTTCTATTTTTGTGTGTTTGTTTTACAATTCTTTGTGTGTTTTTGAACCTTTTGAGCTGAAATGATTCTCATCAACATTTTTAAATCCATATCAATATGTGAAACAATTTATCCCTTGAAACTAAGCTTAAATGAATGCTGAAATGAATTTGTTTCAAGTTCAAATATTTAGTAATTTCATGAAAAGTACATTGAATTTTGAATCCAATGCCACATCTAACTGTCTTTATATTTGAAACCACATTCGTGTGAGGATTCTAAACCATAATTTTCATATTATTTACATTCACCTCACTTCTTGAGAGAACCAAACCATGCTTGATTTAACTAGAATTTGATTTATTTCTATCAAAACTTGAGGGTTTGAGGTACTTATGTTTAAATGATTGAGGCATTTGTTTGGTATTAAAGCCCCTATTTCAAAGAATCCTTTTTTATAATGTTCTACCTTGAACATTTAATCCTTTTAGCCCTTAGAATCCATGCATAGCCTGTTAGGCTAGCCACATTACAAGCCAATTTTCCCTATCCAACCAACTCTTGAAGTGAAATTGCATAATCTAGTTGAGCTTAAGTGTGGGGGAAGCTGTCTTGTGTTGTGCTACCACATTTTGTGATACTTCGGATGAAAAATAAAATTATGAAGAGATGTGTTTTCTGCTGAAGAAAAACATTATACAGAAATTTGTGCCTTTCTGGAGCTTTCATGATAAAAGAAGTTGTGCCTTTATGGAGCTTCTAATAGAGGGGGAAAGTTGTGCCTATCTAGAGCTTTCAAGGAAATCATGTTTGAGAAGATTGAAATTTTTTATGCTGAAATGATGAATGGTGTAAACTTTCCATGAATTTTCATGATGATGGGGCTGAATTGATACTATGGGTATTGAGGAGAAGACCACATTTAAGTGAAAATTATATTAATGTAATTTTTCTTCAAAAAGAGTCAAGCCCTCCTCATTCAGCCTCCGAATTTTTCATACCTTAATCCTACGAACCAAAAGCCATAGAGAAACCCTGAAAAGTCCTCATGATAAACATATTTCCTTGACTCACATCGGGTAGCGATGTATGAATTTATCAAGCCTATGGTGACCCTTGTATGAGTTTGGATGAGAAAGACATTGCAAAAAAAATTGACATTTGTGTGATAAGAGAAAATTCAAGTGAGGTAAGTGTTTTATGCATGAGAGGATAAATAAAGTGAAAGTATATTGAATGATATAAATTAAGAACTTGAAATAAAGGTTTTTTATGAGGCATGATATCTTTTGTTTCTTGGTGTGTAATTGTTTGATCTCAAGGATATGTGTTTTAAAATTGGTTTTGATTTGATATTGATGTTTACTTGACATGAGGTTTTTCCCAGGAGTGCAAAAGGGTAAATGCGGGGGAGTTGATAAAAAACTATTTTTTTTAAATATTTTATTGATAATAAATGATATAATTTCCTCACAGTGTTCTAAATATATTCATTTATGAAATATTTGGGATTAGATCATTCATTTGAAAATTTGATGAAAATTCCAGTTTTACCCATTTAAAATGCACTGTAGTATTTTGAAGATAAATATTTTAATATTTATTATTTGAACTTAATATTTTGGAAAAGTGTTTCTAACTTAATTTTCTACAACTTTTATTCAGGACACTGTAGCTAAAGAGTGCATTTGGATGGATTAAATGGGCCATTATTCCAATGTTGGGCTGGACATGGCAGAATGGACATGGGTTCTGTATTTGAGCCATATATTCTTCATCCAGGCTTCGATTGAGCCCAAATATTTAGGAAATATTGGGGACATGATTTGGCACAAATCATAATTCTATAAGGCCGTCCAATTCACGCGTTTTGGAGGTAAACATGGCGGTGAAACTTGGAATAAAATATTTGGACGAGTTTTTCATTTCACACTTAAAAAGTTATATAACCCTAGCCCTCACAAAATCTATTTAAAGAGGGTTTTAACTCTTTGGGAGGGCTGTTATAGGCTTTGGGAAGGTGTGTCCGAAAGGGTGTCTCTTGGGATCCCCTGACAACTCTTGGAAGAAGTAAGGCTTTGTGCAAACCTCTCTTCCAAAAAGGTTCTCCTCTCCCACCTCCTCTTTGTATTTATTTTTTTCATGTTTGTTTCTTGAATTTTTCTTCAAATAATATTATGTATTCTTCCCTTTTATTCTTCTTTTAATCTTATTAATTGGGTTTTAATCAATAGTGGAGACGAGATTGGGTTCTACCCTTTCAATCCTTTGCTCATGCAAAACGTCTCCACGATGACTACACCGCCCGTGGAAAAGTAGTTATTTTTAGTAATCGATCGACCTCTATCCTTCTTCAGTTAATTATTTTGAATCATTTAGATACTGTAATTAACTTAATATTATTCATGAATTGTGTTTTTAGATTGTAAGAAACTAAGCAAGAAATTGAATAATTAACACAAAAACACGCGAGGTCGAGATTTTGTGTAAATTGTGAGAGCGCAATCTTAATCGGTAATGCAAGACCACACAGGATAAATTTCTAGAGTTAAAATATAATCCTTAAACACAATTCATCCTCATTTACAGAATGTATATGTGCTCTAATTAACCACTGACCATAAGATAACCTTAGAACAACAATCAAAGTAGGGTGTTGCGATTGCGTGTTCCGAAGCTAGCCTAGGGTTTAAGTAATTTCATCTTTGTGGTTAAGTTAACTCTTGTAGGGTTCAACGGTTAACAAATTAGGGGATCATAATTAAGTTGATATTGATTTAAATGATAATGATTAATAAGTAAATGAAGTGGTATAGTTATATCGATTACACCTTTTAAAATATTTTCTAAAAAAACATCTTCTTGTTGTGTCTTTTTAATCAAACTTCATTTCAAAATTAAAAAACAAAAAAAATGAAATCTTCTTCCAAAAAAATTATTCTAGATTTATAAACTATAAACAACCCCCATAATTTTAAGTAGTGTTTCAATTATATTCCCTTTTATTTTTTTTAGAAAACCTCTGAAAAGTTGTTTTAATTCACTTCCTCCTTTGAGAAACGACCTTGGTCAGCCACTCTACTGCACCTAAGTTCCCCAAAATCACACTAATCATTTGAGGGCACCCATGACAGTGCTATTTCAAATTGGAACCATTTCTGGGGATTCAAGTAATTATTTCAACCAATTAGAGGTATTTATTTTATTTTACATATTATTTTCTTCCTCTCTTCTTTCTTCCTTCTTTACCCAATCTGATTTTTTTTCTTCTTCTTTTATTTTCTTCTACTTCTTTTTGGACCATAAACTCAAACTTCTAATTTTTTTTACTATGGACCAATTTCTTTCTTTTCATCTTTAATTTATTTATGACACTAACTAATCCCAAATATATCTTATATCTTGACCCTGAGATTGAACTTAGACTTAGGGTTCGAATCAGACATTCTCAGTCTATGGGAAGTTTCAACATTCAACTAGTTGGAGAATTACTCCAATATCAGAACAATGAAATTGGAAGAAATTCAAATTCAACCATAAAATAATAACCAATGGCTGAAAATAATGGAAATGAACTTAATATAACCATTTGAGAATTGGCTGCACCTAATATTAACTATCAACCAAATTGTATTGCATACCCAAATCTCGAATCGGACTTTGAACTAAAATCTGGGTTAATTCACTTACTTACAATGTTTCATGGCCTCTCTGGTGAGGATCCCAATAAACATTTGAAAGAACTTAATGTGTTTTTCTCAACCCTAAAACCTAGAAATGTCTCTGAAGATCAAATCAAACTAAGAGCATTCCCATTCTCACTTGATGGAGCTGGGAATGACTGGATGTATTATTTACAACCCGAAGATGTAACTTGTTGGAATGATTTGAAACGTCTTTTCTTGTATAGATTTTTTTACAGCATCAAGGACCACTTCCATTCACAAGGAGATCTCGGGGATCAATCAAGCACAAGGGGAGTCAATGTATGATTACTGGGAGCGATTCAAGAAGTTGTGTTCAAGCTGTCCACATCACCAAATCAGTGAGCAACTCCTCATTCAATACTTCTATGAAGGACTCAAACCAATGGAGAGCAACATGGTGGATGACATAGTAGGAGGGGCATTGGGGGACAAGACACCAGTAGCCGCATGTGCATTGATCGACAAAATGGCCCAAAACTCCCAACAATTTGTCGATAGAGGTACACCACATGTCAAGGGAGTAAATCAGGTAAGTCCTTCTTCTCTTGAAAGTCATTTGATTGATACCAAGTTGGAAGAATTGACCACTATGGTGAGGGAGATTTCTTTGGTTCAAAATACCTCCCAACCCCCTCCTTCAAGGCCTTGTGGTATTTGCACTGAGACAAGCCACCCAACTGACTGTTGCCCACAACTCCAAGAAACAGAATATTGTGAAGCAGTGTTCCCTGAGAGACCATATCAGCAACAACAACAACAACCATATACCCAAAAGAAGTTTGATCCAACATACAACCAAGGGTGTAAGGATCAATCGGACAAGAGGTATGGCTATGAAATACAACAAAGGCCCCCTTTTCAACCAAACTTCCAGTTTCCTCCACCTTACCAGTAGGGTTTCCAACAACCCCAAATGAGATTTGAATCTCAAGCATCAAAAAGACAACAACAAGGGAATCCCCCACCCAAGGTAGATTCTAACACTAATGACCTTTTGAAGAAAATTTTTCTTAATAAACATAATGAGATGAAAAGTCAAGGATCGGAGCTGAGGGAGTCGAAGACTCAAATGAGCCAGATTTCTACCGCCCTCCATGAACTAGTAAGTAAGAATTCTAGAAATATTCCTTCCCAATCCACTCTAAATCCAATGGGGAATTACAATGACATCACACTGAGAAGTGGGAAGCAAACTACTGATGCTTCTCCACCTACCATTCCAACGGGATTCACCTTAATCCGGAGAATCGCCATTCCATACCAACTGATGAGCAACCCAATGAGAAATATAAAGGTAAGAAAAATATTGATGATGTTCCTCCTAAACCTCTTCTCTTTCCAAATAGGGTTGTTCAAACCAAGAAGATGGTTGAAGATGAAATGCAAAAAGAGGTTTTGGACACATTAAAGTGTGTTGAGATCAACATCCCTCTACTTGAATCCATCAAACAAATCCCAAGGTATCCCAAATTCTTAAAAGAACTCTCCACCAATTGAAGAGGGATCAAGAGAAATCAGAGGATCAACATTGGAAGGAATGTCTCAGCACTCATTACAGCAACTCTAGCAATGCCAACAAAGTTCAAGGATCCCGTGACATTCACCATCCCATGTACCATAGGGGAGTTGCACTTATCTGATGCTCTTTTTGATTTGGGAGCTTCCATAAATGTGATGCCACACTCTGTATTCTCTTCTTTGTAGGTTGGTGAGCTGAAACTGATGAGAGTAGTGGTGCAATTGACGAATAGATCTACCGCATATCCAGCGGGAGTTCTGGAGGATGTACTTGTCCAGGTAAGAGACATGATCTTTTTAGCAGATTTCTACATGCTTAATATGGAGGATGATCGGGTAAGTTCTCATGCCCCCATTATCTTAGGAAGACCCTTCCTCAAAACAGCAAAAACTATCATAAATGTCAATGAGGGTACACTTTCCATGGAATTTGGGGATGAAGTTGTGATATTTAATGTTATAAATTCCATGAAGTACACCTCATAGGATCATTCTGTTGTACCCCACACTCTTTGATTTTCATGATCACAATCACTTTCATATGTGTTTAACTTTGTTTTTAAGTGTTGTGGATGATAGGCAAAAGATTTCCAAAGGATTGGCCCAAGAATGGACAAGAAGTGGACTGAAATTCAGTCCACCGGCCAGCCGGTGGCTTCCCACCGGTCGACCTGTGGCATCCAGCCCAAATAGTGTTTGCTACTGTCCTGCCACCGGCCAGCCGGTGGCTTCCCACCGGTCGACCTGTGGCACCTGCACAAAGTGGCAAGCTACTGTCTTGCCACCGGCCAGCCGGTGGCTCCTCCACCGGTCGACCGGTGGAGCCTGGACAGAACAAGTCTCCACATTCCAAAGCACCGGCCAGCCGGTGGAGCTGTACCGGCCAGCCGGTAGCCCAGTCAAACTAGCCGTTGGCTTTGACCAGTCAACCTTCTTTTGGCCTCCAACGGCTCCGAGGACTTCTCCAACGGCTCCGAAGCCTCCCCAAGGGTTCCATGCCTATAAATAAAGGCTGAGGAAGCCCCGGACACTTATCGGAACAATTGTGAAGCCACCGTACACATCTTCCATCTTTGGCGTACCTCCGGCGGACTTCCTCCAAGGAACCCATCCTGCTCCAACACACTTCCATATCCAAGGAGCACCTCAAGAAGCTTGGGAGAGCACGCTACATCAACTCCATCATCCAATTGGCGCCCAAGTCTTCCCAATCACGGTTTTTCTTGTTTTATATATTTTGAGCTTAAAATTGGGTTTGTGCCTACAAACCCCAACCCTTTTCTCATCCTCCCTTTCCTTTGGGTTTCACACCACCATTAAGGTGTGAAGAGGTTTCTTCAAGCCTTTCCTTTTAAAAGGCTTGTGTTGCGGTGAGCTAGCCTTCACCCGTTAAAAAGGCTAGTGGGTTCTTACTAAACCATTAAAAGTAAGTGGGTTCTTGCTAAACCACAAAAAGCAAGCTGTAATAGGTCCTAGTGCTACCTCAAAGCCTAGTGGGTTTCTTGCTAAAACCATTGAAAAGCAAGCGGTAGAATCTCTCAACGGTTGAGTTGGGAGCGGAGACGTAGGCCGGGTTTTTGGCCGAACTCCGTTATCAATTTCTTGTGTCTTGCCTTATTTATTTCCGCTGCATTTCAACTTTGATTTTATTTTGTCAACCTTTTTTTTAAAGGCAATTCACCCCCCCTCTTGCCATCATTTCCCCTTTTTATTCCGACCAACAATTGGTATCAAAGGCAGCGTTTGTGTAATACCTTAACCGGTTACAAACGAAAGATCCTATTTTTTTTTTATGGCTTCTACCGCTTCAACCTCTTACGCCTCCGAAGGTTTTTCTTTGGATCGTGCTCCATTCTTTGATGGAGCCGATTATTCTTTTTGGAAAACCCGCATGACCACCTTTTTAAAAAGTATTGGCTATCCTATTTTTAAAATTGTCATGCAAGGCTTTACCCTCTCTTCTCAAGATGAGTCTAAATGGACCCCCGTAGACATTGCAAATTTCGAGCTTGATGGCAAAGCCATGAATGCTCTACATTGTGGGTTAGATCGTAATGTTTTTGATTGTATCTCTTCTTGCACATCTTCTCATGATATTTGGAAATTTTTAGAGCTTACCTATGAAGGTACTTGCAAGGCTCCAAATCAAGAATCCGATCAAAAGCAAGAACCCGACAACAAGCAAGACCCCGATGCAAAATCCATGCTCAATTGCCCACTCCACAAGAAAAGGGCCAAGAAAAAGGAGAAGAAGAAGGCTTCAAAGGCAACATGGAGTGATAGCTCCACCTCTTCCTCCTCCTCCTCCTCCTCAAGCGATCAAGGTACAAAATGCCTAATGGGAAAACATGAGGTATCTTCCTCCTCTTCATCCTCTTCCTCCTCTTGTTCTTCAAATTCAAATTCTTTAAATCATTTATCTTATGAAGAACTCTCTCATGCTAGAGACCAACTTGAAAAAGGTTTTCATGAATTATCTTCAAAATTTGTAGCTTTAAAAAAGTCTTTCAAAAAACTTTCCTCCGAAAAAGAACAACTTCTTAAAGAGAAGGAGGAGATGTCCCTCAAAATCCAAAATTTTCCAAATGTTGATTCCATGGAATCAACCATCAAAGACCTAAGGGAGACCCTAGCCAAGTTCACCCAAGGTGAACAAACTTTGTCCAAAATATTAGGTTCTCAACGAATTTCTAGAACCACCAATGGACTTGGCTATTCCAACCAAGCCTCCTCCTCCCATGCACCCACTATTTTTGTAAGGGGGAGTTCCGATTTTAAATTTTGTAACTATTGCAAAAAACCCGGGCACATGATATATGAATGTAATTGCAAAAACGCCCGGTATGGTAGGCCCAAATCGATTTTTTATTCGGATGAATTCTATAGGAGAAGACCCGCTACAAGGCAAGTGTGGATTGAAAAATCCCTCCTTGCGAGTCTCTCCGGGCCTAAAATTGTTTCTTTTCAAAATCCCTCTCCCCGGTGATTCTTTGCTTTATTTAGGGGGAGTTAGGTTTGTTTAAGTCTTTTTGTGTATTCAAAGTTTTCATTTCAAACTCAACACTTGGCTTTGAAATTCAAATTTTCTTTTAAATTTTCTTTTTTAAATATCCAACAGTTGGTATCGATTTCTCAATTCAAAATTTTCATTTCAAATTTTTATTTTTCAATCTTTCAATTTCCAAAATTTCATTTGGTTTCAAATTTTAAATTTCAATTGGTTTTTTTTTTCTCAATTCAAACTGTTATTCAATCTTTCATTCAATTTTTCAATTCATTTTTTGATTCAAATTTTCATTTCAATTTCAAAAATCTCAATTGATTTTCAAGTCTCTTCTCCCTCAATCAAGTTTTATGCCCCACGCTATTTTGATAATCACAAAGGGGGAGAAATTTCTTGATTGATTGGGGGAGAATCTTTTCTCTCATGCTTAGTATTTATTTTCAATTTATCATTTAGGCATGCCTTTCATTTAAGTTTTTACATTGCTTTGATAAGTGATTGTGATCATCAAAATAGGGGGAGATTGTTGTACCCCACACTCTTTGATTTTCATGATCACAATCACTTTCATATGTGTTTAACTTTGTTTTTAAGTGTTGTGGATGATAGGCAAAAGATTGCCAAAGGATTGGCCCAAGAATGGACAAGAAGTGGACTGAAATTCAGTCCACCGGCCAGCCGGTGGCTTCCCACCGGTCGACCTGTGGCATCCAGCCCAAATAGTGTTTGCTACTGTCCTGCCACCGGCCAGCCGGTGGCTTCCCACCGGTCGACCTGTGGCACCTGCACAAAGTGGCAAGCTACTGTCTTGCCACCGGCCAGCCGGTGGCTCCTCCACCGGTCGACCGGTGGAGCCTGGACAGAACAAGTCTCCACATTCCAAAGCACCGGCCAGCCGGTGGAGCTGTACCGGCCAGCCGGTAGCCCAGTCAAACTAGCCGTTGGCTTTGACCAGTCAACCTTCTTTTGGCCTCCAACGGCTCCGAGGACTTCTCCAACGGCTCCGAAGCCTCCCCAAGGGTTCCATGCCTATAAATAAAGGCTGAGGAAGCCCCAGACACTTATCGGAACAATTGTGAAGCCACCGTACACATCTTCCATCTTTGGCGTACCTCCGGCGGACTTCCTCCAAGGAACCCATCCTGCTCCAACACACTTCCATATCCAAGGAGCACCTCAAGAAGCTTGGGAGAGCACGCTACATCAACTCCATCATCCAATTGGCGCCCAAGTCTTCCCAATCACGGTTTTTCTTGTTTTATATATTTTGAGCTTAAAATTGGGTTTGTGCCTACAAACCCCAACCCTTTTCTCATCCTCCCTTTCCTTTGGGTTTCACACCACCATTAAGGTGTGAAGAGGTTTCTTCAAGCCTTTCCTTTTAAAAGGCTTGTGTTGCGGTGAGCTAGCCTTCACCCGTTAAAAAGGCTAGTGGGTTCTTACTAAACCATTAAAAGTAAGTGGGTTCTTGCTAAACCACAAAAAGCAAGCTGTAATAGGTCCTAGTGCTACCTCAAAGCCTAGTGGGTTTCTTGCTAAAACCATTGAAAAGCAAGCGGTAGAATCTCTCAACGGTTGAGTTGGGAGCGGAGACGTAGGCCGGGTTTTTGGCCGAACTCCGTTATCAATTTCTTGTGTCTTGCATTATTTATTTCCGCTGCATTTCAACTTTGATTTTATTTTGTCAACCTTTTTTTTAAAGGCAATTCACCCCCCCTCTTGCCATCATTTCCCCTTTTTATTCCGACCAACACATTCTACATTTGTTATCTCCCATTTTGAACAACCAAGTAAAAACACCATGGAATTGGATTATCTTATGTTTAGGGAGATTATGAGTATTGGTTCTAGTTTGATGTCTAAGAGTACTTCCACACCCGTTTATAAGGAACAGGACTCTCTAAGATTTGATTTTGAAATGGAATCATATTCTGATTTTGATCATGTGAACTCTAATTATGACATGTCTGTTGATTATGCTGATGGATTTGATGCTTTATTCTCTGATTTTGATGATGTATATTCTGATACTGATGCTCTTTGTGCACATATTTCAGTTCCTTCTATGACCCCATCCATACACCACCCACTACACTGGAACTCAAGCCATTGCCACCAAATCTCAAATACTCATACTTGTTAAGTGGTGAGAAATTACATGTAATCATTGCTAACAATCTCCCTTTTGAACATGAAGAAAAACTTTTGAATCTTTTGAGGGAGAACATTCGGGCAATCAAGTGGACCATGGCTGAAATATCAGGTATTAGCCCCTCCATTTTCATGCATAGGATTCTTTTGGAGGATGGGGCTAAACCGGTGAAGCAACCACAAAGGAGACTCAATCCAACCCTTCTGGAGGTTATTAAAAAAGAGGTTGAAAATTTGCTCGAGGTAGGTATAATCTATCCCATTTTAGATTCTCAGTGGGTAAGTCCTATTTAGGTTGTGCCTAAGAAAAGTGGTGTTACTGTTGTTAAAAACGGGAAAGACGAGTTAGTTACAATGAGGGTGGAAAACAGTTGGTGCGTGTGTATAGATTATAGGAAACTAAATCAATATACTCGTAAAGACCATTTCCCCTCTCATTTATTGATCAGATGATTGAGAGACTTGCTGGTAAAACACATTATTGTTTATTGGATGGATTTTCTAGATATTTTCAGGTTTCTATTGCTCCAGAGAATCAGTAGAGGAGAACATTCACTTGTCTTTTCGATATATTTGCCTACCGAAGGATGCCATTTGGATTTTTCAACACCCCAGGTACCTTCCAGAGATGCATGGTGAGTATTTTTTCTGATTTTATTGATACCTTCATAGAGGTATCTATGGATTATTTTATAGTGTATGGGTCTCCATTTGATGAATGTATAAGTACTTTAGGAAAGGTGTTGAATCGGTGTATTTAGAAGAATCTGATCTTGAACTTTGAAAAGTGTCATTTCATGGTAGAGCATGGCGTTGTCTTAGGGAATGTAGTGTCAAAACATGGGATATAGTTTGATAGATCTAAGGTAGACATTATTTCATACTTACCCTATCCTTCATGTGTGCGTGATGTTAGATCTTTCCTAGGGCATGCAGGATTTTATCGGCGCTTCATCAAAGATTTTAGTAAGATTTCTCTTCCTATGTCACAATTACTTCAAAAGGGTTCTAATTTTATGTTTGATGATTCTTGCAGGACTTTCTTTGATGATCTAAATAAGTGTCTGACCACTCCACCTATCATACATCCCCCATAATGGGAGATTCCTTTTGAGCTTATATGTGATGCCTCCAACTTCGCGGTTGGAGCTGTATTATCTCAGAGGGAGGAGGGACATTCACATGTGATCGCCTATGCATCGAGGAAACTGGATTCAGCCCCATCAAACTACACAACCACAGAAAATGATTTTCTTTCTATCATATTTGCTTTAGATAAATTCCGTTCATATTTATTGGGCTCTAAAGTAGTTGTTTTTTCTGACCATGCAGCTCTGAGGTACCTCTTGAAGAAGCCAGATGCAAAACCCAAGCTGATCTGATGGATGCTCCTTCTTCAAGAATTCGATATTGAGATAATGGAAAAACAGGGTCAAAAAACATGGTGGCAGACCACAAGAGTAGGATTACTAACACACTAGAAGATGACACCTTGGACTAGGTACCACTTCGGGACACTTTCCCCGATGAGTATCTTTATTCCATCTCAGGTACGCATCCTTGGTATGCAGATTTAGTTAACTACCTTGTTTCCTCTGAAATCACTACAAATTTATAGAAACATCAAGTCCAAAAATTAAAAAGTGAGTCTCGGTATTATGTTTGGGATGATCCATACCTCTGGCACATGTGTATTGATCAAGTTATTAGGAGGTGTGTTCCTGATCATGAGTAGGAGTCTGTTTTACATTTTTTTCATACACTTTCTTTTGGTGGACAGTTTGGACCCCAACGGACAGCTAGGAAAGTTTTAGACTCTGGATTATATTGGACTAGATTATTCCATGATGTCCATTTGTTTTGTAAGTCATGCTCTCATTGCCAACACACTGGGAAAATTTCTAAGAGACAAGAGATGTCCCAAAACCCCATACTATTCTATGAGATTTTTGATGTATGGGGCATCAATTTTATGGGTCCTTTTCATAGTTCATTTAGATTTTTATATATTTTGGTTGCTATTGATTATGTGAGTAATGGGTGGAGTCTATGGTCACCAGGACTAATGATTCTCATGTTGTTGTGGACTTTGTCAATGCACAAATGTTTTGCAGGTTTGGAGTACCGAAGGCCATCATCAGTGACCAAGGGACACACTTCTGTAATCGGAATTTTTCTTCCCCTATTCGGAAAAATGGGGTGACACACAAAACATCAACACCATACCACCCTCAAACAAATTGCCAGGCTGAGGTTTCAAATAGTGAATTGAAACAAATTTTGGGGAAAAATGTGCATCCAAATAGGAAAGATTGGATCAGATGCTTGGATGATGCATTGTGGGATTATAGGACAACATACAAAACACCGATTGGTATGTCCCCATTTCAGATTGTTTTTGGGAAAGCATGTCATATCCCTGTGGAATTTGAGCATCAGGCTTATTGGGCTATAAAGAAATGAAACATGGATTTGGTCCAAGCTGGAATCCAAAGGAAGCTACAAATTCAAGAGCTTTAGGAGATTCGATTTTCTTCATATGATAACTCAAGGCTCTACAAGGAAAGATCAAAACTAGCTCATGACAGAATGATCCAAAAAGGGAGTTTCATGTTGGAGAGAAAGTCCTTCTCTATAGTTCACGACTGAAGCTAATGCCTAGTAAGTTGTGTTCCAGATGGTTAGGTACTTATGTTGTGACTAATGTTTTTCCTTATGGTGTAGTGGAGATCACACAAGAGGACACAAGAAGGTGCTTTATAGTCAATGGGCAACGTTTGAATAGATACATTGAGGGACTTCTTACTGATGCAGTGGATTTTATCACACTGCATGACCCCATCATCACTTGAGCCCATCAGGCTATTCCTAACCCTTTAACTTTGTTATTCTTTTTCCTATTTAAAATTATACATTTCATGTGCATATATCATATCATGGGTTAAAATTGAGGACAATGCAATATTTTAATTGTGGGGGAGGGAACCTTTTAGTTTAGTAACTTCAATTGTTTTCCTGATTAAAAAAACAAAAAAATGTGTGTTTTTAAAATTTTGTGTGCTTGTTTTACAATTTTCTATGTTTTTTTGAACCTTTTGAGCTAAAATGATTCTCATTAACATTTTTAAATCCATATCAATATGTGAAACAATTTATCCCTTGAAACTAAGCTTAAATGAATGCTGAAATGACTTTGTTTCAAGTTCAAATATTTAGTAATTTCATGAAAAGTACAATGAATTTTGAATCCCATGCCACATCTCACTATCTTTATATTTGAAACCACATTCCTGTGAGGCTTCTAAACCATTATTTTTATATTCTTTACATTCACCTCACTTATTGAGAGAACCAAACCATGCTTGATTTAACCAGAATTTGATTTATTTTTGTCAAAACTTGAGGGTTTGACGTACTTATGTTTAAATGATTGAGGAATTTGTTTGGTATTAAATCCCCTATTTCAAAGAATCCTTTTTTATAATGGCCTACCATGAAAATTTAATCCTTTTATCTCTTAGAATCCATGCATAGCCTGTTAGGCTAGCCACATTACAAGCCAATTTTCCCTATCCAACCAACTCTTGAAGTGAAATTTCATAATCTAGTTGAGATTAAGTGTGTGGGAAGCTGTCTTGTGTTGTGATACCACATTTTGTGATACTTCAGATGAAAAATAAAATAATGAAGATATGTGTTTTCTGCTGAAGAAAAACATTATACTGAAAGTTGTGCCTTTCAGGAGCTTTTGTGATAAAAGAATTTGTGCCTTTCTGGAGCTTCTAATAGATGGGGAAAGTTGTGCCTATCTAGAGCTTTCAAGACAATCATTTTTGAGAAGATTGACATTTTTTATGCTAAAATGATGAATGGTGTAAACATTCAATGAATTTTCATGATGATGGATCTGAATTGATACTATGGGGATTGAGGAGAAGACCAAATTTAAGTGAAAATTATATTAATGCAATTTTGATTCAAAAAGAGTCAAGCCCTCCTCATTTAGCCTCAGAATGTTTCATACCTTAATCCTACCAACCAAAAGCCACAGAACAACCCTGAAAAGTCCTCATGATAAAAATATTTCTTTGACTCACATCAGGTAGTGATGTAGGAATTTATCATGCCTATGGTGACCCTTGTATGAGTTTGGATGAGAAATACATTGCAAAAAAATTTGACATTTGTGTGATAAGAGAAAATTCAAATGAGGTAAGTGTTTTGTGCATGGGAGGATAAATAAAGTGGAATTATATTGAATGATATAAATTAAGAACTTGAAATGATTGTTTTTTATGAGGCATGGTATCTTTTGTTTCTTGGTGTGTAATTGTTTGATCTCAAGGATATGTGTTTTAAAATTGGTTTTGATATTGATGTTTACTTAACATGAGGCTTTTCCCAGGAGTGCAAAAGGGTAAATGTGGGGGAGTTGATAAAACACTATTTTGTTGAATATTTTATTGATAATAAATGATATAATTTCCTCACATTATGCTAAATATATTCATTTATGAAATATTTGGGATTAGATCATTCATTTGAAAATTTGATGAAAATTACAGTTTTACCTTTTTAAAATGAACTGTGGTATTTTGAAGATAAATATTTTATTATTTATTATTTTAAATTAATATTTTGGAAAAGTGTTCCTAACTTAAGTTTCTACAACTTTTATTCAGGATACTAGAGCTAAAGAGTGCATTTGGATGGATTAAATGGGCCATTAAGCCAATGTTGTACTGGACTTGGTAGAATGGACATGGGTTCTGTATTTGAGCCATATCCTCTTCATCCGGGATTATATTGAGCCTAAATTTTTAGGAAAGCTTGGGGACATGATTTGGCACAAATAATCATTCTATAAGGCCGGCCAATTCACGTGTTTTGGAGGTAAACTAGGCGGTGCAACTTGGAATCAAATATTTGGCCGAGTTTTTCATTTCACACTTAAAAGGTTATGTAACCCTAGTGCTCACAAACTCTATTTAAAGGGGGTTTTAACTCTTTGGGAGGGCTGGTAGAGGCTTTGGGAAGGTGTGGCTGAAATGGTGTCTCTTGGGATCCCTTCACAACTCTTGGAATAAGTAAGGCTTTGTGCAAACCTCTCTTCCAAAAAGGCTCTTCTCTCCCACTTTCTTGAATTTTTATTCAAATAATATTCTGTGTTCTTACCTTTTATTATTCTATTAATATTATTAATTGGTTTTGAATCAATATTGGAGATGAGATTGGGTTCTACCCTTTCATCCCTTTGCTCATGCAAAACATCTCCATGATGACTACACCGCCCATGGAAGAGTAGTTCTTTTTAGTAATCGATCGACCTCTATCCTTCTTCATTTAATTATTTTGAATAAATGAGATAATATAATTAACTTAATATTATCCATTAATTGTGTTTTTAGATTTTAAGAAACTAATCAAGCAATTGAATAATTAACACAAAACACGTGAGGTCGAGATTTTGTGTAAATTGTGAGAGCGCGATCTTAATCAGTAATACAAGACCACACCAGATAAATTTGTAGAGTTAAAATATAATCCCTAAACACAATTCATCTTCATTTACAAAATGTATATGTTCTCTAATTAACCACTGACCATAAGCTAACCTTAGAACAATAATCAAAGTAGGGTGCTGCGATTGCATGTTCTGAAGCTAGCCTAGGGTTTAAGTAATTTCATCTTTGTGGTTAAGTTAACTCTTATAGGGTTCAAGGGTTAAAAAATTTGGAGATCATAATTAAGTTGATATTTATTTAAATGATAATGATTAATAAGTAAATGAAGAGGTATAGTTAGATCGATTACGCCTTTTAAAATATTTTCCAAAAAAACATCTTATTCTTGTGTCTTTTTAATCAAACTTCATTTCAAAATTAAAAAACAAAAAAAAATGCAATATTCTTCCAGCAAACTTCTTCTAGATTTATAAACTATAAACAACCCCCATACTTTTAAGTTGTGTTTAAATTATATTATATTATATTTTTTTTATAATACCTCTGAAAATTTGTTTTAATTCACTTCCTCTTTTGAGAAACAACCTTGGTCAGCCACTCTGCTGCACCTAAGTACCCCAAAATCACACTAATCATTTGAGGGCACCCACGACAGTGCTCTTTGAAATTGGCTCCATTTCTGGGGAGGCAAGTAATTATTTCAACCAATTAGAGGTATTTATTTTATTTTTACATTTTATTCTCTTCCTCTCTTCTTTCTTCCTTCTTTACCAAATCTGATTTTTTTTCTTCTTCTTTTATTTTATTCTACTTCTTTTTGGGCCATAAACTCAAACTTCAAATTTTTATTTTACTGTGGCCCAATTTCCTTCTTTTAATCTTTAATTTATTTATGACACTAACTAATCCCAAATATCTCTTAGATCTTGACCCTGAGATTGAACATAGACTTAGGGATCGAATCAAACATTCTCAGTCTATGGGAAGTTTCAACATTCACCCAGTTGGAGAATTACTCCAATATCAGAACATTAAAATTGGATGAAAATCAAATTAAACCATAAAATAAGAACCAATGGCTGAAAATAATGGAAATGAACTAAATATAACCATTCGATAATTGGCTGCACCTGATATTAACTATCAACCAAATTGTATTGCATACCCGAATCTCGAATTGGACTTTGAACTAAAATATGGGTTAATTCACTTACTTCAAAAGTTTCATGGCCTCTCTGGTGAGGATCCCAATAAACATTTGAAAGAATTTAATGTAGTTTTCTCAACCCTAAAACCTAGAAATGTCTCTGAAGATCAAATCAAACTAAGAGCATTCACATTCTCACTTGATGGAGCTGTGAACGACTGGATGTATTATTTACAACCCGAAGATGTAACCTGTTGGAATGATTTGAAACATATTTTCTTGTATAGATTGTTTCCAGCATCAAGGACCACTTCCATTCATAAGTAGATCTCGAGGATAAAGAAAGCACAAGGGGACTCAATGTATGATTACTAGGAGCGATTCAAGAAGTTGTGTGCAATCTGTCCACATCACCAAATCAGTGACCAACTGCTCATTCAGTACTTCTATGAAGGACTCACACCAATTGAGAATAGCATGGTGGATGCCGCAGTAGGAGGGGCATTGGGGGACAAGACACCAGTAGCCGCATGTGCATTTATCGACAAGATGGCCCAAAACTCCCAACAATTTGGCGATAGAGGTACACCACATGTCAGGGGAGTAAATCAGGTAAGTCCTTCTTCTCTTGAAATTCATTTTATTGATACCAAGTTGGAAGAATTGACCACTATGGTGAGGTAGATTTCTTTGGCTCAAAAGACATCCCAACCCCCTCTTTTAAGGCTTTGTGGTATTTTCACTAAGACATGCCACCCAAGTGACTGTTGCCCACAACTCCAAGAAACAGAAGATTGTGCAGCAGTGTTCCCTGGGAGACCATATCATCATCAACAACAACAACCATATCCCCAAAAGAAGTTTGATCCAACATACAACCAAGGGTGGAAGGATCAATCAGACATGAGGTATGTCTCTTGACAACAACAAAGGCCCCCTTTTCAACCAAACTTCCAGCAGCCTCCACCTTACCAGTAGGGTTTCCAACAACCCCAAATGAGATTTGAATATCAAGCATCAACAAGCCAACAACAAGGGAATCCCCCACCCAAGATAGATTCTAACACTGATGACCTTTTGAAGCAAAGTTTTCGTAATCAACATAATGAGCTGAAAAGTCAAGGTTCAGAGCTGAGGGAGTTGAAGACTCATATGAGCCAGATTTCCACCACCCTCCATGAACTAGTAAGTAAGAAATCTGGAAATATTCCTTCCCAATACACTCCAAATCCAAAGGGGAATTTCAGTGACATCACATTGAGAAGTGGGAAGAAAACAACTGATGCTTCTCCACCTACCATTGCACAGGGATTCACCTTAATCTGTAGAAGCCCCATTCCATACCAACTAATGAGAAACCCAAGGCGAAAGATAAAGGTAAGAAAAATATTGATGATGTTCCTCCTAAACCTCTTCCCCTTCCAAATAGAGTTGTTCAAACAAAGAAGATGGATGAAGAAGCAATGCAAAAAGAGGTTTTGGCCACATTAAAGTGTGTTGAGATCAACATCCCTCTACTTGAAGCCATCAAAAAAATCCCAAGGTATGCCAAATTCTGAAAATAAATCTCCACCAATAGAAGAGGGATCAAGGGAAATCAGAGGATCAACCTTGTAAGTAATGTCTCAGCACTCATTACATCAACTCTAGCAATGCCAACAAAGTGCAAGGATCCTGTGACATTCACCATCCCATGTACCATAGGGTAGTTGCACTTCTCTGATGCTCTTTGTGATTTGGGAGCTTCCATAAATGTGATTCCTCAATCTGTATTCTCTTCTTTGCAGGTTGGTGAGCTGAAACCGACGAGAGTAGTGGTGCAATTGGAAAATAGAGCTACGACATATCCATCGGGAGTTATGGAGGATGTACTTGTCCGGGTAAGAGACATGATCTTTTTAGCATATTTCTATGTGCTTAATATGGAGGATGATCAGATAAGTTCTCATGCCCCCATTATCTTATGTAGACCCTTCCTCAAAACTGCAAAAACTATCATAAATGTCAATGAAGGTACACTTTCCATGGGATTTGGGGATAAAGTTGTGATATTTAATGTTATATATTACATGAAGTACCCCTAAGAGGATCATTCTGCATTTGTTATCTCCCATTTTGAACAACCAAGTAAAAACACCATGGAATTGGATTGTCCTATGTTTAGGGAGATTATGAGTATTGGTTCTAGTTTGATGCCTAAGAGTACTTCCACACCCGTTTCTAAGGAACAAGACTCTCTAAGATTTGATTTTGAAATGGAATAAAATTCTGATTTTGATCATGTGAACTCTAATTATGACATGGATGTTGAGTATGCTGATGGATTTGATGCTTTATTATTTGATTTTGATGATGTATATTCTGATACTGATGCTCTTTGTGCACATATTTCAGTTCCTTCTATGACCCCATCCATACACCACCCCCTACACTGGAACTCAATCCATTGCCACCAAATCTCAAATACTCATACTTGTTAAGTGGTGAGAAATTACCTGTTATCATTGCTAACAATCTCCCTTTTGAACATGAAGAAAAACTTTTGAATCTTTTGAGGGAGAGCATCAGGGCAATTGGGTGGACCTTGGATGACATATCAGCTATTAGCCCCTCCATTTGCATGCATAGGATTCTTTTGGAGGATGGGGCTAAACCTATGAGGCAACCACAAAGGAGACTATATCCAACCCTTCTGGAGGATGTTAAAAAAGAGGTTGAAAATTTTCTCGAGGTAGGTATAATCTATCCCATTTCAGATTCTCAGTGGGTAAGTCCTATTCAGGTTGTGTCTAAGAAAAGTGGTGTTACTGTTGTTAAAAACAAGAAAGATGAGTTAGTTCTAATGAGGGTGAAAAACAGTTGATGCGTGTGTATTGATTATAGTAACTAAATCAATCTACTCGTAAGGACCATTTCCCCCTCCCATTTATTGGTCAGATGCTTTAGAGACTTGCTGGTAAAACACATTATTGTTTATTGGATGGATTTTCTGGATATTTTCAGGTTTCTATTGCTCCAGAGGATCAGGAGAAGAGAAAATTCACTTGTACTTTCGATACGTTTGCCTACCGAAGGATGCCATTTGGATTTTGCAACGCCCCAGGTACCTTATAGAGATGCATGGTGAGTATTTTTTCTGATTTTATTGAGACCTACATGGAGGTATTTATGGATTATTTTACAGTTTATGGGTCTTCATTTGATGAATGTATAAGTACTTTAGGAAAGGTGTTGAATCGTTGTATTGATAAGAATCTGATCTTGAGCTTTGAAACGTGTCATTTCATGGTAGAGCATGGCATTGTCTTAGGGAATGTAGTGTCAAAATGTAACGCCCCGACCCCAGTTACCCAGAGTCGGTGCGTTATTACATAACATTGGCATGATCACAAGAAAGATCAAATCTCGAAAGACCGATTGGTTTAGTAGCCTTGGAAACACTAGATATATTCATAAGTTTTACATTACATCATAAAATGAAAAACTAATACAACAACATAATGTTTCCACAATCCACACTATTATCCCCTCATAATAACCCTACAGGTCATTCATAACTTACTTCTTCACATCCTGGGAAAAATAAAACATAGACAATGGGTGAGCTCAAATGCCTAGTAAGGATAACAATATAGCGGAACATTCAAAATAAGCATAAACATTTAAGGCAATGCATTACTAAAACAAAATCCTTTTAAACTTGAACTTCAACATAGTATGGCAAAAGTAAAATGAAATAATGCCATTTACTTATTCACATGGATATTCTACTAATCGAATAATCACATGCAAAAATCAAAACCACTTTCATAATGTTGGAATGCATAATGCTAAACTTTAATTTCTTTTCAAGGCCTCGTCCCAAGACCTTGGGGATAACTGTAACCGGAACCCAACCCGGAGTGCCTCTAATAACCGGACACCAACCCGGAGTGCCTCTAATAACCGGACACCAACCCGGAGTACCTCTAATAACCGGAGACCAAACCGGAGGGCTTACTTTTACCAGTCCCTAACCTGGAGGGATTACTTTTACCAGTCCCTAACCTGGAGGGCTTACTTTAACCAGTCCCCAACCTGGAGGGCTTACTTTTAGCAGTCCCCAACCTGGAACATACCTGTCCAACACATTCATATGAAGTAAAGGTTGAAATATAACATAAACATTCTTATTGGAACTAGCATACGAAATGTAAATAATTTCACCATAAACTATGAATGGTATAAAAATAGCACATCCACAGTCAAACATATCACAAAACCTTCAATACAATATAGAAGTTTTGTATCATAATAAATCAACTTCAAATAGTCTTAAAATCCATCAAAGGATGTTGACATAGATGAAATCAATATTCTTTTTAAAGAAATATCTCCTTTTAATTTGAAATCATTTAAGATCCATATAAAATAAAACATTTTCTTTGAAAATATTCTTATAAGATTGTAAGGGAAGCTTTGACGATTTTATAACGGCGGAAAATAACTGCACCCGCCGTATAAGTAAAAAAAACATTCTTATCTTAATTCTGTCGAAAAGGTTAAAAAGCACCTTGTTTGGAAAACGACGGAAAGATTCCCTTATAAACCTCTTATAAAAAGTCAAACAAGGGTATAAATTACCTTAACCCATATTCTTTTAAATATTAAAAATGTTTTGAAATACATTTTGAAGAAACATGGATGTGGATGATAACGAGATCCCAGTAGATTATTACGTATAAACAACCTCGGATAATGAAGAGATTGTGAAATAACCCTTACCAATTTGGTAACTTATGAAACATACAACCCATGAAAGAGGTATCATACAATGAATATGTAAATACACATAAATTAAAGTGTATTACACAAATAATATATTTATGGGCAGTACATACACCACACAAAAGGTAATGGTGGCAATATGGCATGAATCTCACGGGAATAAGGAGTGAGATGAAAACCCCTTACCACGTTAATCAATTGAGTCATATGGCCAAAATTTAATAACCACCAAATTATTTACAGAATAACATGAATATAAATATAATCATGATAATATATATCAAATTCCTGTACACAATACACCACTTTCAATAATTTAGTGGCGAATAATGGAAATCTCACGGAATTGAATGTGAGATAAGAAAATCCCTTACCATGTTAATCAACTGAGTCGTATGGACAAAAGTTAGTAACCACCAAATGATTTACAGAATGACATGAATATAGAGAGAATCATGATAATATATATCAAATGGCAGTACACAATACATCACTTTCAATAATTTAGTGGCAAACAATGGAAATCTCATGGAATTGAAAGTGAGATAAGAAAATCCCTTACCATGTTAATCAACTGAGTCGTATGGACAAAAGTTAGTAAACACCAAATGATTTACAGAATAACATGAATATAGAGAGAATCATGATAATATATATCAAATGGCAGTACACAATACACCACTTTCAATAATTTAGTGGCAAACAATGGGAATCTCACGGAATTGAAAGTGAGATAAGAAAATCTCTTACCTTGTACTTTTCCTTGGTTGGGGTAGGTTAACCTCCTGTATAATGGTGAAATAATTGTTATTAAATTATACAATAATCATATATATTAATATGATATCATATATGATCTTTTAATATTGATTTGATAATAATATCTTAGTATTATCGTTGTTTCGGGTGTTAACTTACTTGTTTTATTTTATATGTTTTGTTACATAATCCATGTTTGTAATGGATAGGTTGTATATTATTCATATCCAGAATGATATCAAGTCCTTAAACATCATTTTTAAATCATCAGATGATAATTATACTTGAATGGATACGATGGAGAATGAATCTTATCGCGTTCGTGGAGACGGTAGTCCGTACGTACGCACGAGCGAAAATATCATTATTTTGATATTAAAATAATATATAATTGGATAGTATATCATATATAAAGAATCATTATCATGTTATATTTATTATTTACATGAGTTGCACATCATTATTATACCCATCCAAATAATAATATATTGAATAACAATTACACCACGACGTGGAGATGGTAAGCCGTACGTACGCACGTATGGTGACATGTTATTCAAAGGGTGGATATAATACTGAATATGGTTCTACCATATTTATAATAACATCACAGTATATGTGAGATAATGGAGTTATTATTTTAGAATGGTAAGAACAAAGAAAGAAGAAGTGGAAGAAGAAAGGAACTTGAAAAGGGGTGGTGAAAACATTACCTCTTCTTCGGGTTCTTCCTTTTGATTTGATCAAAAGGGATCCTTAGGTTGGCTTTCTGATCAAACTAAGGCCTCTAGGTTGTAGTGAGGGAAGTTGGGAGAGTATGTGGGAAGAGTTTGGCCGAGCCAAGTGGCTTGAGAGGTGTGAGGAATGAGTAGAAGTGGTCTCTTTTTATAAGGGAGAGGAGGGGCTCTTTAGGAAAGAGTGAAAGTATTACTTTATAATATAATTAAATTCGGTTTGTAATGGTCCAAAAATAATTGAGGTCGAAGATAAGATGACTCATATTCTAAATAACATCAACCAATAAGAATTGGACAGGTTTTAGATAATATTTTAATCATTATAATCTTATTTATTTAAATGATTTATTAATGAGGTAAACATTGCATCATTATTGTGTCATTAATAATTTAAATTATTTGATGTCTAAAAATTATAAATAAAATATCATTATGTAGGAAATATTTTTATCTTTCTAATGAATATTTATAATCTAAAATCCAACATGTATAACCCTATGTAAAAATTGTTCTTCTAAAAGATGTAAGCTTATGCCATTTTTATTTTTATTTTAACTTTATTAATATAATGTGTCCCTACCACACACAAGTGGCTCCAAGGGGTCCCCAAATCGACCCAAGGATGCCCATGGTCGGGTATGTGTCCACCAATAAGGTTAGGACACGTTTTAGGGTAATTTTGTATTATTATAATATTATTTTTTAACCCTTATTTACCGGATTTACCCTTAACCATGGTAAATAAAATATTTACCACAGTAATTATTCAAAATGTCTAAAAATAAAAGTTACCTATTTACACAATTTGGACATCATGATTCCAAATGTGGAATCCATTTTTCTAAATTCAAAACACAGAAGTGGCAGAAATTAATTTAAAATTAATTCCCGCTGTCAAAACAAAAAAGCGTGTTTTTAAGAGGTAATAACTATTAAAAGATTGACACTTGTTTATGTTCGGTTTAATTGTAAAATTATGTCCAATGACCAACATTATATTAAATGGTAAAAATATATTCTAAATATACTTTAAAACTACTAAAATTCATAATTTATCACTATTAATTATTTTGATTAAAAAAGTTGTTTTTAATTAAAATTTAGTAATTTTCACTATTCATCAAAATATGAAAGTTATCCGAAAAGTACCAAAATTTCACCTTAGGCTAAATTAGATATTCCGAATCCAAAAATGAAGTCCATTTTGAAATATAAAATATATATGATTTCAAAAATTAGGTATTACTATTCATAACGGCTAGTTTGATTGGTTGTGGCGTGTGTTAGAACTCGAGGTTGCGTACAACACACGCTATCGCATTATTCGAAGGGAAACGTACCGTAGAAGCTTGGGGTGTTACATTCTCCCCTCCTTCAAATAATTGTGTCCTCGCAATTTCTATGGTATTACTGCATAAAAAGGCTCGGGTGGTTCTTCATCATAAGTTCCTCGGGTTCCCACGTTGCCTCTTCCATCTTATGATTTCTCCACAAAACTTTTACCAGACGCGTCGTCCGGTTTCTCAGTACTTGTTCTCTTGTATCAAGAATCCTGACAGGCTCTTCACAATAAGACAGATCGGGTTCCAGTTCTAATTCCTCATAGGTGAGTACATGTGTTGGGTCAGGCATGTATTTTCTCAATAGAGATACGTGGAACACATCGTGAACTTTAGAGAGACTTGGCGGCATTGCCAATCGGTAAGCTACAGCCCCAATTCGTTCTAGAATTTCGAAAGGTCCGATGTACCTGGGACTCAATTTACCTTTCTTACCAAAACGTATGACTCCCTTCCACAGAGATACCTTCAGGAAAACATGATCACCGACTTGAAATTCCAAATCCTTCCTTCGATTATCGGCATAGCTCTTCTGCCTACTTTGAGCTGCTTTGATGTGATTTTGGATTACCTTCACCTTTTCCACTGTTTCCTCCACCAGTTCTGGGCCTACAAGTTTTCTTTCACCAACGTCATCCCAACAGGTTGGTGTACGACATCTCTTTCCGTATAACGCTTCATATGGTGCCATCTGAATACTCGAATGGAAGCTATTGTTATAGGAAAATTCTACCAGTGGTAAATATTGATCTCACATACCCTGAAAGTCAAGTGAGCAAGATCTCACCATGTCTTCTAGGGTTTGAATAGTCCGTTCTAATTGTCCATCTGTCTGAGGGTGGTAAGCAGTGCTCAAATGAAGTTCAGTATCCAGATATTTCTGAAGACTTTTCCAAAATCTTGAAGTAAGACGGGGATCACGATCAGAAACAATCGATAAGGGTACTCCATGAAGTCTCACAACTTCATTAATATATAGTCTTGCTAGACATTCCAGGGGTAGATCTTCTCTTATAGCAAGAAAATGTGCTAACTTGGTAAGACGATCAACAATAAACCATATTGCATCATTCCTTCTAGGAGTCTTTGGTAGCCCCATGACAAAGTCCATCGTAATATTTTCCCATTTCCACTCCGGTATGGGAAGAGGTTGCATGACTCCTCCAGGCTGTTGCCTTCCAGCTTTCACTTGTTGACAAACCATACATCTTGACACAAAATCAGTAATCTCTCTCTTCATGTTGTCCCACCAAAAATGTTCCTTCAAATCTCTATACATTTTGGTGCTCCCAGGGTGTATAGAGAAATTGGAACTATGAGCATCATCCAGCAATTCCCTTTTTAGATCAGGTAAATTGGGAACACAAAGTCTCTTCCCGAATTTCAAAATCCCATCTTCATACACAAAGTCTCTCAATATCCCATCATTCACAGCTTTAATCTTCTTCTGAAATTCTTCATCATCGGTCTGAGAACTCTTAATCCTTTCTAGTAAAGATGGTTTGGCAACCATTTGAAAAAGCATTGATGTTTCGCCTTCCCTGGTTATTCCCATGTCCATCTTCACTAGATCCATGAAAATTGGACCCCTTTCAATTCTCATCATGTTCAAAACACCATGGTCTTTTCTGCTCAAAGCATCTGCCACCTTGTTTGCTTTCCCCAGGTGGTAGTGTATCGTGCAATCATAATCCTTGAGTAATTCAAGCCATCTCCTTTGCCTCATGTTGAGTTCTTTTTGTGAGAAAATATACTTCAAACTCTTGTGATCAGTATAAATCTCACATTTTTCACCATAGAGATAGTGCCTCCATATCTTCAAAGAAAAGATCACAGCTTCTAACTCGAGATCATAAGTAGGATAGTTTTGTTCATGAATTTTCAACTGTCGTGATGCATAGGCAATAACTCTATCATTCTGCATAAGGACACAACCAAGTCCTTTCTTTGATGCATCACTATAAATAACGAACCCATCATTCCCCGATGGTAGATTAAATATAGGAGCATTGACTAATATTTTCTTCAGTTCTTCAAAACATTATTCACACTCTTTTGTCCAAACAAATTTAACCCCTTTACGTGTGAGCTTCGTAAATGGGTTAGCCAATCGGGCAAAATTCTGGACGAAACGTCGATAATAGCCTGCCAAACCAATAAAACTGCATACCTTAGTTATACTCGTAGGTGCTGGCCATTCTTGGATTGCCTTGGTCTTAGAAGGATCAACAGAGATTCTATCTTTAGAGACAATATGGCCAAGAAAAGAAATCTCCTGAAGCCAGAATTCACACTTGCTAAACTTCCCATATAATTCATGCCTCCTCAGAGTCTTCAAGATAATGCGCAAGTGATTTTCATGATCTTCATAGGTTTTGGAGTATACCAAGATATCATCAATAAATACCACCACAAATTCATCGAGATACTCCTTGAAAACTCTATTCATCAGATCCATGAATACAGAGGGTGCATTAGTCAATCCAAACGGCATTACAGTAAACTCGTAATGCCCGTACCTGGTTCGAAATGCTGTCTTCGGAATGTCTTCCTTCTTTACACACAACTGATGGTATCCAGATCGAAGGTCAATCTTTGAAAAGTACTGAGCTCCATGTAGTTGGTCAAATAAATCATCAATACGAGGTAGGGGATACTTGTTCTTTATCTTTATAGCATTGATCTCCCTGTAGTCGATACATAACCTCATAGATCCATCTTTCTTTTTAACAAAAAGAACAGGGGCTCCCCATGGAGAAACACTAGGGCGAATAAATCCCATTATTACTCAATTCCTCTAGTTGTTTCTTTAGTTCGACTAACTCTACAGTGGCCATTCTATAAGGGGTCTCCGATATAGGCCTTGATCCAGGAATCAAATCAATGGAAAACTCAACTTCTCATTCTGGAGGATGTCCAGGTAAATCCTCCGGAAATACATCTACAAATTCTTTCACAATAGGTACATCCTCTATTTGAACATTCCTTTCCTCACCGACAGTTATTTCATTCTCTTCCTCCCCAATAATTGAATTAAGTTGAGCTACTGGGGGTGGATCTAAATAAGAATTAGGTGGTGACGATTCTGCTCTAAAGATAAGGTGTTCCTTATCATTATCATCAAGAATCGTAACCTCTTTCTTCTTACAATAAATCTTCGCATAATAGTCCGAAAGCCAGTCCATACCGAGGATTATATCAAACTCAATCATAGGTATGACGATGAGATCAGCAGACAAAGAAAATTTATGTGCTCTAATGGGGACTGATTCACGAAACTTTGTTGCAACGATACTTCCCTTAGGAGTTTTAACTGCAACTCCCTTATTAAATAAAATTGGAAATATCTAATTTTATTAGCAAACTGGGACGATATGAAACAATGCGACGATCCAGAGTCAAATAATGCATTTGCTAAACTTGAGGAAACCATTAAATTACCTGCCACCACGTCTTTTGGAGCTTCTACCTCTGCAGTAGTGATAGCATAAGCCTGGCCTTGATACCTTGGCCTTTTCTGAGGTAAGTTCTCCTGACGCTTAGGACATGCATTTGCATAATGCCCCATCTCCCTGCAATTGTAGCACTGAACGTTGGTAGCTTCCTTCTTCCCCTTGTAATCATGAGCTTGGTGGCCTTTTTCACCACACTTGTAACAGACTCCCATTCCCTTCAAGCAAGTACCAGGATGTTTCTTCCCGCATTTACCACAAGATGGATATTCAACCTTTCCCTTCTTCCCCTTATTTCCATTCCCAGATTGATCAGCAGGTCTCTTCTTCTCTTGCTTCGCTTTAAAGTCATAAGACTTAGAGAATTCCTTTTCGGTCTTGATAACACATGAGACAATGTCTTCGTACGATGAAAAGGATTGTGAGACTAACGCTCGACAGAGAAATGGTATTAACCCATCAAAGAAACGATCAATATTACTTCTTGGGTTGCGAATATAATCTCCAGCATACCTTGCTAACCTTGTAAAGTTAGCCTCATACTTTGCGACATTCTCATCCTCCTTCTGTCTCAGACTTAGAAATTGCCTTTCCATATCTGCTCGATGGTCGCGAGGGAAGTATTTTTCTAAAAACAGATCTTTGAACTCCCTCCATTCCACATTTGATACTTCATCATCTTCCTTCATGTTTTGAATCAATGACCACCATTGATCAGCATCTCCAGTGAGGCGGTAAACTGCCATGATAACTTTTTCCCTTTCACTGCTCCCCAAAGCCTGAAATATTTTCTCTAGGGAATTTATCCATTGCTCAGCGACTAAGGGATTTGTACTCCCATTGAATTTTGGTGGTTGTTGCCTCATGAATCGATCTAACATTGATCCTCCATGCTGCAGATCAGGGTGCTCCATACGGGTAAGGTTATTATTCATAACCTGAGTAAGTTGTCCCAGTATGGTGATTAGCTGATCGGCACCAGTTGCATCACCAGCCCCACTATAATTATCTTGAGTAGGAGGGCAATCCCTACATGGAGTGCGCGCATTGATACGGTTTCCATTTCTTCCACTAGGCGCCATTTCTAAACAATGGCATAAACTAGATCAGTTTATGAATCAAAATACATAATCCCATACTTATAAAACACTTAACATAAATTGAACTATTTATGGATATAATCCATAATCATAAAAATGTCTCCTTTGAGGATGTATATACTCATAAACCCTTCATAATGGTTTATAAAGAAAATGATAATTATCCTAATCATATCCCCCGAGAGTGTCGTAACCAAGAGTGCAGCAAGGCCCATTGTCGTGCACCAGTTCCCGTTCGAGTCTAGCTCAAAGCGGTGTTTTCGGGTTTTACCCCTAGGTACATCTGTGCCAGAGCCGCCTCTACCTGCTCGTATCCAGACAGGGATGTATTGCTCGGAAAACTCACAAAATCTCTACAATATCAAAATCCTAGGAAGTTCTTCTATACTAATCCTCAAAGTTCATCTTAGGTCTGCGTGCTCTAATCAGAGTTTATCTAAATCTAGCTTCCAAGGTTTGTACTAAACTTCCTCTGATACCAACTGTAACGCCCCGACCACAGTTACCCAGAGTCGGTGCGTTATTACATAACATTGGCATGATCACAAGAAAGATCAAATCTCGAAAGACCGATTGGTTTAGTAGCCTTGGAAACACTAGATATATTCATAAGTTTTACATTACATCATAAAATGAAAAACTAATACAACAACATAATGTTTCCACAATCCACACTATTATCCCCTCATAATATCCCTGCAGGTCATTCATAACTTACTTCTTCACATCCTGGGAAAAATAAAACATAGAAAAGGGGTGAGCTCAAATGCCCAGTAAGGATAACAATATAGCGGAACATTCAAAATAAGCATAAACATTTAAGGCAATGCATTACTAAAACAAAAGCCTTTTAAACTTGAACTTCAACATAGTATGGCAAAAGTAAAATGAAATAATGCCATTTACTTATTCACATGGATATTCTACTAATCGAATAATCACATGCAAAAATCAAAACCACTTTCATAATGTTGGAATGCATAATGCTAAACTTTAATTTCTTTTCAAGGCCTCGTCCCAAGACCTTGGGGCTAACTGTAACCGGAACCCAACCCGGAGTGCCTCTAATAACCGGACACCAACCCGGAGTGCCTCTAATAACCGGACACCAACCCGGAGTACCTCTAATAACCGGAGACCAAACCGGAGGGCTTACTTTTACCAGTCCCTAACCTGGAGGGCTTACTTTTACCAGTCCCCAACCTGGAGGGCTTACTTTAACCAGTCCCCAACCTGGAGGGCTTACTTTTACCAGTCCCCAACCTGGAACATACTTGTCCAACACATTCATATGAAGTAAAGGTTGAAATATAACATAAACATTCTTATTGGAACTAGCATACGAAATATAAATAATTTCACCATAAACTATGAATGGTATAAAAATAGCACATCCACAGTCAAACATATCACAAAACCTTCAATACAATATAGAAGTTTTGTATCATAATAAATCAACTTCAAATAGTCTTAAAATCTATCAAAGGATGTTGACATAGATGAAATCAATATTCTTTTTAAAGAAATATCTCCTTTTAATTTCAAATCATTTAAGATCCATATAAAATAAAACATTTTCTTTGAAAATATTCTTATAAGCTTGTAAGGGAAGCTTTGATGATTTTATAACGGCGGAAAATAACTGCACCCGCCGTATAAGTAAAAAAAAACATTCTTATCTTAATTTTGTCGAAAAGGTTAAAAAGCACCTTGTTTGGAAAACGACGGAAAGATTCCCTTATAAACCTCTTATAAAAAGTCAAACAAGGGTATAAATGACTTTAACCCATATTCTTTTAAATATTAAAAATGTTTTGAAATACATTTTGAAGAAACATGGATGTGGATGATAACGAGATCACAGTAGATTATTACGTATAAACAACCTCGGATAATGAAGTGATTGTGAAATAACCCTTACCAATTTGGTAACTTATGAAACATACAACCCATGAAAGAGGTATCATACAATGAATATGTAAATACACATAAATTAAGGTGTATTACACAAAGAATATAATTATGGGCAGTACATACACCACACAAAAGGTAATGGTGGCAATATGGCATGAATCTCACGGGAATAAGGAGTGAGATGAAAACCCCTTACCACGTTAATCAATTGATTCATATGGCCAAAAGTTAATAACCACCAAATTATTTACAGAATAACATGAATATAAAGATAATCATGATAATATATATCAAATGCCTGTACACAATACACCACTTTCAATAATTTAGTGGCGAATAATGGAAATCTCACGGAATTGAATGTGAGATAAGAAAATCCCTTACCATGTTAATCAACTGAGTCGTATGGACAAAAGTTAGTAACCACCAAATGATTTACAGAATAACATGAATATAGAGAGAATCATGATAATATATATCAAATTGCAGTACACAATACACCACTTTCAATAATTTAGTGGCAAACAATGGGAATCTCACGGAATTGAAAGTGAGATAAGAAAATCCCTTACCATGTTAATCAACTGAGTCGTATGGACAAAAGTTAGTAACCACCAAATGATTTACAGAATAACATGAATATAGAGAGAATCATGATAATATATATCAAATGGCAGTACACAATACACCACTTTCAATAATTTAGTGGCAAACAATGGGAATCTCACGGAATTGAAAGTGAGATAAGAAAATCACTTACCTTGTACTTTTCCTTGGTTGGGGTAGGTTAACCTCCTATATATGGTGAAATAATTTTTATTAAATTATACAATAATCATATATATTAATATGATATCATATATGATCTTTTAATATTGATTTGATAATAATATCTTAGTATTATCGTTGTTTCGGGTGTTAACTTACTTGTTTTATTTTATATGTTTTGTTACATAAGCCATGTTTGTAATGGATAGGTTGTATATTATTCATATCCAGAATGATATCAAGTCCTTAAAAATCATTTTTAAATCATCAGATGATAATTATACTTGAATGGATACGATGGAGAATGAATCTTATCGCGTTCGTGGAGACGGTAGTCCGTACGTACGCACGAGCGACAATATCATTATTTTGATATTAAAATAATATATAATTGGATAGTATATCATATATACAGAATCATTATCATGTTATATTTATTATTTACATGAGTTGCACATCATTATTATACCCATCCAAATAATAATATATTGAATAACAATTACACCACGACGTGGAGACGGTAAGCCGTACGTACGCACGTATGGTGACATGTTATTCAAAGGGTGGATAGAATACTGAATATGGTTCTACCATATTTATAATAACATCACAGTATATGTGAGATACTGGAGTTATTATTTTAGAATGGTAAGAACAAAGAAAAAAGAAGTGGAAGAAGAAAGGAACTTGAAAAGGGGTGGTGAAAACATTACCTCTTCTTCGGGTTCTTCCTTTTGATTTGATCAAAAGGGCTCCTTAGGTTGGCTTTCTGATCAAACTAAGGCCTCTAGGTTGTAGTGAGGGAAGTTGGGAGAGTATGTGGGCAGAGTTTGGCCGAGCCAAGTGGCTTGAGAGGTGTGAGGAATGAGTAGAAGTGGTCTCCTTTTATAAGGGAGAGGAGGGGCTCTTTAGGAAAGAGTGAAAGTATTACTTTATAATATAATTAAATTCGGTTTGTAATGGTCCAAAAATAATTGAGGTCGAAGATAAGATGACTCATATTCTAAATAAAATCAACCAATAATAATTGGACAGGTTTTAGATAATATTTTAATCATTATAATCTTATTTATTTAAATGATTTATTAATGAGGTAAACATTTCATCATTATTGTGTCATTAATAATTTAAATTATTTGATGTCTAAAAATTATAAATAAAATATCATTATGTAGGAAATTATTTTAGCTTTCTAATGAATATTTATAATCGAAAATCCAACATGTATAACCCTATGTAAAAATTGTTCTTCTAAAAGATGTAAGCTTATGCCATTTTTATTTTTATTTTAACTTTATTAATATAATGTGTCCCTACCACACACAAGTGGCTCCAAGGGGTCCCCAAATCGACCCAAGGATGCCCAATGTCGGGTATGTGTCCACCAATAAGGTTAGGACACGTTTTAGGGTAATTTTGTATTATTATAATATTATTTTTTAACCCTTATTTACCGGATTTACCCTTAACCATGGTAAATAAAATATTTACCACAGTAATTATTCAAAATGTCTAAAAATAAAAGTTACCTATTTACACAATTTGGACATCCTGATTCCAAATGTGGAATCCATTTTTCTAAATTCAAAACACAGAAGTGGCATAAATTAATTTAAAATTAATTCCCGCTGTCAAAACAAAAAGCGTGTTTTTAAGAGGTAATAACTATCAAAAGATTGACACTTGTTTATGTTCGGTTTAATTGTAAAATTATGTCCAATGACCAACATTATATTAAATGGTAAAAATATATTCTAAATATACTTTAAAACTACTAAAATTCATAATTTATCACTATTAATTATTTTGATTAAAAAAGTTGTTTTTAATTAAAATTTAGTAATTTTCACTATTCATCAAAATATGAAAGTTATCCGAAAAGTACCAAAATTTCACCTTAGGATAAATTAGATATTCCGAATCCAAAAATGAAGTCCATTTTGAAATATAAAATATATATTATTTCAAAAAGTAGGTATTACTATTCATAACGGCTAGTTTGATTGGTTGTGGCGTGTGTTAGAACTCGAGGTTGCGTACAACACACGCTATCGCATTATTCGAAGAGAAACGCACCGTAGAAGCTTGGGGTGTTACACAAAACATGGGATATAGGTTGATCGATCTAAGGTAGACATTATTTCATCCATCCCTTATCCTTGATGTGTGCGTGATGTTAGATCTTTCCTAGGGCATGCAGGATTTTATCGGCGCTTCATCAAAGATTTTAGTAAGATTTCTCTTCCTATGTAACGATTACTTCAAAGGGATTCTGATTTTGTGTTTGATGATTCTTGCAGGACTTCCTTTGATGATATAAAGAAGTTTCTTACCACTCCACCTATCATAAAACCCCCATGATGGGAGATTCCTTTTGAGCTTATGTGTGATGCCTCCAACTTCACGGTTGGAGCTGTATTATCTCAGAGGGAGGAGGGACGTTCACATTTGATCGCCTATGCATCGAGGAAACTGGATTCAACCCAATCAAACTACACAACCATGGAAAAGGAGTTTCTTGCTGTCATATTTTCTTTAGATAAATTCTGTTCATATTTATTGGGCTCTAAAGTAGTTTTTTTTTCTGACCATGCAGCTCTGAGGTACCTCTTGAAGAAGCCAGATGCAAAACCCAAGCTGATCCGATGGATGCTCCTTCTTCAAGAATTTGATATTGAGATAAAGGACAAAAAGAGGTCAGAGAACTTAGTGGCGGACCACATGAGTAGGATTACTCACACACTAGAGGATGACACCTTGGACCAGGTACCACTTTGGGACACTTTCTCTGATGAGTATCTTTATTCCATATCAGGTACGCATCCTTGGTATGCAGATTTAGTTAACTACCTTGTTGCCTCTAAAATCCCTACAAATTTAAAGAAACATCAAGTCCAAAAATTAAAAATTGAGTCTCAGTATTATGTTTGGGATGATCCATACCTCTAGCGCATGTGTAGTGATCAAGTTATTAGGATGTGTGTTCCTGATCATGGGTTGGAGTCTGTTATACATTTTTTTCATACACTTGCTTGTGGTGGAAACTTTGGACCCAAACGGACAGCTAGGAAAGTTTTGGACTCTGGATTATATTGGACTAGCTAATTCCATGATGTCCATGTGTTTTTTAAGTCATGCTCTCAATGCCAACACACTGGGAACTTTTCTAGGAGACAAAAAATGCCCCAAAAACCCATACTATTCTATGAGATTTTTGATGTATGGGGAATCAATTTTATGGGTCCTTTTCCTAGTTCATTTAGATTTTTATATATTTTTGTTGCTGTTGATTATATGAGTAATGGGTGGAGGCTATGGACACCAGGACTAATGATTCTCATGTTTTTGTGGACTTTGTCAAAGCACAATTGTTTTGCAGGTTTGGAGTACCGAAGGCCATCATCAGTGACCAAGGGACACACTTCTGCAATCAGAATTTTTCTTCCCTTATTCGGAAGTATGGGGTGACACACAAAACATCAACACCATACCACCCTCAAACAAATGGCTAGGATGAGGTTTCAAATAGGTAATTGAAGCAAATTTTGGGGAAAATTGTGCATCCAAATAGGAAAGATTGGAGTAGGCACTTGGATGATACATTGTGGGATTATAGGATAGCATACAAAACACACATTGGTATGTCCCCATTTCGGATTGTTTTTGGGAAAGCATGTCATCTCCCTACGGAATTTGAGCATCAGGCTTATTAGGCTATGAAGAAATGCAACATGGATTTGGCCCAAGCTGGAATCCAAAGGAATCTGCAAATTCAAGAGCTTTAGGAGATTTGATTGTCTTCATATGAGAACTCAAGGATCTATAAGAAAAGATCAAAAGCATCTCATGACAAAATGATCCAAAAAGGGAGTTTCATGTTGGAGAGAAAGTCCTTCTCTATAGTTCACGACTGAAGGTAATGCCTGGTATGTTGTGTTCGAGATTGTTAGGTCCTTATGTTGTGACTAATGTTTTTTCTTATGGTGTAGTGGAGATCACCCAAGAGGACACAGGAAGGAGCTTTACAGTCAATGGGCAATGTTTGAAGAGATACATTGAGGGACTTCTTGCTGATGCAGTGGATTTTATCACACTGCATGACCCCATCATCACTTGAGCACATCGGGCTGTTCCTAACCCTTTAACTTTGTTATTCTTTTTACTATTTAAAATTATACATTTCATGTGCATATATCATATCATGGGTTCAGATTGAGGAAAATGCAATATTTTAAGTTTGGTGGAGGGAACCTTTTATTTTAGTAATTTAAATTATTTTCCTGATTAAACAAAACAAAAAAATGTGTGTTTTTCAAATTTTCTGTGTTTGTTTTACAATTTTCTATGTGTTTTTGAACCTTTTGAGCTGAAATTATTCTCATCAACATTTTTAAATCCATATCAATATGTGAAACAATTTATCCCTTGAAACTAAGCTTAAATGAATACTTAAATGACTTTGTTTCAAGTTCAAATATTTAGTAATTTCATGAAAAGTACATTGAATTTCTAATCCCATGCCACATCTCACTATCTTTATATTTGAAACCGCATTATTGTGAGGATTCTAAACCATTGTTTTCATATTCTTTACATTCACCTCACTTCTTGAGAGAACCAAACCATGCTTGATTTAACTATAATTTGATTTATTTCTTTCAAAACATGAGGGTTTGAGGTACTTATGTTTAAATGATTGAGGCATTTGTTTGGTATTAAAGCCCATATTTCAAATAATCCTTTTTTATAATGGCCTACCTTGAACATTTAATCCTTGTATCCCTTATAATCCATGCATAGCCTGTTAGTCTAGCCACATTACAAGCCAATTTTCCCTATCCAACCAACTCTTGAAGTGAAATTTCATAATCTAGTTGAGCTTAAGTGTGGGGGAAGCTATCTTGTGTTGTGCTACCACATTTTGTGATACTTCAGATGAAAAATGAAATTATGAAGAGATGTGTTTGATGCTGAAGAAAAACATTATACTTAAAGTCGTGCCTTTCTGGAGCTTTCATGATAAAAGAAGTTGTGCCTTTCTTGAGTTTCTAATAGAGGGGGAAAGTTGTGCCTATCTGGAGATTTCAAGAAAATCATGTTTGAGAAGATTGAAATTTTTTATATTGAAATGATGAATGGTGTAAACTTTCCATGAATTTTCAGAATGATGGAGCTGAATTGATACTATGGGGATTGAGGAGAAGAGCACATTTAAGTGAAAATTATATTAATGCAATTTTGCTTCAAAAAAAGTCAAGCCCTCCTCATTCAGCCTCAGAATTTTTCATACCTTAATCCTACCAACCGAAAGCCACATAACAACCCTAAAAAGTCCTCATGATAAACATATGTCCTTGACTCACATCTGATATCGATGTAGGAATTTATCAAGCCTATGGTGACCCTTGTATGAGTTTGGATGAGAAAGACATTGCAAAAAAATTGACATTTGTGTGATAAGAGAAAATTCAAGTGAGGTAAGTGTTTTGTGCATGGGAGGATAAATAAAGTGGAATTATATTGAATGATATAAATTAAGAACTTGAAATAATGGTTTTTTATGAGGCATGATATCTTTTGTTTCTTGGTGTGTAATTGTTTGATCTCAAGGATATGTGTTTTAAAATTAGTTTTGATTTGATATTGATGTTTACTTGACATGAGGTTTTGCCTAGGAGTGAAAAAGGGTAAATGTGGGGGAGTTGATAAAAAACTATTTTTTTGAATATTTTATTGATAATAAATGATATAATTTCCTCACATTGTGCTAAATATATTCATTTATGAAGTATTTGGGATTGGATCATTCATTTGAAAATTTGACGAAAATTCCAGTTTTACCCTTTTAAAATGCACTGTAGTATTTTGAAGATAAATATTTTAATATTTATTATTTGAACTTATTATTTTGGAACCGTGTTCCTAACTTAAATTTATACATCTTTTATTCAGGACACGAGAGCTAAAAAGTGCATTTGGATGGAGTAAATGGGTCGTTAAGCCAATGTTGGGTTGGACTTGGCAGAATGGACATGGGTTCTGTATGTGGGCCATAACTTCTTCATCCGATCTTGGATTGAGCTCAAATGTTGAGGAAAGCTCTGGGACATGATTTTTCACAAATCTCCATTCTATAAGGCCGGCCAATTCACCTATTTTGGAGGTACACTAGGTGGTTCAACTTGGGATAAAATATTTGGCCGAGTTTGTCATTTCAAACTTAAAAAGATATGTAACCCTAGCCCTCACAAACTCTATTTAAAGGGGGTTTTAACTCTTTGGGAGGGCTGGTAGAGGATTTGGGAAGGTGTGTTCGAAAGGGTGTCTCTTGGGATCCCTTCACAACTCTTGGATGAAGTAATTCTTTGTACAAACCTCTCTTCCAAAAAGGCTCTCCTCTCGCACCTCCTCTTTGTATTTCTTTTCTTTCATGTTTGTTTCTTGAATTTTTCTTCAAATAATATTCTATTTTCTTACCTTTTATTCTTATATTAATCTTATTAATTGGGTTTTAATCAAGATTTGAGATGAGATTTAGTTCTACCCTTTCAATCCTTTGCTCATGCAAAACGTCTCCACGATGACTACACCGCCCATGGAAGAGTAGTTATTTTCCGTAATCGATCGACCTCTATCCTTCTTCAATTAATTATTTTGAATCAATGAGATACTGTAATTCACTTAAAATTATCCATGAATTTTGTTTTTAGATTTTATGAAACTAAGCAAGCAATTGAATAATTAACACAAAAACACGCGAGGTTGAGATTTTGTGTAAATTGTGAGAGCGCGATCTTAATCGGTAATACAAGACCACACGAAATAAATTTGTAGAGTTCAAATATAATCCCTAAACACAATTCATCCTCATTTATAGAATGTATATGTGCTCTAATTAACCACTGACCATAAGATAACCTTATAACAACAATAAAAGCAGGGTGCTGTGATTGCGTGTTCTGAAGCAAGCATAGGATTTAAGTAATTCCATATTTGTGGTTAAGTTAACTCTTGTAGGGTTCAAGGGTTAACAAATTAAGGGATCATAATTAAGTGGATATTGATTTAAATGATAGTGATTAATAATTAAATGAAGAGGTAGAGTTATATCGATTACTCCTTTTAAAATATTTTCTAAAAAATCATCTTCTTGTTGTGTCTTTTTAATCAAACTTCATTTCAAAATTAAAAAAAATGCAATCTTATTCCAGAAAATTTCTTCTAGATTTATAAACTATAAACAACCCCCATCCTTTTAAGTAGTTTTTCAATTATATTCTCTTTTATTTTTTTTTATAATACCTCTGAAAAGTTGTTTTAATTCACTTCCTCATTTCAGAAACGACTTTGGTCAGCCACTCTACTGCACCTAAGTACCCCAAAATCACACTAATCATTTAAGGGCATCCACGACAGTGCTCTTTCAATATGATAGTATGTTTCCAAACAAATTATCAATAAATTGGGGGAGTTTTCTCATAACTTTTGTCAAAGATAAAGACTTTAAATTAAATCCACACAATGTCCTCACAGCATGACTTAAAACTACACAGTACCAATGTCCTCACTACATGAATTAAAACTAAACAGTACTAAAGTCCTCACTGCATGACTTAAAACTGCACAGTACCAATGTCCTTATTGCATTATTTAAAACTACATAGTACGATATCAGAAATATCCCCTTTTCTAATAAATTTTTAACCATTACTCATACACCAAATTTTTATAAAAATGGTTTTCCTATTCATGGATTATGTTGGTCTAAAATAGCCCTTTTCATTCTAAAAATTAATTTCCTTGGAAAAACCACCTACTTTGGTCTTAAGTCACCCAAAACTTATTTTCCCCATTCTATCAGCAGAAAATGTTAAATTCCTAAAGAACTCTTTCGCTTTACTATGTAGTATGTGCCCTTAGGCAACCTTGCACACGTTTCCTACATAACAGGAATGTCAGTCAAAAGATACAACTATTTGGCTATCCAGCATATGCCCCAGTTGGCCCTACATAATGCGGCCCCCATAATAGGTTTGTTAAATAATGGTAACATTGTTCCTAGAAAATACACCCCTTATATTGATATAGCTTTTAGATTTGGTGGCCATAAAAATGATGACTCAAGATTCCCCTTGGAAATGTTTAAAGAATATTAAAGAAATTCTTAGCCACTAATTCTTGTTTGGAATCTAATTCAAAAATTATAGTCAAATCTATTTGACCCTAAATATTAGCCCTTTACAATCCAACATGCATGACTCTAAACTGCTAGTAACAAAAGACTCGATATACATTAGATTGAGAACCTTCAAAGGGGACTCTAAACAAAAGTCGAGTCCCATCTCACTAAACATACATTTTTTTATTATTTTGGTAATATTGAGCAATAAAAAAAGAGTCAAAAGATACAAAATTTGTGGGGTTGTCCATATAACCCTATAAATAGTCAAATTATGCTCATTAGGTCCATCATCTTAATAAGAAAATTTTGTGCACTTCATTCATATTACTATAATAATGATTTTTTAACATAAAGGAATCATTATCATCATTTAATTTTCATATTTCAATCATGAAAAATAGGAATGAATATTTTTATGATTGAAAACAAAATTTCTTTCATTCATATGAAAATAGAGGGCTATCCAAAAAATGGAGCCTCTCTATTATGTTTTAGAATAAACTCTCAACACAAATTTTAATTTGTTGGAACACTTTATAATCTCTATCAGTTGCCTGTTGAAGTTGAGATAGTTGAGAAACTCCATCCTCCTCTACCCGACTAAGTGCTTACTTAGTATTTGAAATGGAGGTTATCCCCTCTAATTGGGTTTCTCCTAATGTCTGATTCAACTGCTCAATCTTGTTATGAACAACATCTAGTTATTGTTGAAGATATAACAACTCCTTCATGGTTTCTTTGATTTGTTGGATAATCTCAAGTGATTTATTATTATGATTTTCCTCCACCTCAATTACTACAGATTGAAAGACCTAAATATTGATGTGTTTTTTAGCATCTTCAAAATTTTGTCGTAGTTTATGCTCCTGATCCCGTCGGCGAATAGTCTCTTTCATGGCATCATAGACTGGACGATACTTAAATCCACCAAATCCCAATATGCAGAATAATTATGGGAGTTTTGAAAAATGGTACAACAATTCATCTAAAGGATTTTTGGCAATTATGCTCTAGATATGTCGCCATGTCTTCTTACATGCCATACCAAGAGCATATTTCATCTCTTAGTCTGAATTTGAATCACTACCATGAGGTAAAATGTACTCTGGAAACAGGTCTCTTAAAGAGATGCCTTGTTCTACTTCTCTTAGAACAGTAGAAGCTTCACCTTCTGATCTAGTAACTGATAACCATAAATTATAAAATTAAGTTCATTATTAGTTTCAAATGTAGGAAACAAATATGATTCAAACAGCTGATTATATTTACCCAATAATAAGTCAGCTACTTGATTGGATTCATTCCCCGTATTCTCAGCCTCAGTGTTTTGAATAGATGTTTCTTAAGAAGGGGAATTTCCTTGAATTTGATCAGTTATGAAATTTTAAGTCTCTAGAACATCTCTTGATGAAGGATCCTTTGCAGATATTTCTCCATCCTTAGTGGAAGGATAAAGTGGAACACCTTGTTCCTGAAGAGCCTTTGCAACATCTTCTGCAGATAAATCTGCATAAAGTGAAATTTGATGTAAATAATCAATTTGAAGAGAAATTATGTATTAAAAAAATACAAGAATAGGGACTTATGTCCTTGAAATTATTCATGAAAATTCCCAAAATCCGTGATGGAACCTGGAATATCATTATTTGGATTAAGGGTGTCCATCATTTCAGTGTATACGACCTGAAATGTTACAGTATCCTCACCATTTAAGGTATTAAACAAACATTGGTTGATTCCTAAATTGGCTTTTTTGACATTTTTTTCCATTGGTTCTTCAATTAGTATGCCAGCATCAGGTCTTTCCAGTTTTGAGTCAACATTAGCATTGGTCTTAGATTGCCCTGGATCTTTATTCCTTTCTTCTGAATCAATAGGAATATTAGTGTTGATTATTTCAAGATCTTTTGACAAAAGAAAATGAGGAATGTATTTAATCATACCACAACTTTCTTCTCTCTCAGTGGAGCCAGGAGCAGGTATAGATGAATCTTTTGACGATTTATCTACTAAAATTGCAGATTTTTCAACATGAACCTGGGTTTCCCCTGGGGATTTTTTTTGTCTTGGAGAATCATCTCTTAATCCCTTAAGATAGGAAAGAGATATAGATCCTACAAGAGGATAAAACGTGGTTACTAGAATATATTGAGCAAGTTGTATGCCCTAAGGATCGTATAAATACTTTCTCCTTAGGTGAACGCTTCGAATCAATCTCATTGCTCTCTTGAGTTTTTGTTCAAAAGCTTGAGTAGAGATTGAAACACTCCTCTTATCAGGGGAAACTAGAGGTAATTTTTGAGTATTATCTATCGCCATTACCCCAAACATGATTATTTATCCTGGAGAAAGTTCTGGAGACCTGGGAGGATCATTTGTTACATCAATAGAAGAGCCTGCAGAACCATACTGAGGTGATTTGAGAATTTGTCTGGATCTTCCTTCTCTACATTCAAGCTGCATAAATACATTTTCATCAATATTAATGATGATAAATGGTAGATCAGAGTTGAGACAAAAGAAAAAGAGAAATACATTCTCAGTATTAACATAAATATCCCACTCCTCCTCAAAGTAAATAATTACCCTTTCACGGACTCCTAAGTTCAGCATATGAGATACTAGTTTAGAGGCTGGGATTTGTTCATCATTTGCATATATAAAAACCTCAAACTCTGCAATATACTTCTGTACTTCATCCAAGTTATTGTTTGGATTTCAATCAAAAGGTGGCTTGATGTCACCAATATCTAGTATTCGAATTCCATGCTCGAGAAATACCCAGGCATCCCTAATATTATGGGTTACACTCTCCCAATGATGAATGGCTTAAGGTTGAACATAATTCAATCTTGTTATGGTTGACTATGGAGGAGATTCAACACCTTCTGATTAGAGAACTTCTTCAGGAATCCTTTCTTAAGAAAGTTCAACAGATGAAATAGTAATCACTATTTGATGTTGGCAACTGGATCACCTTGGCGTTGGAGGTTTTTCTTCTCTAGCCCCAGTCTTCCTGGTATACCTCCTATGAAGATGTTTTGAGGGCTCTGAAAACTTTGAAACTTCTGTATCATCTCTGGCCTTGGACTTCTTACCACGATTTCCACGTGAAACATTCGTTGTAGCCACCACTCGATATATTCCTTTTGTGAAATCCCCTTGAGGATATGAAGAGGTCCAAGCTTTGGTATACCCAACTTCTAATCCAATCAATGCATTTGGTGGTGGTAGCGTAATCGACAATTTGGATACCTCTAAAGCCGTTAGGATCTATAATTGTCGGACTACCATTGGGTGTTTCTCTTTTCTAACATTCGTAGGTGGAAAAGTGTTTAATTATTGAAGGCATCAGAATTGACAATCAAACCTATAGGGAACATAATCCTCGTAGATAATTTCACCATAAATCCTGGTTGATAATATGCCATCCCTGAATTCCATCATGTAAGATCTCAACTCATAATTCTTCTCTTTACCATCATCAATAAATGTTCCAAATTGTGGATTACCAAAAGGAAAGAATCTGAATTCTCGTGAGACATTCAATACCTCCACCACCTTGTCAGATCTCAAGTTCATAGGCTTAATAACAAAAACTTTCTGTAAAAATGGGGTGAATCGACCATTGGGAATTTTGACTTAATTCAACACTGAGTATGAAGAAAAATGTGCTATAATCTAGCCCCACAACACTTGGAATGACCCTGCAATCCTAAATGGAGCCTTCCCATTATATAAATTTAGCAAGAGATGGTAAATGATTTATAATACAGGGGTTTCTAGCCCAATTTACTTCCCCTATACTAGTTTAGCTACAATGATGAAATCCTCGGATCTTACACCACCTCCGGATTCACGGATTGGAAGAAAATAAACACTTATCCATATAGCAAGGAAGGAATCAAAGCGTATTTTTGCATCTATATCGGGTTTGACTTTATATCCCCAGTTCTTATAATTGCCTCTTTCCAGCAGAGGCCAATATGTGCCTGAGCTTCCTTGGTTATCTGCAGAAGGACAAATAGTAGGACGTCCATAGGTTGGACCTTCCTCTGTTGTTGGTTCTAAGAAGGCTTCCATCCATACTCTGGCATGAATATCTTTCTTTTCCTTAGGTAAATTCTTTGCTATCTTAAATAATTCATGAGCTAGTGGTGGTGTTCTAGAAGCATTACTCCATGTTGTAGCAGGCAGAATGAATTCATCATTCATTTTCCCAAGAATTGGAACTCTAGCTATTTGGTAAATGTCCCAGTGACTAATACCAACTTCATCGTGCGTCAAATGAAAGGAATTAGTTTGTTGACACAATTGGATCAACAATTCATTAATGAATTTATTTTTATAAACATAAGTTTTCCCCATCAAGACAGATTCATAGATATGAATGTCTGATATCTCTTTTCTGAATTTTTCCCAAGTCTGATGTACCCAGAATTCCCACATCCACTTGGGTTTTACACCCACTCTAGAACGAAGGTCCCAATATCCTTTCCAAACATTAGATTTATCTATTTGAAAATCCCAAAAAGTGGAATCATAATAATGTGGTATTGGCTCTGTAACATGATATTTCATATTAGGAGTGCAACTACTGTGATAAAGGATTCATCTAATAGGGATTGTTCCTTCTTGTATTGGAACCCCCCTTGCACTAATATTCATGCAGTTACAGTTGGAGTATTGAAGAAACCAATTCTTTGGAAAGTACTTCTTAACAGATGGAACATGGGCATCTTGCAAAATCCCATTCCCATACAATGGTAAATAAACACTATGTGCGTAGTCACATTGGTACGAAATTATACCCTTCCATAGCCCAGGAAGAGTACTCTCAACAATGTCATAATATTTTGGTCCAATGATATTCATCATTTCATTTTGGCAAGCCTTGGCTTCTTTAGTATGAGTCATAAAATGATTCATTCTTTCCTGGAAAAGAATTACCAAACTTCCAGGTCATAATTTTAAAGAGGAAATCAAAAAAATTGGCATAGGACATTGTTCACATAGGTCCTTCCATGAGGCATGTCCTATAGGTCCTTCGATGATGTCCATCGCATAGGTCCTTCAATAGTGATCCTAGAGCAACCCCATCAGTGAAGTCCTTTGGCGTAGCTCCATCGCATAATTAATTTTACCTTGAAAAAGTTTCAAAGAAATTACATGAGAGCACAACACAATAAGAGTTGGGTGAACGAGCTATGCAACGAGAGCAACAAAATTTCAGAGAAAGCATAGATGAAGAAAAAAAATCACAAAGGGTGAGACCTATTTATAGGAAACTGAAGACCTATGTGTCCGGACTATGCACAAACTCTTTGTGCCATACCTCTATGAAGAAGCTGTGCGGGAAACCTGTGTGGTAAACCTGCGTTGTTCGAAAAAATTCACCTCAAGACTTAACCCTCTTTGTAAGTTTCTGATCCAATCCTGAGGGGGGGGGATTCTGTTGAAACTACGTGGCTAACCTATGCAGGGACCTCTGTGGATGACCTACATGGCTGACCTCCGTGGCAGAGCTCCACTTCAAAAGATTTTTTATACACCTAAGAGGATCACATGTGCAGCGGAGCTATGTGACTTACCTACATGAAGGAGCCCCGTGCCAGACCTCTGTGCCAGAAGAAGCTTGGTGCACCCATACAGAATACCTCTGCGGTGCAGCTACGCAAAGTACCTGTGTAGGAAACATCTCTTCGACCAGGCCCATTCATGTCTATAAATAGATCCCTTGGGCTCCCCATTTCAGGACTGAAAAAATTGAAAGACTCTATGAAGCTCCCATTGCATATCTATTTCTCCTAGATCCCTCAAATTTTCTCAGGTAGCTCTCTAAACTACGAGAGAAGAGAAAATTAAATTGGTTAAGCATGTTTTGAATTTCTTCACATTCTCCAGTCATCATCCATACCTACGTGGTATATGTGCGTGACATACCTATACAGTATACCTGCATTCCATACCTGCGTGGCATACCTACGCGGTACATCTACGCGGGGTACCTATGTGGCATACTTGCATGAGGGACCTATGTGACCAAATCAAGTACCATTTTTAAAATCCATTCATGGCAGGGTATCTCTTTCCTTGGTTCCATTATCTGAAAGGGGATAAGTTGAAGCCTCCACTAACTCCTCCTGACTTCTCAAACCTTTGGGAAAGGTACATCAGTATGTCTCATATTTGGGTTTGTATTTCCACATTCAAGGGTTTCCCATATTTTTTACAATGGGGTTAGGATTAATGGGATGTTTGTGGGTTTTTATATCCACAGTCACATGGAATTTTCTCCTAGAAACAGTGTTGGGAAGTTCTCGGTTTAGGGTAGGGTTGGTTACCGACCTCGCTCTTCTCAAAGAGGTGACCTGGGACCTCAGGTCTCTAGTAGAGAAGGTACACTTCAAACTTTCTGTTCCACGGAAGCATAGGGGATGTCTCCCTCTCCCACCAGAACCAATTTCTGGGAAGCCATCATTGTATAAGCCCCTCACCTTCACCCCTTATTCCTTACATTGGACTGTTGTCCAGTGTAAATAGAATAAAGGGTAGGTTCATCACCTCGCCCTCTTCCACGTTCAACATTCTCTCTTACATCCGCATAGAGGAAAAAATTTAAAGTGTAAAGTTTCATTGTATAATCCTTCAGATCCTCTTGTTTCTCACACCGAGCATGAATCATGTGGTCTTAGAGATACGTGATGGTTACAACATGTGCACAAACACTCATTGGAAAGAACTATGAGAACTCTGATTCCTGTTCAATCTAGGATATGTAGGATGCTCTTTCAGGGCCCGAGTTCGCTGGATATCCTCCTCAGGTATCCAACCCTAATTCCTCCCATTTGGGCATCCTCCTTAAGAAATAAGCCTCAAATTCAATCCTAAAATCATCAAGGCATCCTTTTCAGGAATTAAGCCCAAAATCATCTCTCTCAAAGAACCATACTCTCCTATGAGACTTATCGAACTATGTGGTCATTGATTCCCATCCATATGGGATACATAGAAAGCCCCCTTGAGGTTAAAACCGAACATTTCAAATCAGCCCTATTCTCTTTGGGCCATATTCCCAACAGGGTTTGATCTTACATGGAAACACATATCCCTTCCATGTTCCTTGGGCTGCTACAACATAAGTCCCACACTAAGTCTCAACTAAGCACCTTCATCTTAGGTGTCCTTATCACATGACCTTAAAAGGTATGATGTGTCATATTAAGCGACGCCGAACTATGAGGGTTCTGATTCTTTTCACAAGGATACGTAGGTAGCCCATTTTATAGGAATGATCCCAAGATCAGAACAAACCTTCATCTCCCTAGATGACAATAAATTCCAGAGTGCCCCACTAAGTGGATTAAAAAACCAGTATCATCACAATGATGATTAAAAGAATCTCTAATCAGTATATTATAGGATACCATTGATGGAATACCTTTAATACATATGGATATTTCCATTAATGAAGAACCATTAATACATACTAATGATTCCAAAGTTTTACTCATGTTAATAATTGATTATAAATTCCAAGGGATACTTATGATATACTTGGTAAATTAATAAGGATTCATGAAAATATTTTAATTTTACAAAGAGAGTCTTAGAGTAGACAATAATTCCCCCCCCCACCCAAAAGGGTGTGATGATTCTGACCTCCCATCCTCTCGACCAATGCATGTTCTTAAGTATCATAAATTTTAAAACATAATGAACGCCTACCTTTGGAAAGCAGGTCCTATTTCGATAAGGAATTGTTGGAAGTTTCTAATTCCATGAATAAATCAAATGGAAATCGCCTGGAAACAGTAATTCATAAATCTAGAACACACATTTCAAGTAACTACAAAACAATAAGCTTACCCTCTCTCTCTAGGCCATTAAGGTTTTTTTCATCTATTTTATTTGAAAACCCTTTTCATTGAGAATTAATTCACATACTATCTATATAACTTACAATTTAAATTCTATAAAATATGATTATATTTGATGGGTTCCTTCCTTCCTTCCATCACATTTATGGATTTCTATCATCTAAATTATCTATCATAGTTCCCCTGATTCCTTCACCTAATTACTTTTATTTTCCCCTTCACGAAATTTACAAGATAATTCTTCCCAAAAATTTCACTATTGGGATGTTGTAATTTCTTACAAATATATGATTTTTCAAACAATCCTTGGGAATTAAAATCCCTTCTCTGATTCATATATCCAGACCCATGAGACCCTTGATATTCGATGATCTATATTTTGAATTTGAGGAAAAATAAAAAAATTATCATATCTATAAAATCAAAAATCACCAAATATTTTCATAGATTTGTATTTAGACTACCAAATAAGTAGTAAAACTTATTTCAATTTCAATGAATATTCTAGATGTGTGTCATCCATGTCTTTTGAATTTTTCCTTATGTGCCCCGATATATTTGTCATCATTTATCATGATGATAATGAAATCCCTCTCCATTTTATATCATAGAGTGTGAGGAAAATATTTATTGAGAATAATTTTCTTGAATTTGTTAAACTCTAACTCTTATATATCTTGTTTAAGATTTATATTTTTTTTTCAACAACAATCATTGATCAGTTTTCCTTCCATAAGATAAATAGATATCATGACATTCTCTTGCTCAGATAATTAAAAGAAAAAAATCATATATTTTCAATGGATTTGATCCATTGTTCCTCAATTAAAGGATAAGAATATCCACTGAATTTTAGAGGCCTTTGTCATATAATGGTCTCAATTACAACATGCTCTTTCTTAGGGGGTTTGTGTTTTCTCACTGATTCATGTTTCTATTCATAACTTGAGTTAATTTTATACGTATTTTCACAAAGTTATTGAACCCTTATATCATTGGGTTTGGAATCTCATTTGGGAATTTCCTATCACATTGGTTGTTGACTTGATTCATACGATTTTCATCCATTGACTAAAATAATAGTAAAATGTTGGGATATGAAATTTTAAACTATTAATCATATAAAATGGAATCTATGAAAATTTATGGTATAATATAACATGACCAAAATTCCTTAACCTATGAATTTATAGGTTTTAATGTATGTTATCCTTAGAAATTTTCCTAACATAAGATTTTATGAGAATTTTTTTCCTATCATAATGGTTTGTTATGACCTTGTGAATTTACCAAATAATATCCCCTAGAACTGTCATATTAGGTGTGTAACAAAACATATTTTTCATGAACTAGGTTATGATCAATTAAATTAACAATATGCCTTTTGGGGGGTTATTACCCCTAGGTACAATTATTCTAGAGCCACATCCACTTGTAGTATCCTGACATGGATTTTGTTTCTTAGAAATAACTTACTCTATATATTACCATGATATAAGTATTTTCCTTTATTTATTCATATCCCTAAGTCTTTTACTAAAATTTTCAAATCCTAATCCCCAAAAATAACTAGACCCTTCTCTAATAAAAACTTTGATAAGTTGTATCATTTATAAACCTTAATTCATTACTTATTACATAAATACACACATAATATAATCCCAAAAGATTGAAAGGATTAGTCTATTTGGGTAATTAAATACATAACATAATAACAAGAAACAAGGATTAAAAAACATTATTTAAAACTCCTTAATATTTTATTAAAATTTCATGGCTCTTCTAAAACTAGACATGATAAAATAAGGATATACATAAGAAAAGGGTGAGTTATAAAGCCCGATAATGTAATAATCAAATCATAAAATGATAAAAGTAATAACTGTTATTCGATAGGTATATTAGGGTTATATGTGATGTGGTGAAAATAGGGAGTGACTTCTCTCCCACATCGTGCTCTTCTGAGGTTTCTCATAGATCCTCACTGGGGGGAGGCCACCGTGCCACCTTCAGATTTATCCTCCACCTCTTCCTCCCTCCTTCTTTCTCCCTCCCCCTTTTCTTTCATTCCCCAGGTTATCCTCACTCACTTTTGTCCTACCCTCTTCTTTTCTCCCACTCGACTTTGGGGTCCTTCCCCTATTGAAGCCCTCATTTCTCCTCCCCTTCTATTTCCTTCTGGTAGTCGTGTTTCTGACCCCACATTGGTCTGGTGCAGCAGATTTCTCAGGGAGATTTGGGATGTGAGGGTTGATTTTTTTGGCTTCCCAAGATTCTAGGCTTTCCCAATTACTGAATTTTTGTTCATATTTTTCATCGTTGTAATGGTGTTTTTTATGGTAGTGTCTACTCATGATGCCTCGGTGGTGGTCACACGATGATGAGGTTGATTTCCAACTTTGGCTCTAGTGGTCATTGGGAGTCTCACTTCTTTATACTGATGGTTTTAAATAAATTGTATTGTGGTTCAGTAGAAGGTCGCCTCTCCCTGGTTTTCCCTACCCTCTCCAAACTCTTCTCTAGACTTCTTCTCCTTCTGTCAAATCTAATTCGACCTGGTGTATTGGTTCTAGGTGAGGTTTTGGGGTGGTTCTGTTTGATTTATGGTGGTATTTTCATGAGAAGTGATATTTTTTCATTTTTCTCCTGATTTGGTGAATTTGGTCTCCACTCTTGCAATCGGTTACTATTTACTTGTTCATTTCTCACTGTTGGTGAGGGAAGGGGTGTTATTTTTTAGTTTTATTTGATCTCAATAATTTTTAGTTAATGTGTTTCTAGTATTTTTTGAATTCTTTCAGTGATTCTATCATTGGTGCCCAGGGTTGGGATGATGGTGATAGTTACTAGTGTGTAGTGTGCACTGCTAGAGGGTCTCTCACTCCATTATGATGCTTATATGTGATGGTTTGAATTTTTTTGAAATTTTCTGTGTGTTTTGTTCTTTGGTTTGGTGCCTCCTCTTTTTTGTATGGTGTAATGTGTGTTTTGGATAGTGTTAAGTTTTTTTGGAATTTTGGAAGTTCTGAGGTCCGCACTTATCCATAAAAGTGGGTTTTTATTATGAAAATGAAAAGAAAGAGATTTTGAGGAATAGGTATATCAATGTGACAAAAAATTTCTGATAATTATAAATGTAAACATCAAAGAATGATATAATATAATTACATCAAGGCAACATAAGAATGTGGAAACAACATTAAACATGACATCATAAGCATAAGTCAAGGATAACTGCAAAGACATCAGAGAGTAGAACTCTCAAGATAACCTCTCATTCACCATACATGGAATATAATTAGAAAAAAACATCACCCAATGCATTGGAATGCTATATAATTATGGGCCCACCCATAACATTCATATCATGTGCATCAATTAGTGTGCCACATGGATAATAAAACATTAACATGACTTTAATCATTTTTAATACCATGATTAAGGAGTGTGGGTTAATTAAATAGATTTCCAAAATCAATCAATTGTAGGTACTTCTAGGTGAATACCCTTGAGTGGAAATGTGGATGGGTTATCATTAGACAAATTTTTGGCAGGAAACATCCCAACATAATTTGGGCAGCATAAGAGGTGTATATAAAGATTCATTGAATGGTTTAATAAGAGTGAAAGGTAGTCTATAATTAATTTTAAATCATAAGGATAGTGAAAGGGATGTGTAAAATATAATTCCAATATAAAAAACTAAAATGGCATAATACAAATAAAGTTCATGGATAAAGAGGAAGAGGAGTGGATCCCCTATCTTGAGAGGGAACCTCTAAAATCATGAGAGGAGATTCTTAAGAGAATGGAAAATCCTTTGTAGTAATTTAGATAGGGAGAGTAAATACATGATAAATGGGTTTTGAGTCAAGATTAGAGGGAGGTTGGGTGAGTATTTATAACAAATGAGTGGGGGTAATTTATTAATGTCTAAACATAGGTTTTGGACTCTATGTGATAAATTAATAAAAACCAAAAACCTTCCCATTTTTTCCCAATGGTTTCTACAAAAGCGAATTGGATTTAAATATTTTATAAGTCCATGAACTTAAAATATTAAAATAATATCATTAGTGATGTGGAAGTGAGTCAATTTTATAATGAATTGATTTTAAAACCTTAAAATATACTATAGGTTTTCGAGGGTTCATTAAGGGTTTATAAAATTAATCAAATAAATTATAAAAATAATTATTTCAAATTGGGAAAATATATATGGTCATGGATTAATTTTATATCATATATTAAATCACTTTTGTGCTATTATGATGTTATAATACAAACCATATATTTCTACTATATTTATATTTTACCCAAAAAATTAACCGTCTCATAAAATTATGAAAAAAACACATTTGGATAATTTCAATGTGTTGATTTGAAAAATATTATTTATTTTACCAAAATAATTTTCTATATATGATAATTTATAATTTTAAATAAATATATCTATTTACCATAATATACTTGTTTTATGATGTTACCCACTTTCTAACCCTTACAAAAATTACATTGGAATTCATTAAATTATATTATAATTTAAATTTTAATAATTACTATCTAATAATAATATTTTTTAAAATATTATTTATTAAAAAAATTATTTATTATATCTAAATATAGACTTAATTGAAACTATATATTTTTCAAAAATACAATTTTTACTTCTTCATGTCAAAATATAATTTCTATCAAACTCATTATATAATCACTAATAACGAAATAATAAAATGGGATAAATATAACAATTATTTTAACAAAATGATATAGAAATTAATTTTACTAAGGTCTAGATACATAACCCCTTATTACATTAGATTATTCCCTAAGGGTATGGTTTAAGATGGTGGTTCTTCAGATAGCATGGTTTAGGTTGTGATCTTATTAAGCTTCAAATTCTCCCATTAACAATTTCATTCATGATTTAGTTATTGAATATCATCTGGGGTTTGTTCAATTGAAAATCCTAGTAATTATATTTCCCTTAAAGCCTCTAATAAATGGGCTTCATAGGGTATGATCCTACTGGTTGATTCCATCACTTCATATGTTCGTGCGAATTGGGTTTTATCATAAAGATTAATATATTTTAATCTTAACGGTCACTATAGAATGGATATATAATCAATGGTATTTTAAATATTATAGGAGATATTTTCTAATGTTAAAAAATAAAAATAAAATTGATTTTTTTTCTATAAATTCATTACTTAATAAGGAATTTATTCATTCAGAATAAAATTTCATTTATAAAATTTCTAGTCATTACACTTGGTTTATGTTTTATGGTTCATAATGTTAAAGATTATTTAAAAATATTTGAGTGAGACTATGGTTCATTTGTGGTATATTTTAATCCTTAATCACTCACCCAATAGAATAATTTTTTCTAGTGACTCACAACATGCTCAAAAGAAAATAGTTATAGTAAAAAATACAAACAATAATACACCATGAATTTGGAGAAATTGTTTTGGAAGGATGAGCATACAAAATATATATGTTCCATAGAAAAAATGGATGTTAATGATCATGAAAAAAATTTATGAGTATAATTTTATATACTCATTATGCTTTTAATGGTGATATTTTCTTGGTTTAAAGACTTTAATCACAGATCCATGAATTTATTATCAAGGGTAAAAAGTGTTGTTCCAAAGTGGACTCAAAAAAAATCCAAAAAGATAGAAACTTCATTGAGTTTTTTGAAAATACGTAATAAAATTTTAATTTCCAAATATTATTATGATTCAATAGATCTTGATGTGGAACAATATTATTCATCACCAAAGAAATAAAGAAACAAACATGCATCAAGAAAGGTAAAATAAGAAAGAGAATGTTGAGGAAATTGATTTTAGAGTAACTGATCAATATGGAATATGGATTCTAGGAAGTGGTTGTGCTTCCCATATTATGGAAAATAAATAATTTGTAATAAGCATAAATTATGACAAATATGGTTTCATTCACTCTGTAAATGATTAAGGGTAAAATATCATAGGTTTAAGAAAACAAATAAGAGGAAAATATGTGATGTTCCTGACTTGGATATAATTTACTAAGATTGAGTCAATTTTTTGAATCATGGAATGCATTAAATTTTTATAAGAATGATTTATTCATCAAATGAACATGTGTAACTATTGCGATTCAATGGAATCTTAAAGGGGGACCCCATTGGTGGAGAAGAAAAAATGTGATTTCCATCCATGGAGGAAGAGAACTATTTGTGGAAAAAATAACATAGAAACTTTATACAAAATAAATTGGAAGACTTAGTAAATAATTAAGGATCATGTTATATATTTAATCTCTTATATTTTTGAACTCACACACGTGACACTTTATAAATAAGGGAAATCATTTAGAAGGCTTACAATCCAAAGAATAAGAAGTTGATGAAATTGATTGTATTGGTGACAATAAATGTGTGTGGACCACTAACACCCAAAAAAATGGATAGAAAGAGGTATTATATTATTTTTACCAATTTTTATAGTTATATATATTTGTTTATTCTAATATCTTATAAATCCAAAGTGTTCAATTGCGTTATAGGTTATGAGATATTAGGGTAGAAAATGATAGAACTGAAAATTTAAAAGTTATAGACTAATAATGGTATGGAAGTAACATATAATTTTGTGGAATAATATCTCACAAATAATGGTATACAACACCATGTTTCATCAGTATGTACTCACAATTAGAATGATGTTATTGAGAGAAGGAACCATATTATAAATAATATGGACCCAAAAATTATGCTTGAGAAAAATATATCAGATACATATTGGAAAAATAACGGATTCTATAATTTTATTTCCCAAATATGGGTTTTACTTGTACAAATAAAGAGAACATACCCTTTAAGATATGATATAGGAAAAAAAACAAAGACTAAAGTACTTTAAGATTTTTTAAAGTGAATGTTTTCTTTATGAAAAGTAAATAATTTAATTTTTGAAGTCCATGGGGATGAAGTTATTTTCCTTGGTTATTCATCCAAAATCAAGTTGTAAAAATTAGAAAAAAAAAGTTTAGGAAATTTATAGAAAGACAATATATAAGAATTGTTGAAAATGAGAAGGTTTTATAACCCAAAAAGAATAATTTTAAATGAAAATATGATGAAATATATCATGAAGGAGATACTTAGGTGAACATCTTAAGGGGAGAATATGTTTTTATAGAAGACTCTATAGAAGAAAGTGAGGATGAGGGAAATAAAACACATTAAGAAACATTAAAGAGAGTAATATATTGGGATCAAATCATTGGTAGGAACATTATTGGTGATCAAATATATCCAAAGAAAAGACAATAGATTAAGATTTTACTAAAAACTATTATCCATATCAAGTAGAGACTAAGTGTTTGGAAGTAGAATAAAAAGATGAAAATTATGTCAAAGAGATACATTAATAACAATAATATATTGGAAATAAAAAAATCTTTTAATTTTTTCCAAGGATGGAAGATAAGAATTCCATTAGAACCAAGTGGATATTTTTGAAGAAACTAAATTAATAAGGCATGGTAACTTAGATTAAGGTATCATTTTTGTGTGAGTGATACTTCCAAATCAAATGGATTGATTTTTATGAGACATCTTCTTTTATATCCTAATTAGAAACAATTTTTAAATTTCTTTAAAATAACTTCACTACGAGGATATAAGGTGTACGAAAAGGATTTCAAATCAGTATTTTTTAATGAAGAAATTCTGGAAGACATTTACATTGAAAAACTAAATGGATTTATTTTTTATAAAGATGAAAGAAAAGTGTGTCAACTAAAGAAATATTTTTAAATAAAAAATTAAGCACTATGGGATTATAATTATATGATTGATCAATACTTGGAAAACTTGTATTCCAACTATGAGGAGTTAATCGCAATATGTTCATCAAGTAATAAAATAATAAAAGGATGTTGGAAATTATTTTTATGGATGACATAATTTTTAGGGGATTAAAAATTCACAGTCAAAGTAACTTCAGAATATATGAGGTGTGAATTTAATATGTCCTTGATTGATGTGTCAACATTTTCCCTTGGTCTAAAAGTGAATCAAGGTAGGGTAGTATATTAATTTCTCAATCAAAATGTGCCAATTAAATCCTAAAGAGGTATAGAATAGAATATTACAAGCCCATTATATCATTAGAGGATGAAATTTTTAATAGATGATGGTGGAAAGGTTTTTGATATCTTGGAGTAAAATAATATTATTAGAGTTCTATTGTACTTAACAGAAACACCAACCGATAATTATTTTTACACATTTCAAGATGTTCAATACCAAAATTATCCCATATAAATCCACATTATAGTATTTAAAGGAATTATTAATTACATCAATAACATGGTGTATTTTGGGATGTTTTATCATATAACAACATATAATGAGTTATTAGGCTATAAAGATGCATATTAAGATAGTTTAGTGGATAATGACAATTCAACATCAGGTGGGGCATTATATTTAAATTTTATGTCTAAGTAAGAAGAAATAATACATTTAAATTAGTAATAAAGAGGACAAATATGTTTAGTTTAATCAATAATATACTCAATCGATATAGATATTTTAACCCTTTGAGGATGTTAGAGTTGATGAGAAATCTACTATTTCAATAAAGATTCATAACTCAAGTGTTATCAATATTATCAAAAATCATATTAACAATTCAATAACAAAGCACATCAAGAGAAAGTATCACTTCATCTAGGATAAGTTTGACTAAGGGATAGTGAGAGAACCTCATATAGAGCCATCAGGATTCAACATCACTACAAAGGTCATCATCCAAAACACATCTTGAGAATTACTCACAATTGAGCATTAGAAACCAAAAACCAGATTTAGAACATGAGGAGAGATACTAAAAATCAATAATAAAATGAAACCAGATGAATCATGTTATATATAAAATTCTATTGTCATCCAAAAGTCATGAGTTATAAAAATCCATTCTAACAGAGTTTCTAATTGATGGAATACCCACTATCTTAAATAACCCAAAAAACAAGGCTAAATATCCAAATAGGAAAAGGAAAATGTGGATGAAAAGAAAAAGGGTATAACATATTCCACTCAGGACAACCACACTATTTCACACAAAGAATTTATCCCCATAGGGTATAATACCTTCACTGAGTTCTGAAAAAAGGTTGGTTATGCGGCCATATTGGGTTATCCCCTAGAAATCAATCTAACTAGAATGGACCAAGTGATCACATCATAATATAGATCTGGTTTAGATGATAATACTTTTTATCTAATGTTTATATGAAGGCCTATTTCTAGAATTAAACATCCAATGAGTCCTCAACATCAAACTTGAGAAAAAAGAACAATGAAGGTTCAAACTTCCACTCCAATCAGAGTGTGGTTAGGGTTATTAAATGGAAAATTTACACTTAATACCTTGGATAAATGACTCTAAATGAATTATTATTACTCAGACCCTTTACAATCCATAGAGAATATTCTGGGAGTCATACTTTAAATAACAAATGAAATGAAAGACTCTTCAATATCTTTGGGCCTCGAATTACATCCAATCAAATATCAACCTATAATCAAATAAACAAATTAAAGAGATAAATAAAAAATACTGAAAAAATATAAATTATTTTTAAATCATACACTCTAGTTTCAAATTATAAATTCTCTTTTAAATAATTTCAAAACTATACACCCAATCAAGAACCATAATGTTCCATTTCAAAAATTGTTAGGATACTCTAACAATTATTTATTAAAACACTCATGAATTCTGAAAATAATGCATTCAGTTAAAATTTTATTTCAAAATTTCATTTATTAATTCCAAAACCCCTCTTAAGAATCAATGTTAAATTTTTCAAATCCATTATTAATTATTACATTAAAATTTCAATACATCATATTTATTCTAAAACATTTTAACAGATATATTTATAATGTTAAAAAGATATCATCTATTATAAATTCCATGTTTACATCATAAAAAAGTGACCATTTACACTAAATAAACATTTCAACTCCATTAAAAAATAACTTCACTAGTATTAAAACATGCATCTACCACATATAACATAATAAAAATTCATTATAAACATATTTTGTTAGTTTTACTGCCTAAAATTAAAAAACATTCCCTTAAATATATTTAAAAACCATGTTTAATTTATAAAACCCTATAAAGATTAAATAAACCACCTAAAATAATCATGAACATCTCCATTAATTATCACCAAATAACTTGAACATGTCATATCTAAAAAAACTGAAAATTAGAAATTATAACACAAAATTCAAGGTGTATTAGCAGTTGTGTGTAGTTCGGCCACATAGTTTGGAGAACCATGTTTCAGCCACACAACTTCCACTAAGAGTCACTTAAAAATATATAATCATGCTCTACATATATTTTCTAGCCATGTGAGCTCTTTTGGTACTATTAATTCAACTTATATTGTAATATACCAAAAAATCATTTTTAGAAACTAACATAACATTAAGGATTCTAAAACACCATAAAAAAACTTCATACATGTTGAAAATAATAGGAAACCACACAAAACAAGATAGAAAACCTAAATTCTCATACAAACTAAAAATTTGGTTCTAAAATTGTTGACCAGAATCTTCTTTATACCTACATATAAATTTCTTAAAATACTATATTTAATCACCCATTACTTCTTAAAAAATAAAGGGTTATTTAGAAACTGTTCCCTCATTAGAACCTAGGATTTGATACCAATTTTTTCATCAAACAAACCCAGGAATACCCTAGTTTGAGAACCCAATAAAACTAATGAAATGATTTAAGGGGTGTTCCAAATCCCCTCAAGATAAAAAATAACTAGGCCATTAGATAGAACAAGATGATATTGATTTGACCTAGTAAATAGAAATAAAACAGAGCATGACTCTTCCAAAAAATTTGGAATGACCTATCTATAAGTTAGATGTCCACACTAAATCAAACAAATTGTTATATATATATATAACCATCTCATATGTAAAACATAATACTAAAATATAAATAAAATTTAAGGGTCTGTAATGGATCACACAACCATGGAAAAAATATAAAAAACCAAACCAATCTTCCTATGACTCTATGATTCACCATCCAACCTCAAAACCACAAAAACTTTATAAGGGACCATAAACTGAACCTAGAAACTAAAAATAAAATGAGATAGACATGAATAAAAACCACTGTATTAATTCTAAAGAAATCACACCCTATACATTATGTTTAAGTATATGATTTAATTCATACTGGTTTGAAATAAAAATTATGAGAATATGGGTTTTCTATAAAAATATGTAAAAAAAATCATGATCTATTTCCCTTTACCATTTTAATATAGTTTCTTTTCAATTATACAGAATAGAACCTTTTTAAATAAATAATACTTTAATGATATAAATTAAAAGTTTCAAAATATTTGAAAAAATTTAACCCACTAATTTCCTTTGACAACAAAGAATACAGTAGAAAAAATAACAATGATAATAATAATAGCATAAAGTGAGATTCAAGAGAAATGAGAAATAATAACTATACTTGAATCATAGAAAAAAAATTAAAGTATCCAATATATTGTAAGAATGTGTTAAAAATCATGGTAGGACCTAGGAGTTTCATGAACCAACACCAAAAACCCCTGAACCAGGCTCCTAATCCAACTCATGACATACCCTAGGAGAATTCTCTATCTTCTTAGGGGGATACAAGAGCCAAAGGGAATAAAAAGAGAAATTTTTGGAGCAATTTCTCTAAATAAAACTTAAATTTTCATGTAGTATAAAACATACATACAAAAGAACAAAAATGAAAAAATACAAACACGATCTCAGCTACAAAGAAAAGAAAAGTCAAGATGGTAAATACTGATACAACTGTATATATAAACTAAAAAATATATAAACAACCAACCAAATTATATGGTGACCCTGTGAGTTACACTCCAATTCCCAAACCTTATATTATTCTAAGATGATTAAGAAAAATATAGAAACCTCAACCTAAAGCTAAAATAATAAGATAGGTGTGAGTATGAGACTCAGTGAGCATTCTAGATAAAACCACACCCCATTAATTACCTTTAAATGAAATATAAATTTCATGATAGTTTTAATTATAGTTTATAAAAATAAATTTCACATTTATATTTGTTTCTAAATAAATAGAAATCTATTTCCCTCTTTTCTTTAAGACATTACTTACCTAAAATGTGTAGTTAGGGAATTTTTGAAAGGTAGTTTTTAAAACATATAAAAAGGTATAAAGGAGTGTTTCTAAAAGGCTCCCTATTAAGTATGTTTATAAAAGTGAATAGGTCTAATAGTTAAATCGTATTTCATAAAAACACTCAATTCATATATTTTCTTTTAAATAGAAGTATCACGGAGATAATAGGGAGCATTCACAACCATAATAAAAAGAGAAAAATAATGGAATGTGGTAAATGGGAGAACAATATGTAATCTATTATATCAATAATAAAAACAAAGTATCTAATTTAAATAAGATAAAACCAGTAGACAACGGATTTCTTTGGAGATGCATGGAAAATATAAAACATAATAACCATGATCTATCATATTGACATGCATGATGAAATTAAAAAACCCTAACACTAATTATTATCTTACCTAGAATAACTGAGTTTTATAGTCTCAAATTAAAGAATAGTCTATATCAAGGGCCACTAGACAGAGCATACTTTCAAGCTACTATATCCGCATTCTGAAAACTTTTGTTCCCTACTCTCCGTTCCTAGGGTATATGTGGAATGAGGGTAACGCAAGAAATAGTAACCAATCCATAATATAAAAATAAAGGATTAAATCCATCACATGAGTGAGTTTCACACATACAAGGACCACCTACAAACACCCCTCCATAGAATCTTCCCTTTCATTCAAGCAATCAATATATAAGGAAAGTCCCATACTATGGAAATTCATATTCCATTAAAAATTAATAAGGAATGGGACCAATACTAAGGAGTATTTTTCAAGAGGATACCCCTTTAGAAAGTTCCAAAAGGTCATTCAATAATCGTTGAAAATTAAGTTATAAATTCCATAAAGAAAACCAAGAAAACTAAAAGCATCTAAATTAATAAATGAAAATAACTAGAAACAAAAACAATATTTTAAAACTCACAAATAAATTTTAAGGTCTGTTCAAGAATTTAACCAAACAAATGGTGTGAAAGTTTAAACAAACAGGCTTAAGAAGTTCCATTTATAAGGGAAACATTATTTACATTTGAAAGAAAAACCATGAAGAACGTGATATCTATTCTAATTAATCTTTTAAAGAAATCAATACTATGAATTTATATCATAATAAGGGTATAAACAATCAATAAATAAATGGTTCTTGAATTTAAAAGTTGATACATAGATAAACATACCTTAAATCATTGGAAACAAGTCAGCTATGATAAAACCCACAAGAAATGGCCTTATAGAGAGCCTCGAAGCCCTATATAACAAACCACAAGGATTAGATGCCTCTATTTATATCTAGGGTTCAAAAAAGCATGAAAACTATAAGGTAGTTAGAAGAAAAAAATAGTAAATGAGAGTAAAAGACTAAAAAGTGGTATGAATATCAACACCATGAATAATCGTACAAAAAAAATAAAGAAACACCACCAAAATACCATGAATCGGATCCAAACTCATAGGTAAGTGCCCCAAGGGCCGAGTGAGTTGAATGGGAGGGGAATAGGGTAGTTTGGGGTTAAAATAGTGTAAAGGATAATAAGTAATTTCAATATTTTTTAAATACTAGACAGGATGTGTAGTTTTGTTTCATGGTTTCCCAAACGATGCACCAAATTTGTTCCCCCTTATGGACTCACTTGGGCACCTCACATAGTTCAACTACATGGTATGGGAAACCATGTACCAACCATGAAAATTTGTTATGTCAAATTTCAGAACCCATTAGAATGATTTCTACCTTTTTTACTAACTATGTGAATGTTGTACACCCTCACACTTATGTAAAAAAAACTCGCACATTTTTCACTTGGCCCCACATGGTTTAGACTCAATCATGTGCCAACCATGTAGAATAAATTTCATAAACAGAAAATGAATAGAAACAGGATCTGACATCAGGTAGTCACGTGTTTCCTTCCCATAACCATGAACACTAACATTGAAATAGAATGAAAAGAAATCCTAAAACTCAAAAAATTGACATGAAACCCATAAAATCAAAGAAAAATAAAAAATAATAATAAATAAAAGAAAATAGGAAAACAAAAACTATAGTGTGATAATTCTTCCCACTAAAACCATTTCTAACCCTACGAAGCCTCAATGATTTCAATTAATCAAGATAAAGTAAAATTCACAACCACTTTTCACTTAACTTGATTCTCAAAAAAGAATAACCCCAAGACATAAATTAAGACGATAATAGTTTCCCTAACCTAAAATGGTCTAGACTCCACTACTAAAATACAATCACTTCAAAAGAATAAAAAAGGATAATACCATAATCCAAGAACCTTACTATCATCAAATACATTGGTCCTTCTCCAAGATCTAAAAATTAATTATGGAATGAAATCAAAATTTAATTTCTTAAGATACTGGGGGATAAACATAAGATATATTCTTAATGGATAATCGGTTAATGGAAAAAAGATAGAGAGAAATACTCAATAGAAATAGGTGACTATAGTGTCCTCCTCGACATTTTATGATTCTTCTAATACACCCAGAGATTTTATCATTTCTAAAAGAATAATGGAAAACACAAAAAGAAATAAAAAATAAAAGATTTTAAATGGATACATAAAACATGGGATGAAATAGAAATAGGTTTTTTAAGCTACGCAAGAGGAACCACTAAGAGGTATATTTGGTTTCATTACTTTTTTAAGAAACACCCTTTAATTTTTTTAATATGGTCTAAATGTCCACATGAATTACATGAATTTTATGAACCTAGAAATAAATTTTTTTTATGACCCTACTTGTCACATTGATGAAAAGCCATGAATATATTTTTATTATAAGTCAATGAGATAATAGAAATACTCTTAAAACAACCACTTACTTATTCAACATTAGGTTACTTCCAATTCCCTTTATTGGAGTCCCCTGCGCCACATCTAGAAAATGAAGAAGGATTTATTTCCTCAAAAAAATCCTACCAAAATTTCATAAACCTGAACCTCATGCCCCACCACATAGATATAAGAGGTCAAAATAAGTTCTTACACCCTTGTCTAATGATCTGGAGAAATCCTCTCTCAAATTATTGAGTCTTAAAGCAATCACCCATTGTCAACTCTATAAGATTGGGTGATAGGTTGAAAAAATGAAAAACACACTCTAACAAAAATTTATTATCCTATTATAGAAAATATAAATCCATTTCCTTCACTATATTCATGGCCTTATAGAAATAATATTGGATGAAATAGGCCTTGAATAATCCCTAGCAAGTGTCCTCTCATAGGTTAGTCATAAATACCGGTATCCACAACATCCAACTCATACCTTCAAGAATAAAGTTTTCAAACACAACTTCTATAGGCTTAGGAAAATAAATAAATCCAAAGATCTTATTGTTGATCCATGTAGAAAACCTGACTCTAGTAACTCAAATTTTTTGTTTACTTTATTACATTATCACTTTATATAAGGAATTTCATCCCGATGGACTGAATAGTTTAGTAGTCTTGCTAGACTGGATACATAGTTGAAATTATTATTAAAATTGAAAACATAAATTATTAAAAAAAATATTTATTAACACCACTAAACCTTATAATATCCCCTAATATTAATCACAAAACAATTCTTAGTATTCTGGGGTAAATAAAACATAAGAAATTAGTGATCTTTAATGATCAGTAAGGGTAAGTGTAATGAAGAAATTATGAATAGATAAGCATAATCAACATGTAATGGTATATAATAGAACAAAAATTCCATTTAAATAATTTTACTATAATGATAAGATAATAAATAATCAATATATAAAGGTAAATAACTACAAGAATATTCTGTTTAATTAATTAACTGAGAATGATATGAATCCATAGATAATATCATTGTGTAAAGTTCATGGATAATAATAACTAAATTCTTAATGAAGGAAATAATTAATCATTGAAAATCATGTTATTAAGGACATGATACCACTACCATAAATACATTTCACAATACAGTTTAAAATTTTAGGTAGAAACCTATTTAATTTAGCCAACTAATCGGTCTCATGAGACATGTCGATGCATCAAGGGGCTATCTATAACTAGGAATCACCCTTAATTGCATGTCCAAAGCATTCCCCATATATAAAATTATTGATTTAATTCATGAATAATATTCATTATCACCAAATATCCATATTTATTAAATAACACATATTTTTCAATAATTCATCAGGTAATCAAATAACTTTCAAAGTAAATACCCTATGTAATAATGGTGTATAGTTTATAAAATATTTACCTCTATGATGAAAATAATATGGATAAACATGAATTGAAACATTAAACATAATGAATAAATATATATTCATGCTAAATATGTCAAATGGTAAGTATCTACACCATGTAAAATTTAATAGGTTCATACTATAAAAAATGTCTCAATGAAATGGAAATTAAGGTGAAATATCTTACAATGATCATAATGTTCAAGTGAGATTTAATCAATGAATACATTATTTGTATCAAATTTAAATCCACATAAAATAAGTGGGAATTCAATATAATATAATAAAAATTCATTTTACACATAATATTTCAATATCTAAGGAAAACTAATATTTAGTATAACCCAATGAAAATAAATTGAGTACTAAAATTTGTTACTAGTTGGTAACATTCATATTAAATAGATTTGGATGAAATAATTCAAATTGAAACTTAAAACACTAATAATTATTAATAATTAATTAAATTTCATGTCAAAGTGGTAGTATATACACCATATAAAATAAATTGGTTTCATAATATTAAAATATACCTCAATGAAGAGAAATTGATATGGAGTCCCTAACCTTGAGTTTGAATCATCACATACATTATTTATATACCTGAGTAATAAAATTAGGTTAATTATTTAAATTATTAATAAAATTTCAAACTTTTATTATTCCACTTATTTCATTTATTACCATACTATATAAATTACTTAATCAATTATGTTTATACCATGTGTTTCAGCAATATTTTACTTATGTGTCAAAAATGAATTCGGTAGGTTGACTCTTGGTCTAAGAGGTAATTATTTCAACCTCTCCAAAATAATAGTATTGAGATAACTATAATATTTATACATCATCTACACTTATAATACCAATCAAGAAATATGGTTTTGGGAAATGAAGTTTGTTACAATCATATAGACAATATGGCGTACGCATGCATTAGTAACATTTCCATTTTTCAATGATAGTTATAGAAAGGTGGTAAGTAAAATTTTATATTTAAAAGATAATAATAATATCTTTAAACCCATTATTTCTTTAAATATACTTATATATTTCATCCATTTAGTCTGGTGATAAAAAAGAGGGTCTCGTTTCTTCATAAAGATGGTAGTCCACATGTACACAAACAACGTTATCATCTTTAAGTGAGTGAAAAGTTAAAAAATAATATATAATCTTTTAAGTATGATAAATGTTTATTTAATATAATAATTATTTCATTTATATCTCATATATTTATTAAATTTATTCATATTACCTTTCATTTAAAGAATTAGTGAAAACAAGTCACATCGCTTCACAAGACAGTAGTCCATCATAGACACGAGTGATGTTATCATATCCCCTAAGGAATGGCAATTAAAGAAGTTATATATTATATAATGTCTAAAGAGGTATAATTATGTTATAAATATCATATAAATAAATTATATCCACCATCATACCCAACCATGAGATTTTTTGATTGAAAACGTGTCACATCAGTTCTTGAGGTTGTAGTATGTCGTAGACACCAGTGACATTATCATTTCCCATTTGAGGAACATGAGATAGATATAGGTCATTCCATTTAAATAATAACATCACATTATATGGTTGATAATTATGTTTTTAAATCCTCCTGTTCAAAAAGTAATTGAATGTGGTGAAGGAAGAAATAAAATAAAATCCTCAGTTAGGGATCTTGCCTCCTCTTCAGAAAAATTCAAAATTTTAGCACCAAAATGATTCTTAGGATGGATTTCTAACCTAAATAAGGATTATAGGATGAGAGTATGGATTTTAGGAATATATTTTGGAATTTATTTTCTGAAACAAATGGATTTTTAAATGTGAATCGGGGGAAGAGGGGGTAGCCTTTTATAAGTGAGTTGAGTGGCACACTTATAACTTTTTTAAAGAAAAAGTTGTACCCATGATTTTCACAATAAAAGAGGATTAAAATGGAAAATTATAGATACTATAAGATATAAGGTGGAAATATTTCTATCCAATGGGTGTTGTACAAGTTTTGGGTATTTGTTAAACCTTTTCTTTTTAGTTTAACCCATGGTAAACCCATTTCTACCTTAACTGCGGTAAATAATTTCTACTATTTGTTCTATTAATTATGCTAAAAATTTAAGTTAAACTTATTAAATAATATCAATTTGGATGATTAAAAAATTTGAATCCATTTTTCAAATTTAAATTTATATAATTTTAAAAATTCAATTTAAAATTAATCCCACAAACGTGACGAGAATGTGGGTAGTCAAAGAGAAAATATTCAAAATTATAAATAGTTTTTATATAAAATTTTAATATGAAAATTATATAAATAACCTAAATTTTATTAATATATATATATATATAATTGAACTAATTTTACTTTAAAACCAATTAAAAATATAATTATATTTATAAATAATTTAAAAAAAATGTAATTTTTAATTAAAATTCAGTATGTTAACTATTCGTCAAAAAATGAATCTTTTTATAAATTTATCTAAAATTAACCCAAAGATAATTTTTACATTTATATTCCAAAAAATAAGTTTATTTTTTCAAATAAATTTTCAAAATGTGGTAAAAAATAACTTCAAATTACATGTGCAAAGAGCTGTTAATACACCATTCGAAGAAATAAAGTTTTTCAGAAAACATTTCTTTCTCTTTTAAAAGGTTCTTATTTTATTTATAATAAATAGATAACCATTTAATTTATTTTATACATGTTTAAACCATATAATTTCCCTAATTTATTTAGTAATATTCATACCTGTAAACTTAATATCTAGGTTATAATATTCATTTTTAAGTAATAATATTTCAATGATGTATCATGTTTCATTTAAACCTAGTGCTGCGTGCATCAAAATCCTTAAAAAGGACTAAATTAATTTTAAAATAAATTTATTATAAAGTATCATGATGTTATATTCCATTCTAATCTTGGTTTTTTCTTTAATAACTGTTGTCGAACATAGTTCTTAACTTTAAAAAATATCAGGGTGTTGTATTCTCCCCCACATAAATAAATTGTGTCCTCACAATTTAATATTGATATTGATAATCAAGGGTTTGAAATTTTAAAGTACCTTCATTGAAAAATGAAATTTTTAAAAGGGTTAATAAGACATACTCTTAATAATAGATAATGGGATGTACAAAGTTCACATGGAATAACACAAAACTAGGTTTCTAAGTATGATAACATTGGTGGAAAGTGAAGATATGGACATGGAAGAAAAGCGTAAATAATTATAGAGAGTGATAGTGGTCATTGATCATATAAAATTGAATGATACATGGAAATTTAAAGACAAAAAACCATAAATATATAATGATTTAAAAGACCATAGGTTCAACATAAATGAAGGTATTAAGATAAATTTTGTTTAAAGATCCTTTTGCCTAGATTTGACGAATTTATTTACCATCATGACTGAGAACCTAAGAAACTATATCTTTATATAGGCACAATTTCATCCTTTGGATATAGATTTATCAATTCCTATATTATTTGTTACTCTAATAAATTAATATAAAATAGGAATTTTTATACCTGAATAACCAAAATTAAAAATTAATAGATCATTATATCAATAAAATAATAAAAATTCCTTCCTCCCATCTCTAGATATTTTTCAAGACCAAAATGGTTTGCTAAGGTATCTAATAACACCTAAAGGACAATATAATTTATTCTATAAATAGTTAACCTGAAGAATTGTCCAAAATTTTTCTATCCAAATTCAAACTCTAAAATTTTTTGAGGTAAATAAATAAACATTATATTACCTAGAAAATATAATGTGTCTCTTAATTTCACATTCCAGATGTTTGGATACCTTTATTACCATAAACCCTTGATAAAAACATGAATGCTTCAAAATAAAAAATATCAAGTTTTAGAATATATTCCATAAATCAATAATTACATTAAACTCAATAAAATATGACATAAAATATCAAACCTATAAAAAATTTCTTATTATCCAACACTATCCCATAAACATCTCATTATTATCTGAACATCGGGAACATATTACGGGTTATCCTCCCTCAATCATGTGTATTCCAAGAGGTCTAGATGTCCACTAAATCATTTTTATTGTACATAATTACCATTCAATATATAATCTCAAATCCTTTAATAAACAGTACAATAGTACAATCCTTATACATTTCATCATTCTTATAAAAATAATACCATTAATAAAATTCTCTTATAACATTTTTAATGATTCCAAAAACAAGCACATTAATCATTCCACTCTATCTATGGTAATATCATAATCTTGACCATTATCCCTTAGCTTCTTGGGAGTTATATTCCCTTGATTATGGGGAAATACATTTTCATAGTTCCCCATCTCCTTGCAGTTTGAACATTGAACATTGGAAATTTATTTCTTTCCCTTGAAAATATAATCATCGTAGTCTTTCTCTCCACACTTTTAGAAAATTTATTTTTCTTTTAAGCATGTACCAAGGTGTTTCCTTCCCAAAGTATCACATATTTGAAAATATTTATTTCCCTTCATCCATTTTTCTATCTTTTACTCTTATATTATTATTTTTATCTTTCTTCCCTTATAATTCATAAGAACTGTAGAATTATTTATCTCTTTTGATATCACATGATATTATATCTTCAAATGATAATAATGTTTGGGAGACTAGTGGAATTTAAATGATCATCTTAATCCTGATGAAGAAATGGTTGATATTTACCTTTGGATTATTAATGTAGTCCAAATAATTCCTTGATAACCTTGAAAGTTACCTTTTTTACTTAGTAACATTTTTATCTTATTTATGTCATATTCTAAGGAACTTACTTTAAATATCCATTGGTTGATCATGAATAAAATATTTTTTCAAGAATAGAACCATTAAATCCATTCATTGCATGTTTTCTATAACTTCTTCATCTTTAGTGCTTTAAATCGATGACCACAATTTATTTTCATCTCTCAAGATATGATAAAATTAAATGACAACTTTCTCCCATTCACTACTTTCACGACCTAGAAATATATTTTCTAAGAAAATTATATATTTCTCAAATAAAAATAGATTTTCATTACCATTTAATGATGGAGTTTTTGGATGCATGAAGAAGACTAACATTTTTACACCACATGGAAAATCAACATGCTGCTACATACAAGGTAGGTTATTACTCAAAACCTGAGTCAACTACCCCAATATGGTTATAATTTCATCAGTTTTAGTTGTATCTCCAGCTCCATATTTATTATATTTCCCATGAGCTAAATCCCAACATTCATTATGTGTATTGATACAACTCTCATTCCTTCCATTATGATCAATTTATAAATAATGTAATACACCAGATGAGATCAAAACATTATGAAACATAATGTATAATCCCATAATAAATGAAACACTTTACATAAATTGAAAATTTTAGGAACATCTAATCGAAAAATAAAAAAAAAATTGTTTCTTTGGTTGTATCTTGATTTTCAAATCATTTATATTGGTTTTACATGAAAATTTGAATTATCCTAAGTATATCCCCTAGGAGTGTCAAACTAGGTGCCTAGTAAGGCATGTTTTCATGCACCAGGTGTTGATCGAGTCATTATCAATATACTATTTTTTGAGTTATTACCCCTTGGTACTTATGTTCCAAAATTGTTCCTACTTGTAGTTTCCATAAAGGGATGTATTTATAGGAAAACCCAAATAATATATTCCTTACCAAAACATTATGATGTTCTTCAATACTTATCTTAAAATTATATAATAGGGTTATGTTCTCCAATATATGTTTTTCTAAATATAGTTCCCAAGGTTTCTACTAAATCTCCTCTAATACCAACTGTAGTGACCCCAAATATAGTGACTAGAGTCAGTGTCTATTAAATTACATTGGCACTAGACACACATAATCGCATCCCGATGGACCAAATAGGTTAATAATATTGGTAAACTAGATACATACTTGAAATTATTATTAAAATTTAAAACATAAAATAGAAAAATTGTTTTATTTTTGAAATACATTATTACCTTAGAATATACCTACATATCAATCACAAAACATTTTGTGGTTTCCTAGGAAAAATAAAAAAAATTTAAAGGGGTGAGCTCATATTCTTAGTATGGGTAAGAGTACATAGAAATCTATGAATAGATAAGAATAATAAATATTAAAAGTTAAATAACTAAACACATATTACATTTATATAACTTGACTATCATGATAGTATTAGGCATAACCAATATAGAAAGTTATATAACTAAAAAAACATTTCCTTTAATCAGTAAAATGTTAATGAAATGCATCTAGAGATAATATCATTGTTGAAAGACCATGGATAATAATAAATTAATTATTGATAAAGTAAATTATTAATCATTAGAAATCATTTTCTTATGAACATTATACCTTTACCATCAATACCCTTCACAATAAAGTTTAAAACTATAGTTAGAAACCCAATTAATTTGGCCAACTAATTTTTCTCATAAGACATGTCGATGTATCAAGGGAATATCTAAAATCTGTCCCCACCCATAACTGCATTCCCAAATTATTCCTCATATATAGAATAATTGGTTTAATTCACGAGTAATATTACTTATCAATAAATTAATCATTTATTAAGGAACACTAATTTATCAATATTTACCTAGTTAATCAAATAACAATAAAAGTAATGACCGTTTGTATGAATGGTATATGGTTTAGGGAATATTTATATCTATGATACAAATCAAATGGATAAAATTTAATTGAAACATTAACCATCAATAATAAATATATATTCTTCTTAAATACCTCAAACGGGTAGTATATACACCATGTAAAAGTAAATATGTGCATATTAACAAAAATCTATCAATGAAATGGAAATTGAGATGAAATCCTTATAATGATTATAAAATTTAAGAAATAATTAATCAATGAATAAATCATGGGTATAAAATTTAAATAAACATATAAAAATGGAAATAAAACATAAGATAGTCAAAATTCATTATACAAATACTCTTATAATATCAAAGGAAAATGAAAAAGTAATATAACCCAATAAAAAGAAAATGTGTTATAAAATTATTTACCACTTGGTAGCTTTTATGTTAAGTCCATTTGGATAATATAATTCAAATTGAGACTCAAAATACCATGAATTATTATTTAATCATTATATTACATGTCAAAATAGATGTACATTCACTATATAAATAAACTAGGTGAATAACATTAAAGTATGCCTCAATAAAGAGAAATTGAGACAGAATCTCTTACCTTGAGTCTGAATCATCACATACATTCCTTATCTTCCTGAATAATAAACTTATATTAATTATTTAGTTTTTTAAGAACCATTTTTAGGTTTATTATTCCTTTTATTTCATTTATTACCTTGTTTTATACAATTACTTAATCAATTATGTTTACATTGGGTGTTTCAACGTTATTTATCTTAAGTGTCAAAAATGATATTGGTAGGTTGACTATTGATATAAGAGTTCATTATATAAACATATACAGAATAATAATCATGAAATAATTATCATATTTATACATAAATTATACTTTTATGTTTTATCATGAAATATGGTTTCGAGAAATTAAGTATGTCACGATCATAGAGATTTTAGGTCGTGCGCGCACATGAGTAACATTTCCATTGTTCAATGATCAATATGGAAAAGAAATAAGTGATATTTCATCTTTACTGAATTATAATAATAACCTAAATACCATATTATTTCTTTAAATATACTTATATATAAAATGAATTCTGTTTTTTAATGAAAATAGAGTCACATTGTTTCGTCAAGGCGATCATCCACACATACTCGATCGATGTCATCATCTTTTAGTGATTGAAAATGTAAGAAATAAAATGATATATTATCTTTTTAAAATAATAAATATGTCATTAATATCAAAATTATTTCATTTATATCTCATATATTAATTAACTTTATCCTTATTACTTTCCATGTAAAGCGTTTTGAAAAATGAATCACATACCTTTATGAGGTGGTAGTCCACCGTACACTTGAGTTACTGTATCATCTATGGAATGGAAATAAAAAAAAGTATATATGATATAATCACTATATATTTTTAATAATTTTATAAATATAATATATATACTTTATATCCATCATCATACCCAACTGTTAGAGGTAATTATGGAAAACGTGTCACATCGAGTCTCGAGTCGGTAGTCCACTGTACACACGAGTGACATTATTGTTTCCCATTTTAGGGAAGAGAAGATGGATATAAGTCATTAAAATAAAAAATAAAATCTCATTAATTTAAATATTATTATTTAATAATTTCATAATATTCTAATAATAATCGAATGAGGTTGAGAAATAAATAAAATAAAATTTTCTATTAGGGATGTTACCTCTTCTTAGAACAACTTCATTTGGTTTTCACCAAAAGGATTTTAAGTTGTTCTTTTGAAAAAACTAAGGTTTCTATTATGTGGCTATGGGTTTAAGTAATATATTTGGGTAGGTATTTTCTAATACAAATGGATATTGGAGTGTGAATATTGGAGAAGAGTGGGTGGCCTTTAATAAGGGAGGTGAGTGGAACACTTGTAATTTTTGCAAATAAAGTGGTGTATCAAGTATTTTCACATTTCAAAAGGAACCAAAATGGTCCATTATCAGACCTATAAGTGATAAGGTTAAAATATATCCATCAAATCATTATTTTATATGTTTTGGATCATTTTAAACCTTATATTTTTTACTTTAAACCCCAGTAAACACATTTTTACCTTAACCGCGGTAAATAATTTTTTCTTTTTTTTTACTATTTATTATGTTGAAATTTTAATTTTACCTTATTAGGTAACATAAATTATGATGAATAATAATATTTAATCCATTTTTAAAAATTCCACTCACATAATTTCCAATATTTTATTTAAAATTAATCTTGTAGAAGCAACGAGAAAGCAGGTTTTCAAAGAAAAAATGTTCAAAAGATTACAAAGTTTTTATGTCAATATTAAATATAAAAATGATTCCAATGACCTGAATTGTATTAATAGATATATAATTGAACTAATTTTACTTTATAACCATATTAAAATATAATTTTTATTTATATATAATTTAAATGAAATGATATTTTTCAATTAAAATTTAGTATTTTTTAATATTCATAAAAACAATATTCCAGAAAATTTCTAAAAAAAGTCACCCAAAGATAATTCTTAAAATTATATTTAAAATATTATGTTTATTTTTTTAAAGAAAATCTAAAAGTACTAAAAATTAATTTTAATTTATCTATGTAAGGCGTGACAAATCTGCCATTCAGACAAATATAGTTCTTCATAAACCATTTTTTTCTCTTTAAAATGGTTCTTATTTTATTTTAAATTAATATATATCTATTGAATTTATTTTATACATTTTTAAACTATTCCATATCCCTGCTTTATTTAGTCCTAATCATATTCTACAACTTAACTACTAGGTCATAATTTTCATGTTTAAATAATAATATCTTAATAGAGTATCATGTTTCATTTAAACCTTGTGTTTTTAAGTCATAATATATAAAAATAATTGAATTTATTTTAAAAATGTAAAGTATATTAACTAGATGTTATATCTTCTTCTAATATGTGTGTTGTATGTTATAAACTCTATTTAATATGATGTCTATATTCTAAAAATCTTAGGGTGTTACACTCTACAACCATTCCTTTGCTTCATGAGGATCTGGGTGACCATAAAAGAGGAGAAGATTTAGCTTCTAAAACTCTAAAAGTATATCCCTAGGTCTTTTAATGATGGTCCACCTATAGATTCCCCTTATAAGTCTATAAAATCTTATAGGACATGTGCTCTAAATAACAAGAAAATAAAAACTAAATCAAGGAATATTAAATATAAAAATATTATCACATTAACTACCAAAACATAGAAAGGAATTCAATCAATAAATCCCCCAAAATTTTAAATAATCTTGTAAATCAAAACTATGAAAAAAATTCTAAATTTCATACTTTTAGGTAGTTAATATTATTCAAAATACCCCTTGATTCTCATTGTGGAGTCTAAATCTTCTATTAAAACCTTGCTCCCATTTTAATAATTCTTTAAAAACAATTATTAAAACAACACACAAGCTTTTAAAATTAAAAAATGTGATGAAAAATTGTTTTTAAATATACCGCTTTTAATGAATCCATGTTGTTTAGAACACCACTTACCATGTTTATCTTTAAGTTATTTAAAAAAACTCATTTAGAAACCAAATGAAATGTTTTATTTCAAAAATTTAAACATTTAATAATAAAAATAATTAAAATAAAATGAATTCAATAGAAAAAATAATGGTAACTAATTTGAATAAACGAATTTGTTGAATAGTTGGTGGTTCATACGCTAATGATACCAACTCTATGGAGAGTTATTCAGAACCATGTCATGGGATCTATATTGTTTTCTAGACCCTATAAGCTCATTGAGGACCACTAGTCCAACTCTCATTTCATCCCAAAAAACAATAAAAACCCATAAACACCAATAAAACCTAGAATAATAAACTAAAACTAATCAAATATAGAAATTAATTTAAAACAAACTTTAAAATACAAAAAAACCTGAATTCCCATTGAAACTCAATGTTCAACATTAAAAGTGTTTTTTGTGAACTTTTTCATACCTACTCCCAATATCACAATAGTCCTAATTTTTTCTACCTTAATAAATAAAATAAAAAGGGTTGATCTAATACCATTTTCTTATGAAATAACTTAGGAAATAGTCAGAACAAAGCTCCCAAGCCAACCTGGAACATCCATGAGGTGCATTCCCGATCATCATAGTACAAGAACTCGTACTCCAATAAGCCATAGGTGGTTCTTAATTTATTAAATTTTCACTATATACAAGTGATCACATATAAAATTAATGAGTAGTTTTATACTCTTAGTAAACTAGATATAAACATTCTTCCCATTTTACCTTTTAAATGCAATATAAAACACAGTTAGAGTAATTATTCTACATCTTTAAACTCATTTTAAGATTCATTATTCATATCCTAGGGAAAGGAAAACAAAATAATAGTGAGATAAAATTCTTAGTAACTGTATAGTGTAATATATCATGAGTAAATAATGAATAATCAATTTGGAAAGGTAAATGATATAAAACACAATCCATTTAACCAATAATTGGATCATGCAATGATTCAATGGATAATATCAATGCAATAATCTCATGGATAATAATAAATGAATTATCAATGAAGTAAATTCTTAATTTTGGATGTTATTATCTCAGAAATAGTGATAGAATCACCCTTAAGTCCTTGTATTAAGACATTTTATGTGATGGGTAGATATAATAAAAAATCCCATTTAATAAGGTTGTCCAACTTATTCGTCTCATGAAACATGTTGATGCATCTAGGGTCTATATATAAATGGGATCCACCCATAACTACACATCCAATTAATTCATAATACAATTGATGGTAAATTTAATTTATAATAAATATTCCTTATCAATTAATATATATATTAAATAAAGGATAACTAATATTAATATTTCCCCAATCAATGAAAAATATTTCATAGTAAAACATTGTATGTTGAAATAGTATATATTTTACAAAATAAGTATATCCATGATAAAAAATAATATAGATACATAAGATAAATTATAATTCCAAATAAAAATGATCATAATAAATTGAATGTTTCAAGATAATGTAAATGACCACAAATTTAATAAGATATAAAAGATAATCATCAATTTATCAGAAATATAGGTTTTGTAATAGAATCATGTCCTTAGAATAAATAAATAAAATGGAACTAAAAAATTTAAAAAAGACTTTCATTAATGAGTTTTATTTATAAAATCATTAAAAACTTTTAGAATAATAGAAATATCATAAAATAGTTATTGTGGTGGGGAAACCCATTAATGTTTTATAAATCAAAAAGAAACATTATTTTTGACTTTTTGAATATAAATCCAAAAATAAAACTATCGAAAATCTTTATAAATATTCCATGAAAACATTTTAAAAATTAAATTTTGTCATTAAAATATAATTTTTTGTATATAAAAATGACATTAAATTTTTTGAAATAATACTGGCATGGAATAAAAATATACTCGATTAAAAATGAGAAATAAGATCTTATTTTGTTTTAAAAATATATTGGATTGATTTAAGTTAAAAATATAGGAAATATTGGGATAAAACATTTAAATACATTAAATATATAGAGGATAATAAAATATATTTAATTTATTAAAGATAAATTATGATATTCCCTTAATTAGAATAAGTGAAATCCCAAAATAATGAGACTGTAAAATAAATTATTACCTATTTGGTAACTTTTAAATTATAACCCCTTGAAATGGTAACCATTATGTAAGAACCTAGGTTTTTCTTTTCTGGTTTTTTTTGAGAAAAAGAGGATGTCGATGTACAATCACAGTGGCCGGAGTTGTTCGAGGTTTTTTTTTTCTATGTTGCCTTGCTTGGGAAATTCAGGGATGAATTACTTTAAGGGGGAAGTTTGTAATAACATGTGTCTTTCTTTTCTGGTTGTTTTTGGGAAAAAAGGGAGTTTTTGGAAATTTTAGGTGTACACACCTCATACTTATATGTACAAGTCGTGTACTAGGTTACCGCGGGTAGTCGTGTGTTGGACGTGTAACGGCCGAGCACATGGTCGTGTGTGGTGACCTGGAGACCGCCTAATGCGGGGGCCGACTAAGGCAAGTACATGTCATGTACTTCTAAAGTACACACCATGTACTTCTAAAGTACACACCGTGTACTTTATTTTTATTTTATTAAATGGATCGGGGTCATGTCTAATGCACATAACCATCTTCTTCTTGACCTATTTCATTCAGGAGTGAACGAGACTATCATATCTTTGTTGAGCCCCTGACTCTCCATCTGTTCTCCGATTTTACCTCTATCGGTTGCGTTGGAATCGCATCGATGAGTTGTATTTTCTTCTTGAACTTCATCTCTTGATTTCTCCTCTTTCATGAGATATCCTTGGTTGAATGTTTTACTCGTTTATATATATATATATGGAATTATAAGGAAATTAATGGCCTGAAATTCCCGTATATCATCCGTATAACACCGAGGTAGGTGGTTTGTGCCTTTCTATAGATAGTATTTGAATTTTATGTGAAAAAATACCCAATACCCAAGAATGGGGTATTGCATGTTTATGATTTTTAGCCTTGTTATTGCCTGTTATGCCTTGTTTGTTTGGATAGAGGTTAATTATTTGTAAATAGGGTTAAATTTTCCATGCTATGTATGTTTTCCCATGTTTGTTTGTTTTGACCATTTGGTCTAGCTTGCCAGTTAGGCTACTTTTCCTTCCATGCCTAGTATTGTTAGGGTGGAGTGATTATTAACTAACATGTTGTGATATGCTGTAGATTGTTTAGCTAATTAGATCTTGAGTATTACTTTGGATGACTTTATATCTTTGTGCACAATTCACTTACACAGGGCTGTGAGAACATGGTGTAGTAGACCATATGGAGAATGGATGTTGAGGGATTCTCCAGAGTGTCTGTTTACTTTTACGTTGAAAGACCATAGGGGGGATAGAATTTTTGATCCCTCGGAGTGTCTGTAATTTCTTGATATGGGCCACAAGGGGGAATTGGACGTTGAGTGCTTCCTCAGAGTACCTATTAGTTATCGATATGAGACCACATGGGGAATTTACGGTGAGTGCTTTCTTAGAGAGTCTTTGTTAAAGTTGAACCAGAGTGGTTAGACTATTTGTACTTACCAAAGGGTTTCTTGTGTTGTTTGGTTGAACCAGAGGGGTTAGGCTGTGAGAAATTTCCAAAGGGTTACCTGTTTGTGATTAGCTTCTTACTTGATATCTGAAAGTTGAATGCATTTGAAACTGCAGGATTGTTCGATTTTGAGTACTTCCTTGTTTACTAATTCTTTTTGTTTATTTTCTGCCATATATATTCAGGGATTTTTAGGCATAGATCTTTGGGTGGTTTCTTTCTAGGATTAGTCACACACCCTATTTGGGTCATGATTTTGGGCCCAAACAGATTATATTGTTGTAGGTATAGATAAGGGAAAGCACCCTTCTACTTCAGGTATTTGATTGCTGTGGAATTGGAGAGCATGGGACCAAGATGGGGCTTGTTATGGTGCTAGAGTTTATCTATTTTGGTTTTATTACTTTAGTGTATCACTGTATTCTAGTAATGTTACTTGTTTGTCTTCTTTCCTAGACATATGTATCATGCATCATTTATATATGTGCTTCCATTTTTTATTACTTTTAATCTTCTGTTGTTTACTATTGTATGGTATTATTACTACTTCTGAAATTGTTATCAATTTTATTACCATTGTGTTACTCTTCCAATGAGGGCATAGTTTCCCCACTATCACACCCAAGGCCCTCACTGCTAGTCAGTATCCTCTGGTGTTTGGGGAAATGTGCTCAAGGTCATGTGACCAACCAGGTATGGGGTGCCTCTAGGCGGCACCCAGAACCGGGACATTACAAAGTGGTAGCAGAGGAATTATTTTCTTCTTTACTTACTATTTGGAGCCTATAGCTAGGGATAAGAAGAAAATAGGTACTTGGTAATAAGTTGTTCCCGGAAGTAGCTAACACATGTATAGAAAAAATCCAATTTACCTCGTATTTTTCAATTTTTCTGGTTTTTCAGTTATTACATTTGATTTTATTTCACCATTGGGTGATTCACATGTTTTGTGTTGTTATTGTTGATATCATTGAGGTTCTATTTCTGTTGCAACCGGATGATATGAGGGTATTCCATCTCATGCATCATATAGGAACTTTCTAGAAATCACATTTCATGCATTCTTGCCATGCCATTTAGGGTGCACTACTTATTTCATCTTGTGGTGATTGATGTTGTGCTAGATATTCATGATATTGTCATAGATTCCTTTATAGAATACTTTCTCTTGATAGGGTATTGGACTGTGTAAGGTTTTGTTTGAATGAACGCCAAACTTTGGTTTTTTAAGTGTTATGGGCCCTCATGGATTGGAATTTGGTGGATCATTACAATGTTATGCTTGAATATGAAATTTATAAGATTCCAAGCTTTGATTCATGGGGAGTATGTGCCCTCATGGATCAGAATTTGGAACTTTAATGATGTTTCAGTGGTTTTTGGGGTTCTGGAGTAGTTTTTGAGGCATACTATCTGAAAAAACCTAGAATACACGGCGTGCAATGATGAATAAACGCCATGTGTCCCTCTATTTGGGAAGTAACTACTTTTATTAAGTACACATCATGTACTTTTTTACATGTCGTGTAGTCTCTAACCATGTAATTAGTTATGTGGGAAGAGACCCAGGGTTGGGAAATCTTTGGGGGAACACGTTGTGTACCAGTTTTACACATTGTGTTGTGTAGACCATGTGTCCACCCATGTGACTAATTACACAGATGGATAAAACTTAGGTTATACACGCTGTGTTAAGATTGAACACACCGTGTAGTGTAACCCTTGAATTTGGTCGTGTAATGAACAACACAGGTCGGTGAAATCCTTCAATTACACGTCGTGTATATCTGGAACACGCCGTGTATAATGAGTCGTGTAACCAGCCGTGTGACTAGCAACACAGACCGGTGAATTTCATCTAATACACACCATGTCTGGAACTAACTCCCTATGTGGTCTTGTTCTAAGAGAATTGTGTGGCTTAGCCAGGTAAGGGAACTCGGGTAGTGGAATAGGATTCAAGTACACACAGTATGTTAGGACAACACACTGTGTGTTTGGGGTGTTACACGACCTGGGTTGGCAAAAGTACATGCCCATGAGAAGGATTAAGGGAAAACACCATGTAGTGGTCATACATGCTATCTATCTATGTTTTGAATAACTTGAATTTTTTCTTTCTCTTGTTCCCTTCTTACACTTCTACGTTTTAGTCCTTGATAATCTTGTCTTAAGGTGTGAATTTGACCTTGAAGAGTAATACCACCAAGACGTACTCTATTTGTACGCCAGTTATAGGTCAGTGATTAGACACCGGATATGGCAGATCAAGAACTGCCAGCATATCCTTCTGTAGTTCAAGTCTTGGCACTAGCCATCATTCCGGACATAGGTACTAAAGCACAGTTCTGAGAGGTCTTTATGAGGTTCATTCAGACCTTCCGAGGATTACCGCATACTACCCCATCTATGGTAGAGTTGAAGTGGGTTTTCCCATAGCAGCATCCTACCACCTTTAAAGGGGAAAGAGAACCTTAGGCTGTAGAGTCATGGTTATAGGTCATGATTTCTATCTTCAAGCATCTAGAGATGCCTCCATAGTGGAGGGTGAATATTTCTATGTACATGCTACATGATTATTCCAAGATATGGTGGGATGCGATCGCACAGTTGGTATGCCAGTAGGTTATGGTTTGGGATGAGTTCTAGCGTTCCTTCAATGACTACTTTTACCTAGAGACTTTGAGGGCTGATAAATCCCGAGAGTTCATGAGTCTGGAGTAGGGTACTCTCTCAGTTATGGAGTATTCATCTCACTTCACAGAGCTGTAGCGCTTCGCACCCATCCTAGGGTGATGAGTTATTCCTGGTAAGGAATATTGAGGATGGTATTAGGAACGACATCTGATCTCAGGTGAACAGCTTCATGTTGACTTCCATCACTACTATAGTCAACCAGGAGCTGATCATAGAGTGGAATATGAGGGATTCTGGAGCTTTGATCTAGGGAGGATCAGCATCTAGAGTTGGTACCCCTCTTACTGATAGCAGGAAGCTCTACAGAGAGTTTACACGTGGAGATCGTAGTAGGTGGGATAATTTTTTAGTCGCTAGGTGGTGTGGTACCACTACAGTAATAGTTGTCATATGAGGACACATTGCCCGAGAGACCTAGTGGAGTACTACTCTTATGGAAATATGGGTCATCTTTAGTGGTTCTATCAGTTCTTCTCACCAGTAGCTGGTGATAGAAGTTCTTTTTTGACTCTGCCTTCTGGAGAAGAACCACTAGTTTCTCCTCAGTTTGGTAAATGTTTTTCTTCCAGCTGTTCAGGCCGAGATGGAGGTCACAGCCGTGGTATCTAGTCGGAAGGCATTCAATGAAAACAGGGTGGATCAGCTCAGGGTGGTCAGGCAGGGTCATAGGGCCGCGGAGTAGGCCAAACTTTTGTGGTGGAGAATACACAGCTGGAGTAGGATCTAAGACCCTCTACAGTTCGAGGTAAGATCCTAGTTGCCTCAATTTTAGCTTCTGCACTTTTCGATACAGGGGCTTCCCATAGCTTTATATTTGTTTCTATTTTGGAGAGACTTGGGCTCTGTATCTTTTCTTCTACTGATATCTTGATGCTAGATAGTCTATTGGGAACTAGAATGGATAGTGTACGTCAGTTCTAGTAGTTCCCTCTTAAGGTTGGTGGGTGTCACTTTTATAGGACCTTTATTTTCTAGAGATGACAGGTTATGATTTAATTATTGGAATGGACTGGTTAGTTCCCTTCCAAGAATTTTTCGACTACTATGGTTGTAGGGTGAGTTTGACATCACCAGAGGACATATCATTTCTTCATAAGGGCAGATGGGATGTCTAGGCGAGTAGAGCAGGACCCGAGTATTATGGGTTTGGAGGAGCTACAACCCAGATTTCCAGTCTATATCTTGATGACTAGGGGACTTCACAGTTGGAATTTCCTTCAGTGGTGGATCATTTCAGGGATGTATTTTCAGAGGAATTTTCAGGTTTGCCTCCAGAGTGAGATGTAGAATTTTCTATTGGGCTTCTTCCAGGAGCAGCACCGGAGTCCATTTCTCCGTATAAGATGGTTACACAAGAGTTACATGAGCTCAAGAAGCAGTTGGAGGAGTTGTAGGAAAAGGGTTTCATATGATTCAGTACTTCTCCTTGGGTTTGTCCTATCTTATTTGTGAAGAAGGTAGATGTTACCCTCCGACTTTGTCTGGATTATCAGAATTTGAACCAGTTGATGGTAAGGAACTGGTATCCCATGCCAACGATTGATGATCTCTTTGATCAGATTCGTGGAGACCGAGTGTTCTCGAAGATTGAATTGAGATCTGGATATCATCATTTTCATGTTAGACCATCATATATACCTCTTATAGCCTTCCAGAGCAGGTATGGTCTATATGAGTATGTGGTTATGCCGTTTGGTCTCACGAATGCGCCTGTAGTCTTCATGGAACTGATGAATCGAGTGTTACATCCATACTTGGATTATTTCATAGTGGTCTACATGGACGATATCTTGGTGTAATCTCACACTCAACACGAAAATGCCACACATCTTGAGACCATTTTGAGTACACTAAGAGAGCATCAGTTATATGTTAAGTTCTCAAAATTCCACTTTTGGATAGACCAAATTCACTTCTTGGGCCTTGTTATCTCAGAAATAGGGTTATCAGTAGACCCAGAGAAAGTGAGAGAAGTAGTTTCTTGGGAGCAACCAAAGAACGACTTTGAGGTGTGGAGTTTTCTAGGGATGGATGGTTACTACATACGTTTTATATAGGACTTCTCTCGCTTAGCAGTGCCACTTACAGTCCTGACTAAGAAGGGTGAGAAGTACTTGTGGTCAGAATATTGTGATTCAGCCTTTCAGGAGCAAAAAGGGAGGTTGAATTCAGTACCAATACTAGTATTTCCAGAGCTGGGTAAGAGCTATACTATGTGTTGTGATGCATTAGGTATCGGGCTGGGAGCTGTTCTTATGTAGGGGGGAGGAGTTGTTGCATACGGGTCGTGGCATTTCAGGCCACATGAGAGGAACTACCCAATGCACAATCTCGAGTTAGCTGCAGTTATTCATGCTTTACGTTGTTAAAGACATTGTCTTCTAGAAGAGAATTTTGTACTTTTCACTAACTACAAAAGACTCAAGTATATCTTCACTCAGCACATTCTCAATCTGCTATAGTGAAGGTGGGTTGAGTACCATCAGTCCTTTTACTTTGAACTTTCATATACGCCTGGAAATAGAAACACTGTGGCAGATGCGTTGAGAATGAGAACTCAGATATAGGCTGTTTATGAGGCCATTAGTGAGTGGTAATTTATGGATATGTTCTATGAGATGCATTTGGAGGTGCACAAAAGACAGGGGAAGATGTTTCTTTATTTTGTGGTTGTTACCTCTACTATACTTGTTCGAGTGCGAATGAGGCAGTTATCAGATTCTAAAGGCCTAGTCCTACGGGAAAGTGTGTCAGGAGAAGACCCTCTTTGTAACAGCCCGAGATTTTATGAGAAATATTATTTTAATTAATTTGATGTCTTATGTTGTACGCAACACCAAGATTATCTTGTACTAGACGCAACACTGTATTAACTTGCAGTATATGCAACACTATTCTTGGCTAGTGTTACACACAATTTCAAGTTCATTTTGTGGAAATTATTCTACGCAACATTAAGTTTAAATTTTGTTTTTCTTATGTTATACGCAACACCAAATGGAGATTTCACTATACACAGCCCTGACATGGCTTTCATTACACGAAATCAAGACCTTCTTCGATAGCGTGTGTAGTACGTAATACCAAGTTTCACTAGACGAGATATTATTATAATATTATTATGAACTAGCCATTATGAATAGTAATACCAACTTTTTGAAATTTTATCTTTCAAAATGGACTTCATTTTTGGATTCAGAATATAGAAATTAGCTTAGGGTGAAATTTTGGTATTTTTTCTGAAAACATTCAATTTTTGATGAATAGTGAAAACACTAGGTTACCATTTAAAAACTGACTTTTTATTTAAATAATTATTTATTTTATTTAAATTTATTTTAGGTACAAATTGATACATAATTCCAATATAAGTTCAATGTAATTCATTGAAGTCATTTTATAATAATTTTATATATATATAAATTTTATTGAACTTTTCACCGTCTTTTACCCACCTCCTATGAGAATTTGAAAATTTACAAAAAAACATAATTTTACCTCTTCTTTGAATGGAATTTCAAAAATCCGAGAGACACGGTTGATGTTAGTAAGTAAAATTCAGTTCAATGAGATGAAAATAATTTTTGGTGAATAGTAACTTTTTACTTTTTTTACCACGGTTAAAAGTAAATAGAGTAATTAAGGGTAAAAATGATATTATTATTATCCTAAAACATGTTCTAATTCTATTGGATAAGTGTAATTCTACCAAAAACAACCTTAGGAATACAATATGACCATTTAGGCCCACTTGGATTAGATTAGGACATTTATTATTATTTTATTTAAAGAATAGTTAAAATAGTTAAAATCAAAGTTTAATAACTAAAACATTTTTATGTAGGGTTATACATAAGATACTTTTGACTATAAATATTAATTAGAAAGCTAAAAATATTTCATAAATAGTGGTATTTTACTTATAATTTTTAGACATTAAATAATTTAATTTATATATGACACAATGATGATGCAATAATTATCTTATTAATGAAATATTGACATAATTGATGTTATAAATACCCAAATAAATATAATTTTAGACTTTTTATGAATTCCACTAATTTTATAGGTTAATATGACATGGTATTATTTAATTAATTAACTTTTTTCGAACTAATCATTCTTTTATAATTTTGACAAAAATCAATTACCAAATATTGTCAAAATTGACATAAAATAGTTTTTAAAACAAATATTATATTATTAATTGTTATTTTATTCCTAAAACTCTAATGTTCAGACCAATGACATATATAAGGTTATATATATTAATAATAAACAACTTGGGGTTCTTTTGTCTTTTTATAGTAAGTTTCTTAACCTTATAGTGTAAGAAAACAAGAAGACACGGTAAAAGTGAAATTATTTAACTTAAAGTTAAATCAAACAAATAAGGTTATAATAATTACCTAAACTTGTCCAAATTATATTGGATGAGAGGATTTCGATCCATCCCCACCTTAGCTTTGAAATAAATCAATTTGAAGCTATTAAAAACCGAATATGACTTTATAATAAAACAATATTTTGAGTTTTTTTCAAAGGTGCCCCTCTCCTCCCTTATAAAAGGGCACCTCCTCCCCCTCTTCCTCACACCACTTTGAGCCATCAAGCTCGGCCAAACCCTAAAACTTTATCTTCTCCACTTCTCTAGAAACATCCTAGAGGTTCTAGTCTTCTTCAAAGACCAACCCTAGTGCCTTAAGAGGAGGTTAAGAAGAGGCGCGTCAAGGAAGATGTAATATCCATTACCGATCTTTTCCAATTTCTTTCTTCTTCAACTTCATCTTCTTTAGTTGTTTCATTATAAATTAATAAAATAAGTATTAATAATATACTTATATGTTATTATAAATATGAAACAACCCCATTTCACCTTCTATTCATCCTATGGAAAACAAAATCACCGCGCGTGCGTACGTACGAAATACAGTCTCCACGCTGTGGTGTAATCTGTTTTTCCACCACCACATTACTTGGATGGGTATAATGCTGTAATGAATAAATACATATGATTATTATAACATAATACTGATTCTAAGATATTAGATCTTTCACTCCAATTTGATTCAATAAATATGGGAACGATATCATCGCTCGTGCGTACGTACGGACTACCGTCTCCACGACGCGATGAGATTCATTCTCCATGTTAACCATTCATGAATGATTATAAAGTTTATATAATAAGTAATCATGAAATATATGACATACTAATTCTACTTGATTTATGTATATGTATGTCATATACTTAATTCCATTCAATTCAATAAGGAAACGAAAACAGCGTTCATGCGTACGTACGACCTACCGTCTCCATGAACGGTGTGTTTCATTTCATTTATCTATCTATTATATATATATATATATATATATACTGAATATATATGATATATAAATCATGTTTTACATTCTGTAAGTAATTAAATCATAATATAAGTAATAATAATATCAAGAACAACAAGTCCAAACATGTACGATAAATGAAACAATTTTACCCAAAATGCTACTTTAACGTGGAATTGACAAATGAACGGGTAATATAAATAACTAAGTGAACCATATATGATATAATAACAATTAATATGATTCTGTAATAAGTCAATGACATTATTTAAATCATTATACAGGAGGTTCGGATACATACGAAGCATATCAGATATAAGGTAAGGGATTATTTTGCAAATCTCATCTTTTTATCCGAGATTGCTTATACGTATGTATTTACTGGAGTTATTGTTATCATCCATTAACATGTTTTCTAAAAGTGATTTTATGTATTTTTAATGTCCTTTTTACCCATTTTTGACTTTTACTACTTGGTATGAATGGAATCTTTCTTTTACGAGGTACTTTTTGACTTTTCCAGCAAAAGTATGAGAAGAATGTTTTTTTAACTTATACTGCACGAACGGATTTTTACAGTTTTATAAAGCCTTATTTTCATGAAGCTTCCTCAAATATATTTCATGAATATTTTAAAAAAATTCCTTTTCTTTTAAAATTGCATGACATTTTGTGAAAAGAGAATTATTTTGAAGAAGAAAGGATATTTTCCTCAAGAATTCATTTCAAGTGTTTTATCAAAACCATTTTTCATCTAAGATGACATTATTTAATATGTGTATATTTCAATTATCATGTCTCTATGATTTACATGGTTTTAATTTTCTTATTATGAAATGATATCCATTTCTTTTATATGGGTTATGTGATGATAGGATGATGTTTATGAAACCCATTTTATTCGTTGGGTTATTATGAATAATGTATGTTTATTTTGTGGTACAAGTAAGAATGATTTCATTATGAGATGGATGGGACCTATATCTCCTTCAAATGAATTGGGTAAAGATTTATATCTCATGAGATAGACATGGCTGGAATGGTAAGTTAATCTGGTTCAGTGTTACAGGAATGAAATGAGGAGTGAACTCGATTCAAAAAGGGATATTGTCCACTAAGATGGTCTTGGAAGCAATGCCTTGGCTACTATAGAAATCATAACATGTGCTTAATGGTTTTCACAATTACATGTTTTCTTTTCAAGGCTATTTCATCAGGATTAATGTTCCATTATGATATATGCCTTACGTACTTCCAAGATTTATGTCTTTGATCAAGATTTTGATGTTTAGATTTTATGTTCAGGTTTATCCATTAAAATGTTTATGGATTGCTTTATGTTCTCTATGTTTACCCTTACTGAGAATTTGATCTCACCCTTTATATGTTTTCTTTCCCCCAGGATATAAAGAAAATTTTTAGGTAATAAAACCAAAGGGGAAGATCTTTATGGGAGATGTTGAAGATCTTTTACAACGATTAGAAGATTTTGTTCCGAGTTTCCAAAGACACTAAACCATTACGATCCTTGAGTGTTGGTTTTTGTTATGTATTAAGTATTCCACAAAAGGAATGTAATTTCCAAGTACGTCATGCTTCGGGTCTCTACAGTTGGTATCAGAGGAAAGGTTTAGTTAACCAATGGAAACTAGGATGCGAAAACGTTAGTGAGATCCCTAGAGATATTTCTAAGGTATGTATAGAGATGTCTCTAAGGATAAGTATACATATAGGATATAGTCCTAGAACTATGGTAACAATATTAGAATTTAACCTAAGATGTTAGATATTGAGGGTACTCCCCCATTACTATGTTGTTTTCCCTATCATGATTTTTGCTTCACACTATTCTTTTTGGGTTTTAGAAAATGGCTGAAAATAGGAAGATTCACGATAATGGAGGATATAATGGAAAATGGAATGATATTCTTCATGAGAAACCAAATTAAAAGGGATTTGGAAGTCTAAACATCGTTATTATTCCTAATCAGCAATCTCATAATATGATCAATAATCTCAACTTTGGTATGTTTCCCGACTCAAATAATAAGAGAAAGATGGAGTTTCATGATGATCATAAAGGAAAGAAAGTTCAATTTCCCTCATGTAAGTCATGTGGGAAGAGGCATCAAGGGGAATGTTTCAAAGGAACTGGAAGATGCTTTGGGTGTAGAAAAGATGGACATAAAGCCAGTAAGTGCAAAGGAAAAGGTTCAGTTAACACCATGGACAAGGATAATGGTATTGCTATGACATAAATAATGATTAGATGTTTTAAATGTGGAATGTATGGGCATTATGCAAACCAATTCCCTAAGGGAAAATCTTATGAAGAGAATCAGCATGGTCATATGGGTAGTATTTATGTGGATGATGATGAGGAGACTACAAATGATATATGAGATGAAAGAAGTGTTGAAGCTCAGTCAGTTGTTTAAGAAGGTAGTGGAATGATTGTATGTTTATCAAGAGTTATGTTGTATAGTTAATGGTACTATGGAATAAAGAATCATCTACAGATTATTACACTATTTTTTTTCCTAAAGTATTTGAAAGTATATGTTGAATGGTACTGGTAACCATGAAAGGTTATTCAGATATTTTTTGAAAGTAGATGATATGCGCATAATGAAGGGATAAGAAGATAATGAGATGTTTGATTGTATTCATGATCTCATGGATGATAAAAGGACAAAGTGATATCATGATTTGAGTACATAGATTTTATTTGGGATTTTTGTATGTGGAAAGAGTTAACTTTTGAAAGAATTCATGTTTTCGCTAAGGTTCTATGGTAATTCATGTTTCAAGAGAATACATGATTAAGGTATTCACATGATTGGAATGTGATCAAAAAGATATATCAGGGACAAATGAAGGAATTCACATGCTCGGTAGATGACATTTCTAGTAATTGTTTTCTTTATACTATAAACTTGGACAGAAGTATTTTGGATAACCCTAAATATTTGAAATGGATTATGATGGATATAATTTAGTATTGTTTAAGGATATAACTTTTTTTCGATATTATTGATGGGATGTTATAGTAATATAGTTTTAGAAAAAGGACAACCTGCAGGATGGGCGACAGCCCATCGCATCGGACAAAGCTATGGGAATCGAATCCTCAACCGCAGTGCGATTGGCCTTTATCGCCTACCACTGGCCTATAGGAAGTCCCTGGTTAGTAGAAGCTAGTTTTATTATATTAAGCGATATTATATATGAAGTATAAGTCCATTTTAGGAACCAAATACGATTAATCTCACTATATATGGACTTATGTATATTTAATAACTTTTACTATCCTTTTGTTTGAGACAGATGGAATGACCTATCATTTTATCGCATAGTTTGCTAACACTTCACGGAAGACAAATTCAACTTCATTTCTTTACGAGATGATGTGGAAATTGTTCAAGGCACAAACAATAGTAAGATTGTGCAAAAATCAAGTAAGTATTTCTTTTACTTCAATAATTCTTCAAAATTAAGGAAATGATCTTGAATACAAAAAAAATGTTTTCCCAGTGTCCCTAAATCCGATGAATCAGATAGTACCTTAAATCATCACAAATTTATGGCTTTGTGATTATTGGATTTTTTATAGCCATGTTCTCTACCACTCTCCATCAGAACATGATGGTTAGATTTCCCTTCAATATCCATATTTTCACTTATGTTCTCCTATTTGGAAACCCAGTGATGAGTTAATCTTGGTAAACGTCACATTTCTAACATTCCTTTTTAAAATGAAGTTTTAGTATTCCTTTTTATGATGTGGGTTTCTATGAAAGAAACTTTCAAGTAGTAAACCATTTTCAACCCCAACGAATTTCGAGGGTGAAATTCATTTTAAGGGAGGTAGAATGTAACAGCCCGAGATTTTAGGAGAAATATTATTTTAATTACTTTTATTTCTTATTTTGTACACTACACCAAGATTATCTTGTACTAGATGCAACACCGTATTAGCTTGTAGTATATGCAACACTATTCTTGGCTAGTGTTACACACAATTTCAAGTTTATTTTGTGGAAATTATTCTACGCAACATTAAGTTTAGATTTTGTTTTGATTATGTTATATGTAACACCAAACAGAGATTTCACTACACTCAGCCCTGACTTGGCTTGCATTACACGCAATCAAGACCTTCTTCGATAGCGTGTGCAGTAAGCAATACCAAGTTTCACTAGATGAGATATTATTATAATATTATTATGAACTAGCCGTTATGAATAGTAATACCCACTTTTTGAAATTTTATCTTTCAAAATGGGCTTCATTTTTGGATTCAGAATATAGAAATTATCTTAGGGTGAAATTTTGGTATTTTTCTGAAAACTTTCAATTTTTGATGAATAGTGAAAACACAGGGTTACCATTTAAAAACGGACATTTTATTTAAATAATTATTTATTTTATTTAAATTTATTTTAGGTACAAATTGATACATAATTCCAATATAAGTTCAATGTAATTCATTGAAGTCATTTTATAATAATTTTATATATATAAAAATTTTATTGAACTTTTAACCGTTTTTTACCTACCTCTTAGGAGAATTTGCAAATTTACACAAAACTTAATTTTACCGCTTCTATGAATGGAATTTAAAAAATCTGAGAGATAAGGTTGATGTTAGTAAGTAAAATGCAGTTCAATGAGATGAAAATAATTTTTGGTGAATAGTAACTTTTTTCTTTTTTTACCACGGTTAAAAGTAAATAGGGTAATTAAGGGTAAAAATGATATTATTATTACCCTAACACATGACCTAATTCTATTGGATTAGTGTAATTCGACCAAAAACAACCTTAGGAATACAATATGACCATTTAGGCCCACTTGGATTAGATTAGGACATTTATTATTTTTTTAAGAATAGTTAAAATAGTTAAAATCAATGTTTAATAACTAAAACATTTTTATATAGGGTTATACATAAGAGAATTTCGACTATAAATATTCATTAGAAAGATAAAAAGATTTCCTAAATAATGGTATTTTATTTATAATTTTTAGACGTTAAATAATTTAATTTATTTATGACACAATGATGATGCAGTAATTATCTTATTAATGAAATATTGACATAATTGATGTTATAAATACCCAAATAAATGTGATTTGAGACTTTTTATAAATTCCACTAATTTTATAGGTTAATATTTCATGTTTTTATTTATTTAATTAACTTTTTTCTAACTAATCATTCTGTTATGATTTTCACAAAAATCAATTACCAAATAGTGTCAAAATTGACATAAAATAGTTTTTAAAACAAATATTATATTATTAATTGTTATTTTATTCCTAAAAATCAGATGTTTGGGAAAATAACTTAGATAAGGTTATATATATTAATAATAAACAACTTGGGATTCTTTTGGCTTGTTATAGTAAGTTTTTTAACATTATAGTGTAAGAAAACAAGAAGACGCGGTAAAAGTGAAATTATTTAACTTAAAGTTAAATCAAACAAATAAGGTTAAAATAATTACCTAAACATGTCCAAATTCTATTGTATGAGATTATTTTGACCCATACCCACCTTAGCTTCGAAATAAATCAATTTGAAGCTATTAAAAACCGAATATGACTTTATAATAAAATAATATTTTGAGTTTTTCCAAAGGTGCCCCTATCCTCCCTTATAAAAGGGCACCTCCTCCCCCTATTCCTCACACCAATTTGAGCCATCAATCTCGGACAACCCCTGAAAATTTATCTTCTCCTCTTCCATAGAAACATTATAGAGTTCTTGGCCTTCTTAAATGACCAACCCTAGTGCCCTAAGAGGAGGTTAGGAAAAGGCGCGTCAAGGAAGAGGTAATATCCATTACCGATCTTTTCCAATTTATTTCTTCTTCAAATTCCTCTTATTTAGTTGTTTAATTATAAAGTAATAAAATCATTATTACTCATATACTGATATGTTATTATAAATATGAAACAACCCCATTTCAACTTCTATCCATCCTATGGAAAATGAAATCACTGCGTGTGCGTACGTACGGAATACCATCTCCACGCTGTGGTGTAATCTGTTTTTCCACCACCACCTTACTTGGATGGGTATAATGGTGTAAAGAATAAATAAATATTATTATTATAACATCATACTGATTCTAAGATATTATATCATTCACTTTAATTCGATTCAATAAATATGGGAACGATATCATCGCTCGTGCGTACGTGCGGACTACCGCCTCCACGACGCGATGAGATTCATTCTCCATGTTAACCATTCACGAATGATTATAAAGTTTATATAATAAGTAATCATTAAATATATGACATAATAATTCTACTTGATTTATTTATATGTATGTCATATACTTAATTCCATTCAATTCAATAAGGAAATGAAAACAGCATTCATGCGTACGTATGGCCTACCGTCTCCATGAACGGTGTGTTTCATTTCATTTATCTATCTATTGTATATATATATATATATACTGAATATATATGATATATAAATCATGTTTTACATTTTGGAAGTAAGTAAATAATAATATAAGTAATAATAATATCAAGAACAACAAGTCCAAACATGTACGATAAATGAAACAATTTTATCAAAATGCTAATTTAACATGGAATTGACAAATGAACGGGTAATATAAATACCTAAGTGAAACATATATGATATAATAACAATGAATATGATTACTTAATAATTCAATGACATTATTTATATCATTATACATGAGGTTCAGATACATACGAAGCATATCGGACATAAGGTAAGGGATTATTTTGCAAATCTCTTTTTTTCTGAGATTGCTTATATGTATGTATTTACTGGAGTTATTGTTATCATCCATGTCCATGTTTTCTAAAAGTGTTTTTATGTATGTTTAATGTCTTTATTACCTATTTTTTACTTTTACTACATGGTATGAATGGAATCTTTCTTTTACGAGGTACTTTTTGACTTTTCCAACAAAAGTACGAGAAGAATGTTTTTTTAACTTATACGGCATGAATGTATTTTTACGGTTTTAGAAAGCCTTATTTTCATGAAGCTTCCCCCAAAATATTTCATGACTATTTTCAACAAAATCCTTTTCTTTTAAAATTTCATGACATTTTGTGAAAAGAGAATGATTTTGAAGAAGAAAGGATATTTTCCCCAAGAATTCATTTCAAGTGTTTTATCAAAACCATTTTTCTCTCTAAGACGACATTATTTCATATGTGTATGTTTCAAGTATCATGTCTCTATGATTTACATGGTTTCAATTTTCTTATTATGAAATGATATCCATTTCTTTTATATGGTTTATGGGATGATGGGATGATGTTTATGAAACCGATTTTATTCGTTGGGTTATTATGAATAATGTATGTTTATTTAGTGGCACAAGTAAGAATGATTTCATTATGAGATTGGTGGGACCTATATCTCCCTCCTATGCATTGGGTAAAGATTTATATCTCATGAGATAGACATGTCTAGAACGGTAAGTTAATCCAGTTCAGTGTTACAGGACTGAAACAAGGAGTGAACTCGATTCAGAAAGGGACATTGTCCACTAAGATGGTCATGGAAGAAATGCCTTGGCTACTATGGAAATCATAACATGTGCTTAATGGTTTCCACAATTACATGTTTTATTTTCAAGTCTATTTCATCAGTATTAATGTTCCATTATGATATATTCCTTACGTATTTCCAAGATTTATGTCTTTGCTCAAGATTTTGATGTTTAGATTTTATGTTCAAGTTTTTCCATTCAAATGTTTATGGATTGCTTTATGTTCTATATGTTTACCCTTACTGAGTATTTGAGCTCACCCTTTATGTGTTTTCTTTTCCCCAGGATATAAAGAAAAGTTTTAGGTAATAAAACCAAAGGGGAAGATCTTTATGGGAGATGTTGAAGATCTTTTACAACGATTAGAAGATTTTGTTCCGAGTTTCCAAAGACACTAAACCATTACAATCCTTGAGTGTTGGTTTTTGTTATGTATTAAGTATTCCGTAAAAGTAATGTAATGTCCATGTACTTCATGCTTCGGGTCTCTACACTATTCCTGGATGGACCATAGGTGAGGATGAGATCTTTCATTTTCATGGGCGCGTATGGGTGTCAGCAGACATACGCAAGGAGCTGATGCGAGACTTTCATTTCTCATTTTGGGCAGTTCATCCTGGTGTCACCAAGTTTTATCATGATCTACACTATCAGTATTGGTGTTCTGGTATGAAGATATATGTTTCTAGTTTCTTCATGAGGTGTTCCACCTGTCAGCAGGTGTAGGCGGAGTATCAGCGACCAACATGGCTATTACAGTACTTACATATTCCTAAGTGGAAATGGAATGATGTCACAATGGATTTTGTGACAGGTTTTCTAAGGTCACTTTGAGGGAATGATGCATTATGGGTTTTCATTGATAGTCTCATGAAGGTTGCTCACTTCTTGCTGATCAAGGAGACCTTCAGTGTTGATGAGCTAGGAAGACTGTACATCTGAGAGATTATACGTCTACATGGGGTTCCACACTCAATTGTTTCAGATAGGGACGCATGTTTTACTTCTTGGGTATGGCATGTATTACAGAAGGGTTTGAGTACATAGGTACCTCTAAGTACAACTTACCATCCTCGGACAGATGGCCAGTCCGAGCATATGATTCAGGTGCTTGAGGATAAGCTTCGAGCATGCATCCTAGAATTTGGAGGTTCTTGGTAGAAACATATACCTCTTGTGGGGTTTTCCTATAATAATAGTTTTCAAGAAACTATTCAGGTGGAACCTTATGAGGCTCTGTACGGTAGGCCATGCCGATCACCCTTATGTTGGCTGGAGGCCGGAGAGGTAGCTATACTGGGACCTTATCTTGTCCAGGAGAACATGAAGTCGATATAGTTGATTTTAAAGATAATGGATACTGCGCAGTCACAATATAATTATTATGTTGATCAATGAAGATGACCTCTAGAGTTTGTGATTGGGGATCATTTTTTTCAACATGACGCCCTGAGGTTGAGACACAGGATGATTATGAGACAGGGTAAGATTTTTCAAAGGTATGCCAGGCCCTTTGAGGTGTTAGAGAGAGTTGGTCTGGTTTCATATCGATTGTAGATACCTCATAGGTACCAGGATATGCATGATGTGTTCCACGTTTCTTTGCTCCGACATTACTTCTCAGACTCGTCTCATGTTTTCCAACCTGAGGAGGTTGAGTAAGAGATAGATGACCCATTCTAGGAGCATCCTATCTGGATTATTGATTAAAGTTCCAGGGTTCTCTATGGCTGGTATGTTCCTTTGGTATGAGTGACTGGGAAGCACAGGTGAGTACAGGATGAGACTTGGGAGAGGGAGGTCGATATACGATTGTAGTGGCCTGTGTTTGAGGTTTTTTTCCTATTCCACCTTACTAGGGAAATTCAGGGATAAATTTAATTAAGGGGGGAAGTTTGTAAGAACCTGGGTCTTTCCTTTCAGGGTTTTTTTGAGGAAAAGATGAGTTTTTAGAAATTTCATGAGTACACGCCGTGTACTTAAATTTACAAGTCGTGTACTAGGTTATCGTGGGTAGCTATGTGTTGGCCGTGTAACGGCCAAGCACATGGCTATGTGTGTTGACCTGGAGACTACATAATGCGGGATCTGGCTGAGGCAAGTACACTCCATGTACTTCTAAATTCCACATTGTGTACTATATTTTTATTTCATTAAACTGACCGGGGTCTTGTCTGATGGAAAGAACCATTTTCTTCTCGATTTATCTCATTCAAGAGTGAACAAGATCGCCATATCTTCACCGAGCCCCCAACTCACCATTTTTTCTCTTATTTGACCTTCTTCAGTTGCATTGGAATTGCATCAGTGAGTTCTTCTTTCTTCTTGAACTTCATCTCTTGATTTCTCCTCTTTCACGAGATATCCTCGGTTGAATGTTTTATGCATTTTTTTAGATCTACATATTTATAAGGCTATTAAATGCCTGATATTCATGTATATCATTCATATAGTGTGGTGGTAGGTGGTTTGTACCTTTTCGTAGATAGACTTTGAATTTTATGTGCAAAAGTACCAAATACCCAAGAACGGGGTATTGCGTGTTTATAATTTCTAGCCCTATTATTGCATGATATGCCTTTTTTGTTTGTATAGCGCTTAATTTTTTGTGAATATGGTTAAATTTTCCATGCTATTGATGTTTTTCCCATGTTTTCTTGTTTTGACCGTTTGGTCTAGCTTTCCAGTTAGGCTGATTTACCTTCCATGCCTAGTATTGTTAGGGTGGAGTGATTATTCTCTGACACGCTGTGATATGTTATAGATTGTTTATCCATGTATTTATTGAGGTTTACTTTGGTTACCTTTATATCGTTGTGCACGATTGACTTACACAGGTCTCTGAGAACCTCGTGTAGTAGACTATAGGGATAATGGACGTTGAGGGCTTCTCTATAGTGTCTGTTTACTTTTACATTGCGAGACCATATGGGGATGGACTCTATTCTCCCTCAGAGTGTTTGTAGTTCCTCGATATAGGACACAGGTGGAATTAGACGTTGAGTCCTTCCTCAAAGTGCCTATTAGTTACTGATACGAGACAACAGGGGGAATTGACGGTGAGTGCTTCCTCAGAGATTCTTTGCTAAAGTTGAACCAGAGGGGTTAGACTGTATGTACTTCCCAAAGGGTTGATTGTGTTGTTTGGTTGAACCAGAAGGGTTTGTCTATGATTAATTCCCAGAGGGTTACCTATTTGGGATTAACTTTTTACTTGATATCTAAAATTTTAATGCATTTGAAATTGTAGGATTCTTCACTTTTGAGTACTTCCTTATTTACTGCTTCTTTTTTCTTATTGCTTGCCATATATATTCACTAACTATTAGGCACAGATCTTTGGTTGGTTTCCTACTGGTATTATTCTCACACCCTGTTTGGGTCATGCTTTTGGGCCCAAAAACATTATATTGGTGTAGGTCTAGATAAGGGAAAGTTCCCTTCTACTTTAGGTACTTGATTGCTGTAGAGTTGGAGAGCATGAGACCAAGCTGAGGCTTGCGATGATACTAGAGTTTATCTTTTTTTTTTATTTTTTACTTCTGTTTATAACTTTATTCCAACATTTGGACTTTTTTGGATACTTTCCTAGACATATGTATCATGCATTATTTATATATGTTCTCCCATTGTTTATTACTTTTAGTATTCTGTTATTTACTGTTGTATGGTATCATTACTGCTTCTGCTATTGTTATCTATTTTATTTCCACTGTGTTACTCTGCCAATGAGGGAATAGTTTCTCCACTATCACACCCAATTCCCTTACTGCTAGTCGGCAGCCTATGGTGTTCTGGGAAATACGTTTGAGGCCATGTGACCAACCGGGTACGAGGCGCCTCTAGGTGACACCTAAAACCGGGACATTACACATTAATTGAAACTTTAATAATCATGAATAAATATATTTTATTGTTAAATACATTAAATATGTTTTATATACACCATATAAAATTAAATAGGTTCGTAATACCAAATATGACTAAATGTAGTGGAAATTGAGACAAAGTCTCTACAAATATTGTATCATTAAAGTGAGAATTAATCAATAAATTGAATATGTGTCATAAATTTAAATACAAAAAAAAACAAATTTAAATAAAAAATAATATAATCAAATTACATTTCACACAAAATCATGGAATAACATAATAAATGATGTAGAAGTATCACCCAAGGAATGAAAATTTGAGTTCAGAAACTCATTACCTCAAGTTTGACTTACTTTGGAAGTGACCATTACTATTATATAATAAATTATAATTTGTTATAATTTTATAAAATATTAATATATATACTGATAATATCATATATTATCCCATTATAACATTTCAAAACTCATTTATTAATAATTCCCTATTAAAATCATTGTTTATGGGAGTGAACTATCTCATTTTTCAAGAGAATTTCGACTTGGTAATTCCATTCCTTGTACATTGATTATTGTTAAATCATACATATAATTTTAATCATGATATAAATATCATATAAATTTACTCTATATATGAATTTATTGTCATCCATAAAATATAGAGATAGAAAAATTAATTACATCATTCATGGAGATGGTAGGTCATACGTACTCACCAGTGATGTTATAATTTTTAATGGGTAGAAGGGTAAAGAAGAAGATAGTATATTATAATTACATAATTATAATTATTTCATATTTTATCATATATATTTATTATTTATATCATAATGAAAATTTATTTTAGGATGTAATGGGAAAAAAATTACATAGGTTCGTGAGCCAGTAGTTATTTGTACATAGAAGTGATGGTTGTGATTCCCATTTAGTGGAGAATAATATAAAAAAATAATATTACATAGACACAATGAAATATTATTATATGGTATATACTGGTTTTATTTTATTTTAATGGTTATTACATAATTTAAGGTGGTAAAATAAGAAGAATAATGAATTTTTTTCGAGGAAGATGATTACCTATTCATTAAAAGAGTGCCTTTATATCTCTTCTTATGTTACATATGGTTGGTTATTTTGGAAGACTATAACCTCTAGAAAATCTATAAGGAAGTTTATAAGGGTTTTTTAAGAATTTTTTAGGGGATAATTGGCTCTATTTTTTTATATAATAGAGGATAGGTGGTTATTTTTTATACTGAATAAAAGGACACATGTGGAATTAATAAAGAGATTTAAAAATAATAAATTCATTTCAATGTTAAATTGTAACCATGTGCCCAAAATTTAACATATTATATAGGATATTATTTCAATCCATTAAACCAATAAAATTTTGATAGGTTTAAGTTGTGTTTTAAACCTTATCTCTTGGTTTATCCCCTTCATTAAACAAATTTATCCTTAACCGTAGTAACGACTTTTTCAATATTAAAAGTTAAAAAAATTATTTATAAGGTCCAAATTTACTCATAAATGGACAAGGAATTATGTTTTATACCATTAATTATTTTTATTATCCCATTCAAATATTTTTATTATTTTTAAGTAATTTTTTAAAATATTATTTTTTTATAAAATATCATTACTGTTATTTTTGACAATATTCATATAATTTGACTTTAAAGATATCAATACAAAAAAGGAATTAGAATCCATTAATTTTCACTATAAATAATACATAAACATTAACTATAAAAGTATTGTGAGGCCTTATTTCATCACAAAAACATTAGTTTTAATGTTTTTTATAAAATTATACTTTGATTTTTCCACTACTTGTGCAAGCATTGTATCAGCATTGCGTAAGAATTTAAGGTAATTATTTCACCACTAAAAATTATAAATAAATTACAACCATAAAAATAAATAAATTATAAAAAATTTATTCTTTTATATTCATTATATATATTTATTTACTCACATATATATCATGAAAAATTATTTATTATATTATTTTTACTTTTATATCCTTGCTCAAGCATTGCATAAGAATTTGGATAAGTCACTTGTTATATAACTCCAAAATTCATATATGTCCATAAAAAAAATAAATAATAATTATTTTATATTAAAAAATTCTATAAAATACTTTTCTATTCTTAAATATTATATTTATGAGACAAAATTTTACTTTTAAAATATTGTGCAAGCACTACATCAGCATTGAATACTATGTTCATATTTATCATGAAATAATTTATAATTCATTTGTTTTGAATTATTTTTGCATGATATTTTTATTAAATTATATTACATTATTAATTACATAATTTTAATAATTTTTTATATCATATTAATTTCTTGGAGATATCATAAAATATATTGTATTTCTTAAAAACGATATCTTTATCTCTTCAATAAAAATCAATCATTTAAAAAAGATACCAAAATTTTACCTTAAGATAATTTTCATATAATGGTTTAAAAATTATATTATTTTTATCAAATAAAATTTCTAAAATCTTCATAAATTAATTATAATATTCTCTCACAAAAATAAATAAAATCGATTTTTGAATAAAATGTATTTTTTGAAGAATAAAATGAATTTAAAAAAAATTATGTTCTTATTTATTAAGAATTAATCAATAAATTTATATTTAATAAGAATCATTATACATTTATTTTATTATTTGTTTAATCATATTTATACTCACCAATTAAAAATTTAGGTTTTAATGGTCACATTTAAATTATAATATTTTAATAATATATCTCAATTCAATTAAATCTTGGTATTACATGTTTATAAAGATATCAAGATTATTATTACTTTAAAAAATTATGGGGTGTTGCATTCTAACCCTATTAAATAAATTGAAATATATAAAATTTATATTATTTATCTAATGATCAATATTTTAAAATATATTTATTATAAAACCATATTGTATAGAGGGATAATAAAAATTCTTTTGAAAATGGGAAGCGGGAAATATATATGTTACCTAAAATATCACATATTCGGGTTCCCCGATAAGGATAACATTAGTGGAAAGTTAAAATATTAAAATCAAGAAGAAAATAAACATCTAATGACTAATGGTGATTGATAGAAAATATAGTCATATGAATGTTAATGACCAGAAAACTATAAATTAGCAATAGGTTAAAAGACCATCAATTCATGAGAATTGACGATAAAAGGATAAAATTGTTATTTCAATTTCCATTTCTTAATGATGAGGTATTATTTTAATATTAAGATAGAGAACATGAGTGACCTCTCCCTCCCTCTGCATGCTCCTAGGGTTTCTTTTCCAAGTCTTCTCCTCCCCTCCTTCGGCTTGGCCCGGCCTCGGCAGCAGCTTTCTCGTCCCGGATCAACGTCGATGGGTGGCAGTACTGTGGTTTTTGGCTTTGTTCAAGGCTCGGCGGTGGCTTTGTTGGGACTTTCAACTTTGGGATCTAGTCTCGTATATGTGCTCAGTGCTGGCTTTAATACCCTCTGTGAAGGATTTGTCGTTCCTGGCTTCAGATTTGCTCAGCCTCGACGTGCGTTGACACAGAGTGGTCTGGCTTCGGGTTCTCAGCCTTGTGGTGGTGATGTTCCTTCCAGCTCATGGCGACTCCAGGTGTTTGGTGTCGAATCTGGTGTGCTCGATGATGACCTCTACATTTCAGGATCTTGTCGTAGATTTGGTCTGCTCATCGCCAGCTCCTCTGTGCTAGCCGCCGACTGCTCGGGATTCCGTTGTGGCTGTGATGTGATCAGTGTGGGGTCTACAGTGTGCTCAATAGGCCTTGTCATGCCTTCTGGCTTCGCGATCTCAGCATGGCCTCATCCCAGCTCGACGTCAGCTCTGGCATACACTGGTGTGCTTGGGGTTGGATCCAGTGCTTCGGAGGGGGGAGTTATTTCTTTTTGGGGCTCCTGTAAGTTTTTCCATATTTTGATTTGGTTATGGTGAGATCTTCTTTGTTTGGATGTGAAATTGGTGGTATAGTGGTGGTGCTTTTGACTTGGTTGGCTATGAATCTGCTGGTTAACTGCTGTTTAATTGTTGATAGAGGAATAAATGTTCTGTTGGGGAATTCAGATATTCTACAAGGTTTTGCTTCAGAGGAGGATAGAGCTAGTTTTCTTCATCATGTGTGGCTTTTCAGATTTGGACGATTAAGAGGGTATGGCGTAGTCATCGGTACTGGGATCGTGGATCCTTGCACAGGAAAGCTTGCTGATCAGACATACTTTGGTGGAGGCATGCCTTAATGATATTGATGTTGGGTAGAGGCATTTCCATGTAGTCTTGTTCTTGGTATCAACCCTTTTATTTTTCGAATCTTGTTAATGTTCTGATGTCTCTAAAGTCTTGGTTTTCCCCCTTTACCCTTAAAAGGGGCTTATCCAAAATCAATAAAAATATCGGCCTTTGGGCCATTCAGTCAGTCATCAATTTCTTCAAGAACTAAATATTCAATATGAATTTTTCATTCCAAAAACTAAATATAACTTTTAAAGGATCATAAGATCCATAAAAATGATAATGAATTCCCCGTTTTTCTAAGTAGTTACTGAAAAAAAATGGTTAGAAAAAGTAGTCCAATATGGATAAATTTAATACATTAATCTCTAAAACTTCAACATTGACCCCCTAAAGTTTTTCTTAATCTATTCCATAAATATTTAACCTTAAGAATACCCCAAAATATGTATGACTAAGTTAAAAACCCAAAAATACGAATGATTTTTATCACATGTATTTTTTTAAGATCAAGTTTAACATTTATCCCCAGAAAACATAAAGTTGGTCATAATGTTACATACTAAATTTTCAATACCTTGATCATATATTCTTTTAAAACATAATAATGACCTAAATCACCATAAAATATCAATGTAAATATAATTTTTTCTAAAAATTAACTCAATACTTGTTCCTTAAATAAAATAATAGATAATTTAATATATTCCATAAATAAAAAAATGTAGTAAACCACTTTTTAATCAAATCAATAATCACTAAAGTCTTTAATACTATCCAATTTATTTTAATTAATTTTAATCTTATCATTAACCCAACTAAACATTATTAAAGCCACAATAGGTTCATTTTAAGGGTTATATTTCCTTTAATCAGGCATTCTCTAAAAATATCACCTTACCACTAAATCGGTTTTCTTATTTATTAGTACTATAAAATTTTTATGATTTTAATACCTTAAATAAAAAATATTAGGTAACAATACTTATATAATTAATGAATCATATTAACATAATATCATTGATATAATGCTTTTACAACATAATTATCAAATCCAAATACCCAAACACTTCAATCCATTAAGTACAATGATATATTATAACATCATTATTTCCTTGGTCTAGGAATTAACACTTAGATTTGGGCATTGGATCCAATAATTCTGAAGTTCCCCATGCATAAGACATTAAACTATAAATGGTACCTTAGTATGAACATCATATCCGTCCATTGTACTCTTTATTTTTATTTGGAAATTGCTTCCTCTATGACCTTAATTTACACGTAGAAAACATCTTTCCCGTCCTTTGAGACATTTTATAGGGTGTGTATTCCCAAATTATTAACATAAATAAAAAAGAACTTTCCTTCCTCTATGGTCATTACCACATGAAAATCCATAAAATTCCATATTTATCTTATTTTACATGTTAGGAAACTCACTAAAGTTTAGGTTGTTAATAATATATCATGATAGTTGATTAGGAATAATCATAAGGTTTCAACATCTAGATACAATCTTATTTAGTTACTCAAGATAACAATCTTTTCATTGTCCATCACATTTAGAATTAACACGATTCCACCTAGTTATATCCATTGACTAAATCCAAATAAAAAAAATAGTGTGATCTACAATTCTGTAATCATACAATCATGAGAAATCACTCAAAAATCATGAAATCTTATTTTAAATTTATAAAAACTTATGTTTAACCTAGATCACCCATGATCATCATATATTCAAATCATTCATAACTATTCAAAGAAAAAATGTGATTTAATCTAGGAATATCCCTCTAGAGTTTCAAACCAGGTTCTCAGTAAGGGAACACTCATTTTGAACCAGAATGATGGTCAAGTTATACTCGTCTAACTCTTTTTGAGGTTATTACCCCTAGATGCATATGTTCTAAAATGGCTTCCACCTATGGTATCCAGAAAGGGATGTATTTCTTATAAAACCAATTAATCTCTTTCTTAAAAATCATTGTCATATCATTCTATAATTAGATATATCATCAAATTATGTCATAGGGTTGTGTTCCCTAATCTATATTTTCCTAAATTGAGTTCTCAAGATTTCTAATGAATATTTTATTATACCAAATATAGTGATCCATACTCCATTAACCCAGAGTCAGTGTTTACCTTATTTCATTATCACTAGATACAAGATATCACATACCAATGGACCAAATATTTTTTTGTAGTCTTTGAAAACTATATACCTACATTCTTCACCTTTTACATTGAAAATGAAGTATAAAACATAATTAGAGTAACTAATCTTCATCGTTGTACTCATTAAAAGTTTTCTTCTTCATATCCTATAGAATGGAAAAAAATTGGGATGAGATAAAATGCTTAATAAGGGTTATAAATAGTATAACCTATCATCAGTAAATAATGAATAGTCAAAATAGCATGGTATATAACTGAAAACTCATGCAATTTAATGAATAACTCGAGTACAAAATGTATGCATGGATAATATCAATGAAATAATATCATGAATAATAATAACTAAATTCTAAATGAAGTAATTTATTACTTTTTGAGTTCATGATATTAAAGGTCATGATATATTTTCCATCAAGCCCCTGCACGAAGAAAATTTAATCAATGGGTAAGTATAAACCAAAAATAGATTTAATAAATCTAACCCATTAATTTTTCTCATGAGACATGTTAATGAATTGAGGGGATATCTATAACTAGGCCCCACACATTTTTGCATTTCCAATTCATTCCAGATATATTAAATGGTCAATTTATTTCATACACAATATGCCTTATCAAAAAATATCCTTACAGAGTAAAGGATATAAAATGTCAATATTTCCCCAGTTAATCCAATATCTTCCATAGTAAAACACTATATTTAGTGTTAGTATATGATTTATGAAATAATAATAACCATGATATAGATAATATGCATATTTAAGATAAATGTAATTTCCAATGAAAAATGATCACATAAAGTGAATGTTTCAAGATAAATTTAATGACCCCAAAACTAATAAAAGATAAAGGATAACCTTTAATTCATCAGAAATATAGTTTTTATAATAAAATCATGTCCTTTCAAGAAATAAACAAAATTGAGTTGAGAATTATAAATTAAATTTTCATTAAATATTTTTCATTTTAAAACTATTGAAAACTTATACAAGAATCTATATAATGTAAAATTTTTATGACATCATAAAAACCTATTAACATTGAATTAATTAAAAGGAAACATTACTTATGAACTTTTATAAAGAAATTTGAAAATGTAGATTTTATAAATATTCATAAATATTCTCTTAAACCATGTAAAAATTAAAGGATTCCCTTAATAAACCATTTGAGTAAATAAAAATTATATTTATAAATCAATTTTGAAAAAATATACACATGGAAGAAAAATATACCTGATAAAAAAAGATAAATAAGATCATATTTATTTTAAAATTTTCATTGATTGATTCAAGTGGAAAAGAGAGGAAAAATTTGAAGAGAACATGTAAAAATCTTAGATTTTTTAATTATAATAAAATATATTGAGTCTATAAAGGATATATTATAATATTTCTTCAATGAAAATAAGGTAAATCATTGAAAATGAGATTACAAAAAAAAATCTTACCACATTGGTAACTTCTAAATCCTAACCCCTTAAAATATTAATCTTGAATTAAAACATTAATCATCATAAATAAACTTATATTCATGTCAAATATATCAAATGGGTAGGATATACACTATATAAATGTAAATAGGTTCATAATACAAAATATGTCTCAATGGGGTTGAAATTAAGATAAAATCCCTTACAAAGATCATATCAATAAAGTGGGAACTAATCAATGAAGTTATTATTTGTAATACATGTAAATCCAAAAAAACAAGTGGAAATACAAAATAATATAATCAAAGTACATTTTACACATAATCATGTCATAACATAGTAAATAATGTAGAAGAATAACACAATTAATGAAAATTGAGTTTAGAAACTCCTTACCTAAAGTTTGACTCACTTCAAAAGAAATATAAAATCATGTATAATAGATTTAAATTTATTAAAATTCTATACTAGTGTCATTTAAATTATTTTAATATCATAAATTATCTACTTATAACATTTCAAAACCCAATTATTAATAATTCCTTATTAAAATTATCTATTTCAGATCATAACAATTTTATTTTTCATAAGAATTTTGGTTCAGTAGTTCTGGTCCTTGTACATTGATTATGGTTCCACCATCTCCATAATTTTAATCATGGTATAAATATTTTATATATTCATTATATATTGATATATAAATATTCATCTATAAAAGATGGAGATAGAAAAATGAATTACATTGTTCATGGATATGGTTAACCGTATGTACACCCCATTGACATTGTCATTTCTTAATAGGTAGAAAGGTAAGTATTTGATATATTATATTTTAACAATTTTAATTATTTATTAAGTGTAATATTTATTCATTACTTCCATCTTTATGAAAATCCATGTGAGGTTGTAATGGATAATAAATCGTATAGGTTCTTAATGTGGTCATCCACCATACACATGAGCAATGGTTTTTTTCCATATTTGATGGAGAATGAGACAGATAAATATTATTCCATTAATTAAATAACATATAATTATAAGGTATATAAATTTTTTTATTATATTTTAATTTTTAGGAAATAATTTAACAGGGTAAAGAGTAACTAAAATTAAGGTTCTCGGTGAAGATGATTACCACTTATTTGAAAGAGATCCTTTAGATCTCCTCTTAAGGGATCTAACAAGAATAGAACATCTAGAACATGTATAAGGATGTTTATAAGATGTTTTTTCAGTGTAATTTAGAAATAATTTTATCTATGTAGTGTATATAAAAGAGTATAGGTACTTCCTTTTTATATTGAATGAAATGAAACACATGCAATTACAAAGAATATTTAAATATAATTAAATAATTTTCAAGTCAAACTGGAACCATGATGATAGAATTTAAAACAAGATATAGGAAGTGGTTTAAATTACTTCAACCAATAACATTTTTATAGGTTTAAGTGGTATTTTAATCCTTATCTTTGGGTTTAACCCCTTCATTAAAAAATTCTAACCTTAACCAAACTAATGACTTTACCAATATTAAAGGGTTATAATGTTAATTATAAGGTTAAAATTTGATAATAAATGGCAAATAGATTATATTTTAAACCATTTGTGATCCAAAATTTTTTATTTTAGGATTTTTTTTATTTTTTTAAAGAAAAATTAAAATTTTATTTTTTAAAAAATATCATTAAGGTAATTTTTGACACGATTCATTTAATTTAACTTTAAAGATATCAATACAATTATGAAATTAAAATACAATACTTTCACCTACAATAATACCGTATTATTACCTATGAAACCTTTATATAACCATAATTCATCAAAAAATATTTAGTTTTATTGTTTTTTAAAATTATTTACTTTGCTTCTTCCACTGCTTGCACAAGCACTATGTAAGCGTTGAATAATCATTTAATGTAATTATTTCAAAATAATAAACAAAAAATATTTTTATATCATAAAAATAAATAAATAAAGTTCAATTTAAACTTTTATATTCATTGAATATGTATACACTATAGGAAAAATAGCTTTTTGCGATGGGCTATTTGCGACGGGATTAATTTCCGTAGCAAATAGCCCTTCCAAGAGATTATTTGCGACGAGGGATTCTGCCAGTCGCAAATAAATGGTTATTTGTGACAGAATTTGGGGTCCCGTCGCAAATAGTTTGGCACGGTTTGCATGCCAAACCGTGGGAAGGTTATTTGTGATGAAGGGATTCCCCCGTCGCAAATAATGCATCAGTCGGAGGGTATTTTCAACGGGACCCGTCGCAAATACCCAGCGGTGGTAAATAGGTTTTTGCAACGCGATGTTGTCCTGTCGCAAAAAGTGTGTCAGCAGGTACCTTTTGCGACGAGACTCGTCGCAAACACTCTTTTAACTGCCAACTGTAATTAATGTGGGCGAAGGTTTTTGCGATGGGTAGCCCATCGCAAATAGTCTCGTCGCAACTAGTCCAACATATATATACCTCCATTCATTTTTTCAAATCCTCCTCTCAATTCTTACTTTCTTTCTCTCTTTGAACTCTATTTTCAAAGTGAAAATTTGCGTGAGTTAGTTTTTTTTCACGAAAAAGATGTGAAGTCGTCTACATCAATAGGAGATTAAGTTTGAAGGTATTTATATTTTATTTAATTTAATATTTATTTCATTTTTTTATGTTAATTATAAATATTTTTGATTATTAGTAATTAAATTAGATTTAAACTGTTTTGTTACCAATATTTATTTGTAATAATAAATTGAAATTATTAGTACTAGTTTTTAATAATTAGTAATAAATAGGAATAATTAGTAATAAATAGGAATAATGAGTAATAAATAGGAATAATTAGTAATAAATAGCAATAATTAGTAATAAACAGGAATAATTTGTAATAATTAGTAATAAATAGGAATAATTAGTAATAAATAGGAATAATTTGTAATAAATAGTAATAAATTTGAATAATTAGTAACAAGTAGGAATACATTGGAATAATTAGCAATAAAAAGGAATAATTAGCCATAAATAGGAATAATTAGAAATAAATAGGAATAATTAGGAATAAATAGGAATAATTAGGTATAAGTAGTAATAAATTGGAATAATTAGTAATAAATAGGAATAATTTGGAATAATTAGGAATAATTAGTAATAAATAGAAATAATTTGGAATAATTAGGAATTAATAGTAATAAATAGGAATAATTAGTAATAAATAGGAATAATTAGTAATAAATAGGAATAATTAGTAATAAATAGGAATAATTAATAATAAATATCAATAATTAATAATAAATAGTAATAAATAGTAATAAATAGCAATACATTGTCATAATTAGCAATAAATAGAAATAAATAGTAATAAATAAAAATAAATATGAATAAATAGGAATAAGTAGGAATAAATAGTAATAAATACAAATAAATACGAATAAATAAGAATAAATATGAATAAATATGAATAAATATGAATAAATACAAATAAATAGAAATAAATACAAATAAATATGAATAAATAAGAATAATTAGCAATGATTAGCAATAAATAGGAATAATTAGGAATAATTAGGAATAAATTAAAATAAATAGGAATAAATAGGAATAAATGGAAATAAATAGGAAAAATTAGTAATAAATATGAATAATTAGGAATAATTAGGAATAAATTGGAATAAATAGGGATAAATAAGAATAAATAGGAATAATTAGGAATAAATAGGAATAAATAGGAATAAATGGGAATAATTAGGAATAATTTGTAATAATTTGTAATAATTTGTAATAATTAGTAATAATTAGTAATAATTAGTAATAATTAGTAATAATTAGTAATAATTAGTAATAATTAGTAATAAATAGTAATAAGCATTAATAAATTGTAATAAACAATAATATGTAATAAATAGTAATAAATAGTAACAATTAGTAATAATTAGTAACAAATAGTAATAAATAGTTATAAATAGTAATAATTCGTAATAATTAGTAATAATTAGTAATAAATAGTAATAATTAGTAATAAATAGAAATAAATAGTAATAATTAGTAATAATTAGTAATAATTAGTATTAATTAGTAATAATTAGTAATAATTAGTAATAATTTGTAATAATTAGTAATAAATAGTAATAAATAGTAATAAATATTTTGAAATAGTAATAAATAGTAATAAATAGTAATAAATGGTAATAAATAGTAATAAATAGTAATATATAGTAATAAATAGTAATATTTAGTAAGTAATAATTAGTAATAATTAGTAATAATTATTAATAATTAGTAATAATTAGTAATAATTAGTAATAATTAGTAATAAGTAGTAATAACTAGTAATAATTAGTAATAATTAGTAATAATTAATAATAAATAGTAATAAATAGTAATAAATAGTAATAATTAGTACTAATTAGTAATAATTAGTAATAATTAGTAATAATTAGTAATAATTAGTAATAAATAGTAATAAATAGTAATAAATTCTAATAAATTCTAATAAATGGTAATAAATGGTAATAAATAGTAATAAATAGTAATAAATAGGAATAAATAATAATAAATAAGACTAAATTGGACTAAATAATACTAAATAGTATTAAATAGTAGTAAGTAGTAGTAAATAGTAGTAATTAGTTGTAATTAGTAGTAATTAGTAGTAATTAGTAGTAATTAATAGTGATTAGTAGTAATTAGTAGTAATTAGAAGTAATTAGTAGTAATTAGTAATAAACTAATTAGTAATAATTAGTAATAATTTGTAATAAATAGAAAAGTTTACCATTATATTTTTTAATTTTTGTTAATTTTACTAATAATAATAATAATATTTTATGATTTTTTATATTTTTTTGTGAATATTGAGAATTTTAATATTTTTAATTATTTTAATAATATTAATATTATTTTTCATTAATCATAATTTTATTAAATATATTTTTTTAGTATTATAATTTTTAATGTTTGTTTATTTTACTAATAATAATAATAATAATAATTTATGAATTTTTTTTATTTTTTGAGAATATTGAGAATTTTTTTTATTATTATTATTTTAATAATATTAATATTATTTTTTCATTAATTATAATTTTATTAAATATTTTTTATATTTTGGTTATTATTTGTGACGGGACCTATTGTTATGGGATCCCATCGCAAATAGTTTAAATATATATTTTTAAATAGTATTTAGGACGACACTAAGGGCCCATCGCAAATACTATTTGCGACGGGCCTGTCATAGAAGGTTTATTTATATATAATGTATATAATCAAAAACTTATTTGCGATAAGAAAGTTCCCCATCACAAATACTATTTTTGACGGGCTCATCGTAAAAACTTTACTTATAATGTATATAATCGTAGACTTATTTGCGACGGAGAACTTCCCCATCGCAAAAAAACATTTTTTGTGACGGGCCCATCGCAAAAAAAGGTATTTGTGACGTCGTTTTCTAAAATGGGATATTTGCAACATGGCCCTGTCGTTGAAGATTATTTGCAACGGGATCCTGTCACAAATACCCCATTGCAAATAACACAAATTCCAGTAGTGTTATTTACTATAATATATGTCTTGAAAACTTATTTAATATGTTATTTTGACTTTTATGGACGTGTGCAGGAATTGTTCAAGAATTTGGATTAGTCACATGGTATAAAAATATAACATTTATATATAAAAATAAAAAAATAAATAATTATTCATGTATTTTAACAATGTTTATGAAATACTTATTCTTTCCCAAATATTATCTTTATTTCACCAAATTTTATGTTTTCAATGTTGTGCAAGCACTACATCAACATTGAAAATGATTTTCATATTTATCATGAAATAAATTATAAATTATATGTTATGAATTATTTATATATGAAATTTTTATTATATTATCATACATGTATATTTCCATAAGTTTAATAAATTTTTATTTCATATTTATGTCTTAATGATATCATAAAAGATACTTAATTTTATAAAAGTCATATTTTTCTATGTTCAATGAAAAATTAATCTTTTCATAAAAATCCCAAATTTTCACATTAAGATAATTTATATATAGTAGTTTAAAACATTATATCATTTTTATAAAAAATAATTTATAAAGGTTCTATAAATTAATTATAATATTCTCTCATAAAAAGTAATAAAAATTATTTTTGATGAAAAATTATTTTTTAAGAATAAAATAACTTTAATTAAAATTAGGCGCATTAATCAATACATTTTTATTAAGTAGGGTCATTATACATTAGTTTCATAATGATTTTACTCATTTTAATACTAACCAATTCAATTTCTAGGTTATAATAGTCAAATTTAAATAATAATATTTTTATAGTATATCTCATTTTTCTTAAATCATAGTTTTACATATTTATAAAACTATCAAGTTTATTATTATTTTAAACTAAATTTTATGGGTGTTAAACATGGGGTGGAAAAAATAACTAAAGGACATTGGAAGATAACTAATGGGAACAATGTTTCCCAAAAAACATAAATAAACATGCTGCATAAAATAGACATATAAACTATTATAAATGTAAAAATTATGAACAAGATATCAACTATAAAGAAAATAAAAAAGATAAGTTAGATGATACTGATAAAATTTATATAAACTAAGTACAAACCTAAATAACCAACCAAATCTTCTAGACACACTATGATTCACACTTTAATTACAAAACCCAATATCAATCTATGGTGATCAAGACCAGTCTAGAGACCTATACTAAAAACTAAAATGATAAGATAGGTGGGAGTACGAAACTTGGTAGGCATACCAAATGAAACCACACCCCATTTATTACCATTATATTAAATATCCATTTCTTTCTATTTTTAAATATAGATTATAAATAGAAATTTCACTTATATAATTGATTCTAAAATAAATCATAATTTTTTCCTCATTTCTCTAAAAAACATACTTAAAACATGAGGTTTGAACATTTTTGAATGATGTTTTTTAAAATGATTATAAAAAGGGAGAAAGGAATTTTTTTTAATGTCTTTCGATTAAGGATTCCTATAAAAGTGAATTTGTATAAGAGTTAAATAATTTTTCATAAAAACACTCAAAGAATAACTTTTATTTTAAAAAAAGTGTAGCACATATATAACAAGGATCATTAACAACCGTAATAATAACATCATGGCAATGAAATGAGGGATGTATAATAAAATTATTTAATCTACTATATCAATAATAAAACTAAATTATTGAATTTAAATAATAAAGTACCAGTAAACATTGGATTACATTGGATATATAGTGAAATCTACAACATACTGACCACAATCCATCATATCAGCATACCTAATGCAACCAAAAATACCTAACACTCAATCACACCCTACCAATCATAACCTAGGGGAACACTTTCAAAATAAAGCATATTTTGTACTATGGTATAATAAAGAAAGAATAATCAAAAGATAGTGTGGTTACGTTCTCATAAGAGCCACTAGCTACTATGGGTTCCTATAGTATATGTGAAATAGGGTTGAGATAAGAAATAGTAACAAAGAAACAATATCAAAATAAAGTATAATATCTAACACATGTCACCCAAACAAGAATGTCCCATGAAAACCTCTATCAAGAATATCCCCTTACCTTTAATCCATCAATACATAAGGTAATCCCCATAAAATTGACATGAAAATTCCTTTAAGAAAAATTGGACAAGTAAAGGGATACGTCCTAAAGAGTTTTGTTCAAGAGGATACCCATTTTGAAATCGCAAACCAGGCCTTCAACATTCTTAGAAAAATAAGTTATAAATTCCTTTAAATAAATTCAAGGACAGAAAAATCATCTCAATGAATATTTTAAAATCATTGGAAACCAATACACATTTTTAAACCACATAATACATTTATAAAGTACATTTGGTCATTTAATAAAACAAGTGGTGTGAAAGGTTATGCAAACAATCTTATAAATCACCTTTTAGAAGTGAAAATTTATTTTCATTTGAATTAATAACCATGTGTAACATGATATCTATTCTAATTAATCTTTTAAATCACTTAAAAATATATATTTATATCAAAATTAGGCTAAAAATAATCAATAAATCCATGGTTATTGAATTTAAAATTCAATACATATGAAAACCTAGGTTAAACCATTAGAAAAAATATACCTTAGATAAAAACATTAAAAAGGGGCCTTAAGAAAATCCTCACAAGCCATGGATAAAAAAACCCTAAGAATTAATGGTACCCACATTAAATCTAGGGTTAAGACAAGATTCAACACTACAATTGAGAAAGAGAAAGGAAGAGGAAAATAAGAAAATGAGGTAGGAATAATCTAACCTTGATTAAGTAAACCAAAACCTTGAAGAAGAACCACCAAAACTCCATTGGGAGGAGAAAAAATCAAATAGATGAGTTCAAAGGGCCGAATGTGTGGAATGGGATGGGAATAAGGTAGTTTGGGGTTAAAATAAATTAAGAATAATTAGGAAATTTCAATAATTTTTAAATCCTAGTCAAATATTATGGTTTTTTTGCATGGATTCCCAATATTTACACCAACAATTCACCCCTACATTAATCACTCAGGCACTTCACACAGTTTAGGAAACTATGCACCGACCATGAAAAATGGGTTTTCAAATTGTAGATCCCATGAGTATGATTTTTTGATTGGATTTTACTAACTATGCCCAATATATGTGGCCTCACCATTTTTAAAAAAAATAACTCGTATGGTTTTCCTAAGTATCCACTCAGTTTAGACTAAAACTTTCACAACCTAGGAATACTAAACTATGTAAGAAAAAAATTAACTTAAAAAGGACCCCACTATTAGGTAGCCATACGATTTCCCTCAAACCATGTGAACTAGCCATGAAACTGATAAAAAATGATTGAAAACTAAGATATTTGACTATAAACTCTCAAAACATAAAGGATAATATAAAAAATAAAAAAAAAAGAGGAAAAAATCATGGTGTGATAAAGAGATTAGAGGAACATAAATAATAGCACTAAACATTATCCACTATAATAGTGAAACTAATGTATTTAAACCTCCCTAACACTCACTCATACCCTACCTAACCTAACTAAGGGGAAAACATCCCCAGGCCAAGAAATATATTCCTTGGGGACACTTGTTAGATCATTATCCTAATCTAATGTTGCACGTTCTCTTGGAAATTTCATTGGATTCTCTTGGTTCACATGATAAAATTAAAGTGGAAGTGAAAAAATTTAATGTATAGAAATAAATTTTATAATTATAGATATATATATATGTATATATGTATGTATAAATATAATTTTTCAAATATAGGACTATATACAAAGCCTAAACCCCAAGAACCCCTCATGGAATGACCCCTTATTCAACAATAATATATACACAAAAAAACATTTCATCATTACAATGTGCCAAATGGGACTAATAATAATCCATTGGAATAAAAAACAAAAAACCAATTTTAAAATTGATATCTAATAATTTGAGACAGTCAAAATATGATAATCATTTTAAAACACCCTTTCAAAGGATAGGTCACACCTTTAAAATTCAATAACATCTTTTCATAAGTAGTTTGAAAAAAAAGCATCTTTTATGATTTTAAAACTCATTTTATAATATCCATTTGGGGATTCATTAAATTCTTGGTTTGAGAGGTTATTAAAAAACTGATATTTCCATTTAAGAAAGTTAAATCCCTTAATTTTCAATTAAAATCATGTGAAAACCTAACTTTTATTATAAAATGAAATAATAAAAAACAATAACATCATGAGATATATAAAATGTTTATTTAAAATCACAATAAATCGTGGTTCTAATAATTAAATGCTATAACATGGGGAAACCTACCCCAAACCAAAGTTGAACGGTCTAAAACAATTAATACTAGGTTAACATAACCCTAAAGAAAAATTACATAGCCTATACATGAATAAAACCCATGTATTTTTTTGAAACACCTATTTTGGACTTGGATAACAAGATACCAAGTCAAGGGAGGAGGATAAAAATAAAAAATGAAGGGAGAAGGAATAAATATAGGAAGGAGGCCTTACCTTAATGGAAACACCAAGAACCCTAATGGGGAGATGCCAATATTCTATAGAAAAGGATGATAAGAAGTGTAGATCTCTCCATTATAGTGTGACTGGGAGGAAGAAGGACCCTAAAGGGGGTTTTAATTCATATTGTAATAATGGTGTTTTCAAATAAATTTTAAAATATAAGAAAGGTTCATTGTTTTCCCAGGCGGTTTATAAAATCATGTACCCCTCATGGGACACACCTAGGAACCTGCACGTTTTGGTCACATGGGTTGAACAACTATGCACCATCCATGTGAAACACTTCTTTTAAAAAATAATTTTATTTTAGATATTTTGGCATGGTTTTTACTAATGGTTCAATTGTACTTAATTTCCAAAAATTTCACAATTTCACACCAAATTGACCCAAAACATAATTAAGACACCAAATATCAATAAATAAATATAATGAAGTGTAAAATAGAGGTTTTATTTTAAATTTTTATGGATATAGAGCTTCATTATCATTTTGAATATATATAAATTAATAGTCAACTAAGGTATAAATATGTTCTAGATTTATCTCATTGGATGAGTATTCTTGGTTGAAATGGATACACTCGGTTTCCCATGAATTCTTCAATTCAAATAGAAATTGGTTCCCCACGACAACTCATCAGGTGATCAAATTGCTTTCTCATTAGAAATTTGAGTCTATGCATATCAAGTAGAATGATAATTTCATACATAATATCCTATGAAAAAATGTATATAACCATCATAGTGGATATTCTAGTGGTTTACACTCTTGAATCATCGTTATTACCATATCGATCTTATGACAATATCTTACTAGATGTATATTATTAAACCTCAGAAAAATCACTTTAATTATCAAAAAAATATACATAAAAATTGTTATCTTGAAAATAAAAAAATTATCAAGATTCCTTTTTATCCATTTTATGATTTTATAAAAATTATAATACATCATTCAAGATATTTATTTAACTTCCCAATGGAATAATTTTTTTATTTTTTAGTATTTTTTAGAACACTATATAATTTGAATCATCTTTTATAATGTCATATTACTTATTAATTGTTCCTACTGCCAACTCAAAATGGTATATCATAAATATTAGTAGCTACTAAAATGGTTAAACCTTTTCAAATGCATAGAAACTTTGAAATAATATATGCACCCAGATTCTCATTCATATAAAGGAAACAATATTAAAAATTTCAAAGTTACTTTGTTGAATATTATTCGATACACATACATGAATGATAGAAGTATTTCAATCCTAAGAATATATCATTCCACTACTCGATACATTTTTATATGTGATAATAAATGAAATAATGATTTTAAAAGATAATGGTATTATATCTAGGATACTAATCATATATATCAAACTAATATACCATGTTAATTCATTGATCATGGTGGAGTAATAGAGAATAATCTAGTTACTTATATTGAGGATTATATCTATGGTATTAAATCAACAATAGAAAATTATATAGTGTTAGAAATATGTATATTGATAAATATCACCATATTGTGAACTATGAATATAGTTCCTCATCAAAAGGTATATATTTTTTATAATGATAAACTATATTTAATCCGGGGGGATGATCACATATGTCTATAATTCCATTTTTATCTTGATGAGGATTTGTGGGAGTAGTTTTGGGAAACATATTATGATGAAGTTGGTAGATCTTTGGGTCATTTTATCTATAATAAATCACATGGACCAACTGATGAGAGAGTATCATGTCACCATTAATGTGTGGATGATATAGGGAATTTCCTTTTTTTAAAATTTTTTGTGTGTGTGTGGAGTTATTTATAATCTTTGATAAATTAGAATTTATAAAATCTAAAATTTTAAATTTCTAGTCATGGATTATTTATTTATGAATTTAGGGTATATGTGTAATCTTTATGTAATTTAGTGTAAATATAAGTTTAGGACACATAGAACTAGGCCACTGGACATATAGTATTTTACCTTATCTCTAGGTCAAACCTGTGTGGCTATAAATAATGTGACTCAGGAAAAGGAGAACTCAACCTTTAAAAGTGTAACCCTTTATCCTGATTGTGATAAAAATATTCTTTTTTTCCATGTTCATTGAGAGTTCTTTATAATTTTTATTCTATATATTTTATGTTGAACTTCTATTTGTGAACATAACTTCTTGTGTGGTTATACATTCTTCATGGTTGTAAACTTGGTATTAGATCCATATTTATAGAATAAAAATTGTCCCCTCTCACCAAAATCATATCCTCTATATAACCCAGTAATATCTCTATACATGATTGAAGGAGAGTATACTATGTCATTTTCATAGTATTATGATCTTCTACATTTGAAATCATGGGGCTAGAAGTCCTATGAGGATGATTTATGTGGTAGTTTTTCAATGAGTTATGATGGGAGTGAATTTGAGGTGTATGTAAGGGGTTAAATTTTTTATTTATAAATGTGAAGGTGCATGGGTGGTCTACAAGAACTAAAAACCTATCCACTATTCCTGTGTAACATCTCTGATAGGTTTAAGTACAATAATATTTAATTTTTTTATAGAAACCTGAAAATTTTATATTTTTATAATCCAAAATTTTAATTTAAACCTATATTTATATATGGGTAGGTATGTTATTTAAGGTTTCACAAATAGGATTGGTATTTGGGGTCATAATTTTGCTCGACCAAGTGTTTTGGGAATAAGAGGAGGTGTTTGAAGTGTCTGTATAGAACGAGGAATGATCCTTTGGATTTGGAATGAAATTAGGGGTAATATTTTTATAAAATATCATTTAATGTGTTTATAGCATAAATCTACTATTATTTAACGGTCTAAACATGTTTAGAAGGGCATGGATTTTTTTGCACACATTGTAAATTTTTGTAAAAATGGAAATGTTTGGATTTAGTAAACTATTCTATATCGAGTAAGATATTTGATATTAGGTAAGATATTATGGGATGAGTAAGATATTATAGATTGAATAATATATTCTAGATTGAGTAATATATTTTGGATTTAGTAAGATATTCTATTTTGAGAAGGATATTCTAGATTGAGTAATATATTCTTGGTTGAGTATGATATTCTAGAGTGAGTAAGATATTCAAGATTAAATAAGATATTCTGTCTTGAGTAATATATCATGGGTCATGTAAGATATTTAGGATTGAGGAATTTATTCGAGATCAAGTAATATATTTAGTATTGAGTATTAAATTTTGGATTGAGTGAGATATTCTAAATTGAGTAAGATATTCTAGGTTAAGTAAGATATTCTAGATTGAGTAAGGTATTTAGGACTGAGTAAGATATTCTGAATCGAGTAAGTTATTTTACAGTGATTAAGATATTCTTGATCAATAAAGATATTATGGATCATGTAAGATATTCTAAATTGAATAATATATTCTATATTGAGTAAGATATGTTCTAGAAAAGGTAAGAGTTCTAGTTTTTCAACAATTTCAATGAATGAATAGTTTTTCTAAATATTTTAAAAAATATTAATTAAAGATTAAATGCACCAATTTAAATAGAATTAAGGCCTTTCCATGCCTTATATAGTAGATAATCTATAAAATAAAGACCTCTTCCCCTCTATTCATCTCAAAGTGAGATCTCTCTCTTTTCTTAGTAGATTAAAGATCTACTCAATTCATCTGATAGCTAATGGTAAATCTATCACTATATATCCATCCATTCTAGTTTCTCAAGTTATTTCACAGTCTTATATCTGTTGTGAACATGTATTCCATATTTTAGTTTTTCTATTATAATATCTTATTTCTCTTGTTTTATCATGGATTGGTAGCTACTATTCAATGAGTGACTACCTTAATGCATATGATATGTGGTCCCTATATAGCCCCTTAACCTTTTTCTTCTTTTCTATGTGTGTGTGATGTGTGATCGCACCGGCCTAACAAGTGTTTAACCTAAAACATAATAAAAAGTTGTTTTTCCTTTATTTATTATGTGTAATCCTTCCCACATGAATATCAATTTAGTGAAACTAATACCTACATTTTTTTTCATCAAGTTAGGTGAGCCATAATTTATAGAAAAATATAAATTTTAAAGGCATCCCAAGGGGTTACCTAAATGGAATGAAAAATCTAATTTATAAGATATATAGAGTGGGTGACATTAAATAAAGTTTTTTATTATAATATATATAGGGTGGGTGTCATTCGTCATAGTTATATATTATGAGATATATGATGTAGGCGGCATTCCCCTTGGTTATTTGTTATGGGATACAAGGGGTGGTCACCATTCCCCCTAGTTATGTATTATGAGATATAAATAGTGAGCATCACCCCCACAGTTATGTTTTATGATATTTATGGGGTGGAAACCATATCTCCCATTGTTTATTATGATATACATAGGGTGGGTTATCTTTCCCCATTTGGGTCCAATATATGTAAACAACCAATGTTTAGAGACATCCAACACTAGCTGAAGCTGGTATGATCACTCCTAGGTGTAACATTAAAACCCAATGATCAGTAATGGTTGATTTATTATGATTTATTTTATTTAATATGTACATCAACATGCACCTTTACTAAAACGTGATATATTTAATATATATCATTGGTGGATTCCTACTTATTTGTACTCACACCCTACTCAAGCCGACATGGGTACCCTAGTTGAAATTATGGTTTATGTACAAGATAGTGAAAAACACCCTATGATCGATGATTAATTTGGATAGATAGGATGGATCTTGGGAGATGGGACTAGGCTATGAATTAGTACTAGTTTTTCTTTCATTCCCATTTTTGGTCATTTTTCAAAAAAATTGGACCCTAATGTATATGAACCACTTATAAAGGATCTTGATATTTTTGTATTTATTTTATGACTTTTATTTTGTTAAATAATGGGTTTTTACCTATTTAATATCACTTATAGGGATGTTTTTTTGTTTATTTATTTTAGTGGATGAATGATAATAATATTATTTCCATTGTGATTATTTAATCTGATATGAGCGTGTAGTCTCCTAATGCTAATACTATAGACCCTTTCTTCTATTTAGAAGCCTCTAGACTATGGGAAGGAAAGCATAGAGTCAAATATAACTCTGATCTAGTTATTGTAGCATAAAATGGGATGGGGAATTAAAAATTAGTATCAAAGCATCTTTTCTTTTTTTTATAATTTATGGAAAGGTAGATAAGAGATAAGATGTTTCTAGGACTTGTTTTGGATCATATGTCTAGGAGTTACTAACCCACATATGAGGGAGGTCCAAGTTACTAGGGATTGAATTTTTTTCTTAGTTTTTAATTTTATATTTTAATTATTTAACCGATCTTGAATTTTGTTGTTTAGATTTGTGATTTATAGGATTTCATCTCTTGGACATAATGGAAAAAGGGTGTTTGTTCATATATCATATCAAGAAAATAGTATTCACATCTATCTCACATTATTTCATGTTACTGGTTACATTTTCCTGGTACCTTGGTCAATTATTTAATATTAAACATTAACATATATAGTTTTTTCTAATGTAATGTGACGGTGATTTTGGTCAAACAAATTATTTAAATTTTTAAAATTTTAGTTGAAATTACCTATTCTGATAACAATATACTTTCAGTTAAATAAAATTTAAAATAATAATTATAACGTGTTTTCCTATTTAGCTATTAATTAATATTTCATTTAATTGAGCCTCAGTAATGAAATTATAATTAAAAACAAAGTGGAATTAAATGATGTGGATCCTATATGTACCTGAATTAACCCTGATTATGGGAACATGGGGTTATAGAGAACACCTAGTTTATAAGTTTTAATGATATTAGGTGTATATTATAGTGGCATGTTGTACCTATTACTTCTTTCTAGAAATATTTATATTGAGAAATGTTAAAGAAAATTTTTTCTGATTGTTTTTTGGGAATTGTAGAGACATTCCACCTCAAAGACCACACGTGGAGTGCTAGGAGGGCAGAGACCAACGTCCCCCACCATCAGTTAGTATAAATACTTTAATAGAATTAAGGAAGGTGATAAATGATCATATCTATGAGATCATATTACAAGTTATGATGTTTATGGAGTGAGAGGATCTATAATTATCCCTTGTGATGTCTGATTTGACAGAGGATTTTCATATGTTTCATTTTTAATTATTTTCTCGAGAGGGTAGTCCCCAGAAAACTGAACTCATGGAGGGTTCCATCCATATGATCTTTAACCACCTTGAGACACCCCCTGAGTGGAGGGTGAAGTTGTAATTTTATATACTACAGAGCCTAGTGAATAATTGGTGGGGTGTATTAGGTTTTGAGGAATAGAATATGGGGTTTACCTAGAAGTACTTCCAGACTAGATTCTATGATTTTATATTTCTAGAGACCACAAAGTGTTATAGGTCTTGATAGATCATACATCTTACGTTGAGAGATATGTTAGTGATAAAATATATTGCAAACTATATAGAGATCCAATGTTTCACTATAAAATTAGTGGAATATAAGGTAGATATGGTCATACAATTGGAGGATGGATTGAGATAATCCATTCAAGTATTGGTAAACAGATTCTCGTTGTCATCCTTTTAAGAGATTTTGAATCAGTCCCTAATTACTGAGAGGGTCTTGACTGAAGGAAATATCTCAAGGCACGAGGATTTAGCTGGCAGTATCTGTAGTAGGATCTCTAGAAATAGGAAGTACTATAATGATGGTTCATACCAAGGAATTGATGTCTATATCTGATAAGTAGGTTATTTAACTCACCCCCACCCCAAGGAGATAGTTCTATGAAGTTCCATTGGTTTGGTAGATATAACAATCTATCATATGAGTAAAATGAACATGGATATAATGGTCTCGTTTGAATCAAATATTTAAACATTAAAATTACTCATAAAGGATAGTATGATATAGTTAAGGAAATCTCCCAACCCTTCTAAATTTTCTACAAAATAAAACTATACAAGGTGATAAACATTCATGATTTAGTGATTTTTACTTAATATCAAACAAGCCAAAAGTATATTCATTGATTAAAGAAGCAAGTATTCATGAAATAAATGTTTCACTAAATAAAATAGATAAAAGGATTTAAGAATTTGATAATATAAATTCAAAATAAACTAGGGACATCGATTATCCTAATATTTTTCAGTCCAAGAAAAAAAATGAAGGATGCTTCAAAATAAAGTATGGGAAAGAGTATTAACCTTTAACCTAGGGAAATATTTGTTTCTATTAGTCCATATGGTATAATATTATTTTCATTTATGTATGTCTTTGTTACTAAAGTTTCATAATTAATTAGGAAACCCAAAATTAACCTTATTTATCTATGGGAATCATATTATAGGCCATTCGTAGATAAAAATGGTGAAATATTTTCAATAACCATGGTTAGAAATTCCATTCATATTTAGATTTTCCTAGTTATGTTATAAACAACATTTTTATGGGTCTGAATTCCTAGTTAAGGATATTATTATAGGATTTGAAATAATTTATTCTTTAAAAAGTGTCTCATGGAATTTTAATTGTCTCAAGAATGAGAAAAATATTTTTCCATAGATAAGGATTTCAAACCTATATAATGTTGATTATTCAATACCAATAAAAAAAGTCATAATCAAAACATCTTGGGCGGAATAATATATGGATTTACTTAAAAAATGATTATACAATCTAGGGAAACTATGATTTCTTTGTGAAAATTATATTTCAAAGAAATAGATATATAAATTCAAAATAAACTCTAGTTATAAAGCTATCACAAGCTCATATATTCTCAAATTATAATTTCAAGGTATGTTTTTTGGAAACTAGGGATTAAGATTAAAGATAACCTTAAACCAAAATTTTTAAATTCTAGGCCATCATTTTCATTGGAATTATCTTCCATTTAGCTTGAAAACACTCCCATAAATGTTTCTTAAGTATATGTCAAGAATCATTAAGCCAAAAATAGATAATTCTTTAGAATATAATGATGATATACTTTAATTCTCTCTGGATATAGACTCATACTATATTTTCTCAATGTTATATAAAATCACCAAACAATATGGGTTCATCCTATATATAATGATGATGTTGATTGGGAAAACATAGACTGATTTTCTTAGAATGTATATCTCATAGGGGTAGTTTGAGTTAAAAACTCACATTGAAATCCATCTTAATAATTTCCCATATAAAAAATTTTCATTAAAGAAAATTTAGAAATTTTTGGGTACTATAAATTACAATAAAAATTTTATCCATTATCTTGAAAAAGCATGGTTCATTCTATATTTACAACTGCATAAATATTCTCAACCTTAGATTTAAATTTCAAAAAATGTTGTACAAGATCTCAAAATACTTTCAATGTGTCTTCCCCATTAAAATATAATTATATCTAGTAGAAATATACTTCAATAATATTCAAGAGATCTATATTGGGAATTTATACTTTTAGAATAAGATGAAAAGGGGAAGAGAAAAATATATTTTGTTAAAAATGAGGATTTTAATGATAGAGAACCTCATTATCCTCTGGCATAAAAATAAATTTTAGTTGTGAATATAAGTATAGATAAGTTCTAGATTCACCTCAATGGTCAAAAATTCTTGATTGAAAAATATATTTCTTCTTTACCATTAATGATTCAATTAAAATAGAAAGTGGTTCACAACCAGAAGTAGTTTTTTGGAAAATTGGTTTTCCAAATAGACATTTGAGGCTTGGAATATTAAGGGGGAGATTAATTTATTACCTAACTTTCAATCAAGAACTCATAGTACCATCATAGTGGATTTTCCAGCGTGCTACACTCTTGACATCTATTATTACCATATAAAACTAAGAAAAACATCCCATATGTTGTTAATATTATTCAATCTCATCCAAATTTCATGGATTTCTAAAAAATATTCATAATTAGGTATTATCTATAAAATAGACCATTTCTAAAGTTTCTTTTTCATCTATTTTTCTTATAACAATTATCAGATATCATTGATGAAACTTATTTAACATCCCAAGGGAAATTTTTCTTATTTTATAGTATTTTTAACAACTCTATAAATTTGGAATCAACTTTGAGAGAGTACCATTACTCCACTATCTTGCTTACTACCAATTTAACTTGGTACATCCAAAATATATTCAACAGCAAAAATGGTCAAAAATTTTCAAATATATAATATCTTGGAAGTAAGAGCTTAGACCATATTACCATAAATATAAAATAAACTATATTACATTTTTTATGATTAATTTCTTAGCTGATATTCCATAGGAATTCAAGGATGATGAAATAATTTCTTTCACAAGAATATGTCATTAGTTTGTTTATTATTTGTACATATATTCTCATAAAATGATGTAATTTATTGAAAAAAGATAAAAAATTTTGGATTTTAAACAACTTGATCCAAGTGAAAAACCATAAAAATCATTTACCATGATGGGATGGTATATTATAATACAGTTATATATTCTGAGTATTATTTCTATGAAATTCAATCATGCATCCATAAATTCTATAGTAGTAGAAAATAACATCTCGATAAGGATAACTGTCCTAAGAAATGCACATACAGTTCTTCTTCAGAAGGATGATATATTTTTTAGAAAGTAAACCCTCTTTGGATCATAGAAGGAGAACATGTACATGAAATAAAATTTATATCAAGGGGAGGAGTTATGGGATATGGTTAATGGAAAAGGTAGGGGATCCTTGAGTTAATTCAATCTTTAATAAAGCATTTGGCCTAGCAGGTGGTGAACCATCATCTCACTAATGATGTGTGGGTCATTCAAGAAATCTCCTTTTGTAAAAAGTGTGTGTCTCTTTATGTGTGTGTCTGTATTGATTTGTAATATTTTATAAAATAGATTTTTTAGAACATACTTTATTAAATTAGTGGTTATGGATTATTGTTTTATTAATTTTAGGTCCATGTGTAATATGTGAGTAACGTGTTATGAAAATGAGGTTAGGACATAAGGTACTAGTCTATTGGTCATTTAGGATTACATAACATCCTTCCATTATCCTTGTGTGGCTATAAATAAAGTATCACATACATAAGAGAATATAATATTTAGTAGAGGAATAATTTATCTTTATTATTATAATATTATTATTTGATTCCATATTCTCTGAGTATTATATACAATCTTTATTCCATATATGTTAAATTGTCCTTATATTTTTGAAACTAACCTCTTGTGTGGTTGTGCCTCATTCAGGGTTGTAAAATAAGAAGTTATGTGAGTAGTTTTTGAAGATAGATCATGATAAAGGTGATCTAGCATTGGTTCAATGTAATCTCTAATAAATCATATGGACTAGGTGGTTGTGAAGCATCATGGAATCAATGACCTGTAAACTCTATGAGGAACTTCAATTTATAAAAAACATGTGAGTGTTTAGTGCTTTATAATATTTGATAAAGAAGATTTTGTAAAATATAATTCATCAATGTAATGGTTTTATATGGTTTCATTATAAACTTGTGGCCCATGTTTAATCTTTATGTGAAGCTATGTGATGTAGGGTTAGAATACAAGGAACTGGGTCATTGGTCCTATAGAATTACCTCTTCTCCTTAAGTTATCCCCACAAGGCTATAAATAATGTAACCCTAGAAGAGGATAACTCAAACTTTGGGACATTAATCATTTATACTTATTATGGTTATAATAGTATATGTTTCATTACTCTTTATGTTCTCTTTAGGATCTTCATTACATCTATGTTAAGGTTTCCATCTATTTGTTCACATAACCATCTATGTGGTTATACCTACTTCATATTTGTAAATGTGGTATCAAATATAGGCTTATTGGTTCAACTATTTTAACACTAACTAAAAATAATTATATATAGACCATTTATATATCTATATATGGTTGAAGGGGTGTATTCTATGTGATTTCCTCACTCGGGGGGCCCTCTAATTCAGAAATATTGTAACTAAAAGTCATTTTGGTTTGATTTGTATGGAGTTTTTTCTATGATTTTAGATATGAGTATATATAGGGTGTATGTCGGGTGGTTAATATCATTATTTATATCCATTAAGATGGCCATAAGGGTTAAAATAATTATATAGATAGAACTTATATGTATATGACTTCTGTGGTGGATAAACTTTTCATTATTAAAGCTATGGTTGGAATTTGTATTATAAATTACCAAAAATTGTAGATAATTGTTACAATTCAAAGAGATATTAGTAAGTTAAAATAACTTATAAAATTCTTTAAAAGTTATTTTTATCTACTGGTTCATCCACTACCATCACTCTCTATGTAACCTATTTTGAATCTCATTTTCTTAATTTTAAAAAAACGATATTTCATTAGCATAAAAACAATGTGTCATTAACAAGGTGATGGGGATATTATATCATCGATGAACATTATTTATACTATATTTATCCCTCTCTCTATTCTTATTAAAATAAATCATCATTATATTTTCCCCAAGATCAATTTTTACTATATATATCCTATGAATTCCTATATCAACTTTATATAAATTCCTTCTCCCACTATCAAAGTAATGGAAAGAGAGGGCATATAGTAAAATAATTATTTAAAATTATATCATTTTATTTCCCCATTCTTCTTATTCAAATTCTAAATCAGATTATTTACCTCCTCTATCTCAATATCTTATAGATGAAAGATTGTATTCAGTAGTTTCATAACTAGAATATATATAAATATCTCTATATAATTTAATGCAATAACTTGTGAATACAAATAAGAAATTACAGGTGTTGTTGAAAAATCAACTATGTGATTTTACTCAGATACAAGAGATAACATCTATAAGGAATTATTTAAAATAATAACTTAAATCCCCCTGAAGAAATAAAAAATATAAAAGTTCAAGTTTTTCCCACATTCATAAAATTTCAATGGTATCATATCACATAATAATTCCTCTTATAGGGGAATGGAAAAAATAATTAAAAATGATAATCAAATGATCAGAAATAAATATGGCAAAAATGGTCTGGGTTTAATCCAACAGTGAAAAAATGGAAGAAGTCATAAATAATATCATGATATAGTAAAGGAAATCTCCAAACCCTTAATTTTTCAACACAGTCAACATTTATTGATTATGGAAATTCTAGAGTTAGTGTAATTTCTTGAATATAAATTTTTAGAAAATAAATATAATGATTAAATAATAAAGGATTCATTATTTTAAAGTTTCATTATATCATAGGGATAAAAGGATTTTAAGATGATAATAAATCAATGGAATTTAATGATTCCCTCATTTTTTATAATTCTATTTAGTCCTAGAAAAGAAATATTAAATATTCCTTCAAAGAAAATGAGGTGATGGAATCTCAACCATTACCCTTGCAATTTATTAACATATATACCTCCAAATGGGATAATCCAAATCTAGATATGGATTTCATGGATACGATATTTAAATTATCTACATTAAAACATAAAATTCTCCTTAAAACACTGTTAAAATAATGTTTTAGGTCATTTAGATCCACAAATAGGGAATCATTTTCTATAATAATGGTTATTAAACCCATTCATATTCATCTTTTTCCTAGTTATATTATAACGAAACATTTTTAGGAGTCTATCATTCCAAATAAAGATCATATTAATGTATGTGACATACCTTATTATCTAAAAAGGGTCTATATGAATAATAATGGTTATAATTATTGGAATAATTTTTTCCCTTATATGATTGTTTCAAGCATATATCATGTTGAAGATTTTAGATCAATCAAGGAATATATAATCAAATCAACTTGTGATAAATAATATAAATTTTTCCTTACAAATGTGATCATTTATTATGTGTGTCACGACCCCCTCCCACCAAAGATGTCCCTCCTGAGCTGGAAATGGTGAAAAGGAGATAATGACCCCCGAGTCCCGCCTCCAGTAGGCCCCGGGTTGGCGACTAGCACCAAGGGTATGAGTTTTCACAAATATGGGAGGCATTACCCTTTTTATTGTTTTGGATCGGGAAATAGGACAAGTCAACCACCAAAAAGGAAAAAGAACAAAGGTGCTGAAAAGAAACCCAAACCAGTCCCATATGCATGTATAAATAAACTGAAACAGGTACAAGTACAAGGAAGCTCAAAAGTACAAGTGAGTACAGTACCAAAAGGAAAACAAGAAAACAGAAACTGCACAACTCCCACTGCCTGACTAGTAGGGTCCCGCACGGCACTGGTAGTCCTCCTGAAAACCTGAAACAACGTAGGGTGAGCATACAAGTATACTCAGTAGAGAACCTAAAGCTCTCTTGCACAAGTGGGGAGACACCCTAAGGTCCCATGAGAAAACAGAAGAACCAGAAACTAACAAGGAAAAACTATCCACCCAGCCTCACTGGTCACACTCACCAAGTAACACAAACAAGTTTAGTATGTATATAGAACAAAATTATTGGGTACCCCGCACCATTTCCCACTTAATTAGATGCTGCTCTTCCTAACGGAAAATGTCCTGATGCTACCACACTCTTCCCGCCCGCACACACCTGGGCCAAACCACGCATCCCGCCCGCACACACCTGGGCCTCACAACCACGCATCTCGCCCGCACACACCTGGGCCACAACCACTAACCCGCCCGCAGACACCTGGGCCTCATCCCGAAGGTTCTTGGGAACGGTAAGCCTACCCGAAGAGTCTTGGGCTAAAGGTCGCCTCAAGCCATCACAGCCTCCGAGACCTACCCGAAGAGTCTTGGGTGTAAGGTCACCTCAATCCATCATAGCCTATGGAAGAAGGGGCAGGAAGGAGATAGTAACTAAGGGTGAACACCCTCTCCCATAAAATGGGAGTGTTCGGCACTAGGTTCTTGACATGGGTGTGGTGCGACAAAACACAAAGATACAATTATATATATACATATACCAAACACACAGCCCAACCTATGGCTTCTTAAAAAGAGAAACTGAGCATGTGCCTCGGCACTGCTACCACGAAGCATGCATCAACAACCAAACAATCATCCCCCAACCCTATTTAGGTTTTCATGTTTCATGCAATGGTTTAACAATTATTACTACTGGGCAACTATCATCCAGAAAAAACCTTTCACAAACATATCCCTGCCATCCACAACCAAGGTTAGGTAAAACGCAAGCAACCACATGCCATTTCATTTACAAAATATTATCACAACCATACAACATTCCATCATTCATTTATTTCAAAGTTCCACACATAAAACCCTTTCCACACACAAAACATTTCCGCATTTGAAAACACCTTTTACTTCAAAACACTTTTCATAATCAAAACACTTTTCATAAATAAAGGCATTTTCCACAACCAACCACTTCCCATTTCAACCCCATCGTTTACAAAAACATTTCCCACAAAACAACCAAACCACCAACATGTTCATTATTCCAATTTTGTTCAACCGGGGTGATCACACAAGGTTTTCATTCTCATTTAATCAGCCAGTCTTTACGTGCTTATCCATTTTCCATGTTTTAACAAAACCAACCACAAACAATTCAGATATCAATTGCACACGCAAAGGCCACCAACGGCCTTGATTTTCACTAGGCAAAGGCCTTTCAATCCAAAATCACGATCAGAAGATAAAGAAACTGGAAGGCAATAGAAACAGCACAAAACCCCAAACCCTTCTTTATCCGGTTATTATCTTTATTTAAAGTTCAACTGCATCCCATGGAACAAAAGAAAAATATCCCACCCCGCATGTTGCACCAAATAGAGAGATGAAGGTAAACCCCTACCTCAAAAGGTCCCGATCACGTCGCTTCCGACGACGTCCTTTGGTGTCCTCCGCCTTCGCCAAACCCGACAAACGCCTCCTAGGATGGAAGCTGGAGAAGGAAGGCCGAAAGGAAAGGTGACAAGTCCGGGCTTAGAAGCTTCGTCTCGTCGCTACGATCCTGTGGCCGCTGACGGATCGACGATCGTAGTTCGGACAAAGAAGTTAGAGGAGGAAGACTTCTTGATCATCCAAGAGTGTCGTCGTGCGAAGAAGAAGCGATTGGTATGGAAATAATCCGCGACCCTTTCTTATATAGGCAATGAATAGGTAAAACAGTATGCAGCGTGTATTAATGAACACACGGTGTGACCGTACACCCGTTACACGTTTTGACTGGTCAACACACGACACGTCACGCGGTTTCCACGCGTTTTAATAATAATGATAATTCTATTAATATGTGGTTTTTCGTTGACCCAAGGCATGAGTCATAAAAGTAGCTCATTAATGGTCTTAAAATGACCGTCTTAATTACAGGATTACACTGCTGCTGACGGTTCGTCATTCCGACACCATATGAAGAAGTTATAGACTTTTTAAGTTTTGATCACCCAAAATAATAATAATATTATTTTATTATTATTATAATAATTTAATATTTTGATCAAAAGGCTTGTGGCGTGAATCTCTCCCCTTACTCCATGCGCACCCCCTTATATCATTTATTATTTAATTCAAAAAAAATTATTATTACAACACGTGTCGTGTTTGACCACATCAAAAAAAATTTACAAAGAAAAGGACCGGAGAGGTCCGGGCCATTACACCAGATACCTCTCAAAACATTCTCGTCCTCGAGAATAAAAACCAACCCAGAAGAAGGAAAGGATCTGAAGAACCACTCCACAAGATACCTCTTAGGGCTCTTGTCATTACAAGAAACAAACCAACAACTCTATGAGTTAGGAATTCCCTCTCCTATGTCAAGATACTATCCACTTTAGGCGGCACTGACTCGCCTGCACGGGTTTAATCGCATCCTCATTAATGCGTCTTGATTAAGGATCAGGTTTTTCCTTTCCCAGAACACCCAAATCAAGTAAAATACAAACATGATGATGCATGTACCTTCCCTAGGGTCTCTACCCTGCAATCAATATAGTCTCACTTGGTCATTCGGTAGGCTCAGAGTCCTTGCATCGGATCACGGGGGGCCCTAAAATCCCGTGTCCTAGCTGGTCTTCCCTGGCCTATGTCACGCACCAAGATTAACGAACACTGTTGCCCTACCATCCCATGCAATCCTCACTGTGCCTAACTCCAGACTCCATCCTATCTCTCAACCATCAGCTCTGATACCATTCTGTCACGACCCCCTCCCACCAAAGATGCCCCTCCTGAGATGGCAATGGTGAAAGGGAGATAATGACCCCCGAGTCCCGCCTCCAGTAGGCCCCGGGTTGGCGACTAGCACCAAGGGTATGAGTTTTCACAAATATGGGAGGCATTACCCTTTTTATTGTTTTGGATCGGGAAATAGGACAAGTCAACCACCAAAAAGGAAAAAGAACAAAGGTGTTGAAAAGAAACCCAAACCAGTCCCATATGCATGTATAAATAAACTGAAACAAGTACAAGTACAAGGAAGCTCAAAAGTACAAGTGAGTACAGTACCAAAAGGAAAACAAGAAAACAGCAACTGCACAACTCCCACTGCCTGACTAGTAGGGTCCCGCACGGCCCTGGTAGTCCTCCTGAAAACCTGAAACAACGTAGGGTGAGCATACAAGTATACTCAGTAGAGAACCTAAAGCTCTCGTGCACAAGTGGGGAGACACCCTAAGGTCCCGTGAGAAAACAGAAGAAACAGAAACTAACAAGGAAAAACTATCCACCCAGCCTCACTGGCCACACTCACCAAGTAACACAAACAAGTTTAGTATGTATATAGAACAAAAGTATTGGGTACCCCGCACCATTTCCCACTTAATTAGATGCTTCTCTTCCTAACGGCAAACGTCCTGACGCTACCACACTCTTCCCGCCCGCACACACCTGGGCCAAAACACGCATCCCGCTCGCACACACCTGGGCCTCACAACCACGCATCTCGCCTGCACACACCTGGGCCACAACCACTAACCCGCCCGCAGACACCTGGGTCTCATCCCGAAGGTTCTTGGGAACGGTAAGCCTGCCCGAAGAGTCTTGGGCTAAAGGTCGCCTCAAGCCATCATAGCCTCCGAGACCTACCCGAAGAGTCTTGGGTGTAAGGTCACCTCAAGCCATCATAGCCTATGGAAGAAGGAGCAGGATGGAGCTAGTAACTAAGGGGGAACACCCTCTCCCATAAAATGGGAGTGTTCGGCACTAGGTGCTTGACATGGGTGTGGTGAGACAAAACACAAAGATACAATTATATATATACATATACCAAACACACAGCCCAACCTATGGCTTCTTAAAAAGAGAAACTGAGCATGTGCCTCGGCACTGCTACCACGAAGCATGCATCAACAACCAAAAAATCATCCCCCAACCCTATTTAGGTTTTCATGTTTCATGCAATGGTTTAACAATTATTACTACTGGGAAACTATCATCCAGACAAAACCTTTCACAAACATATCCCTGCCATCCACAACCAAGGTTAGGTAAAACGCAAGCAACCACATGCCATTTCATTTACAAAAGATTATCAAAACCATACAACATTTCATCATTCATTTATTTCAAAGTTCCACACATAAAACCCTTTCCACACACAAAACATTTCCGCATTTGAAAACACCTTTTACTTCAAAACACTTTTCATAATCAAAACACTTTTCATAAATAAAGGCATTTTCCACAAACAACCACTTCCCATTTCAACCCCATCATTTACAAAAACATTTCCCACAAAACAACCAAACCACCAACATGTTCATTATTCCAATTTTGTTCAACAGGGGTGATCATACAAGGTTTTCATTCTCATTTAATCAGCCAGTCTATACGTGCTTATCCATTTTCCATGTTTTAACAAAACCAACCACAAACAATTCAGATATCAATTGCGCACGCAAAGGCCACCAACGGCCTTGATTTTCAGTAGGCAAAGGCCTTTCAATCCAAAATCACGATCAGAAGATAAAGAAACTGGAAGGAAATAGAAACAGCACAAAACCCCAAACCCTTCTTTATCCGGTTATTATCTTTATTTAAAGTTCAACTGCATCCCATAAGAAAAATATCCCACCCCACATGTTGCACCAAATAGAGAGACGAAGGTAAACCCCTACCTCAAAAGGTCCCGATCACGTCGCTTCCGACGACGTCCTTTGGTGTCCTCCGCCTTCGCCAAACCCGACAAACGCCTCCTAGGATGGAATCTGGAGAAGGAAGGCCGGAAGGAAAGGTGACAAGTCCGGGCTTAGAAGCTTCCTCTCGTCGCTACGATCCTGTGGCCGCTGACGGATCGACGATCGGAGTTCGGACAAAGAAGTTAGAGGAGGAAGACTTCTTGATCATCCAAGAGTGTCGTCATGCGAAGAAGAAGCGATTGGTCTGGAAATAATCCGTGACCCTTTCTTATATAGGCAACGAATAGGTAAAACAGTATACAGCGTGTATTGATGAATACACGGTGTGACCGTACACCCGTTACGCGTTTTGACTGGTCAACACACGACACGTCACGCGGTTTCCACGCGTTTTAATAATAATGATAATTCTATTAATATGTGGTGTTTCGTTGACCCGAGGCATGAGTCATAAAAGTAGCTCATTAATGGTCTTAAAATGACCGTCTTAATTACAGGATTACACTGCCGCTGATGGTTCGTCATTCCGACACCATATGAAGAAGTTATAGACTTTTTAAGTTTTGATCACCCAAAATAATAATATTATTATTTTATTATTGTTATAATAATTTAATATTTTGATCAAAAGGCTTGTGGCGTGAATCTATCCCCTTACTCCATGCGCACCCCCTTATATCATTTATTATTTAATTCAAAAAAAATTATTATTACAACACGTGTCGTGTTTGACCACATCAAAAAAAATTTACAAAGAAAAGGACCGGAGAGGTCCGGGCCATTACAATGTGGGAACCCTGATAATTTATCAAACATCCTTTTCCAATAAATGAAGATAAAAATATGATAGAGTCAAATCACAAAGGTATGAATCCTAATCACGTTTATAATTCCCACAAAGATGTTTTTGAGCGTTAAGAGTAAGGTATTATTGAGGAAAAAAATACCCATTGGATTTTGAAGTACTTTATGTTAACAAGAAATTTGAGAAAGTCATAGGAAAATTAGAAAAATAATAAATTACAATCCACTTAGTAACATTATTGATGAAATGTTTCCTCTATCGAAGAGTTAAATACTTGTTCAAAATCTAATCTAAGCATAAATTTTTTTAAAATTTATTCTCATGGTAGGTTTTTGAAAGCGTGTGATTAAGATAAAAGAAAAACACGAAACAATATTTTGTATCCCATGACCTCAATTTCATTAGAATGACTTTCCATTTGTCTTGAAAACTACCCCCTCATTATTTCGAAAGGCTATATCAATAATATTTGATCCAATTGTGGAGAACTAACACTACTACAGAATAGGTCTTGAACATCACTAGCCTTTATCAGCACTGGAAAAAAGAATTGATAAATGCTCCCTTTATCAACACTAAAGTAATCATTGATAAATGGTACATTTTATCAGAACTTTTTTTAGCACTAATAAAAGGTACCCTTTATCGGTGCTTTTTTTAGTGCTGATAATTGCTACCATTTATTAGCATCGATAAAGGGTCACTTTATTAGTGATTTATTTTTAGCATTGATAAAGGATCACTTTATCATTGATTTTTTGTACTCATAAAGGGATACTTTATTATATCTTTTTTAACACTGATAAAGGTTTGAAAATAATGATATTATTAAATAAATAAAATATAAAAATGAGCTTATTCAAAAAATTAAAAAAAATTATTAATTAAATAATTATTGATAAAAATGAATAAACTTTTTGTACTATATATAAATTATAACTACTAATGAATAGTATATATTAAATAAATAGATATATGTTAACTAAAAATTAAACAAATAAAAATTAAAAATAAGTAAATCAAGAAATTATGTAAACATTTTATTAATTAAAAAATTATTGATAATGTTAATAAATAGTATATATTTAATATATAGATATATATGAAGGTATATAAATATGATTTATATAATACAAAAAATTTATGCTTTTACATTAAATAGTATTATATTTAGTGAATAATGGTTTATAATTAAAAATTACTATGAATTAAAAATAGTGACTAATTGCATCGAGTAATGGACATAATTGAATGTCATTTTATTTTTCATTTTTAACATAGATCAAATATTTGTTTTATTAATTTCTCATACATATATGTAATTAATGAATTTTTATATACAATACACACACACAAATATGGACATAATTAATGAAATCTTATATAGAAAAACTTATAATATTTATGTAATTTATCCAAACATTATTGTTCACTTTAGAATTTCATTATAACATGACACATTTAATATATCATGTTTTGAATCAGTAAATTTTATTTATTTATATTTAATATTGTTAAAATTATGTATTATTTATTCATTTTTAATAAGTCTTATTTTCTAATTTTATGGGAATTTAATAAATTTCTATTATTTATTATATATACATTTATTTATTTATTTACTATGTTTTAATATTTTCAATATGTATTCATCTTTATTTCAATTTATATCCATATTTTTCTAATAATTTATATTTAATTAATAAATCTTATTCATTTTTTCAATATTATTAAAGTGTACTCTTTTTTAATTATTCAATTTCTCTCATTTTTATCATGAATGCACTTAAGAAAAAATACTCATTAACAATGTTCAAAAATATATTTATAAATAAATATTTATTAGAATACATATTTATAAATGTATATTTACTGTATTTATACATTTATAATTTTAAATAAATAATTATATATATATATATAATTTTCTAATAAGTTTATTTAAATAATGAATATATTTAAAATAATGTATATATTTATATTTATTAAATATATATATAATGATATAAATATTATTTCTTTGAAAATTATTTATATATTAATAAATAAATATTTATAAATTTAAATAATTATAAAATTATAAAAAAATATTTTTAAATAAATAATATATTTACTATATTAATATATATATATATTAAATACATATATAAATATATAAATATATTTAAAAGTTTTTTATTCATAGTTATAATTATAAATACTTTATTAGTGCTTAAGTAATAAGCGCTGATAAAAGGAATCTTTATGAGTGATTTTTTAGCGCTAATAAAGATTCCTTTTATCAGTGCTTAATAACTTAGCGCTGATAAAAAATATCTTTATAAGTGCTTTTTTGGAAGCACTGATAAAAGTGTCTCGATCTATTTTAGAAACCCTAACCATCCCAAACCAGTTCATGATATCTGAAGCTCTTAACTAGAGACACCTTTTTCGGTGATCATCTTTGTCAAATCCAGGCTCAAATCTAGGCTAGAATTAAGGCTCTAACACTTCCAAGGCTTGAACGATTCAAGGGTCAAAAGAAACCAAGGATAAACAAAATCCTGATTTTCAATATCTCTAATTTCCCTTAGTTATTCACTAAATCTCCTCAGCCCACTATGTGTATCCCAACAACTCCAGTTACACTATCCTATAATAAAATAGCCAAAATTCACCATTATTTAGATATATTCAAGTTCCGTTTTCCCAATATAATGTGGATCTCTATGAGATAACTTTGGTATTGGTCGACTTAAAATATATCAAACCCAATCTTAGGTCATGTTCTTCTGAGGTATAATTGGCTCCCAATACCTATATTCCAAGACATCAACCTCTTTACAATCACAAAATTTTGAAAAATTCATCCTTATTGTGGTTGTTGTTTTCATTGGTTTTGAACATTCCATTGCAAATCACTTGGGAACCTCCTTTCATATTTTGATTGAGAAATTAATGTTTAATTATTTCATTGATTCTCTTATAAACCAAGTAAAATGTTTAGATAACCAATCATATACATATCGATATCATACCTCATATGATCCACCAAAAATTGCATTGTGATTTTTCCAATCCTCAAATGTTATTTCTTCGGCATATATTAGTATCGACATCCTTGCATAATTCTCCTTGTTGATGTGGAGGTTGTGATCAAATATACCTCAATAAAAACAAATCTTTCTTAGTTATTGATCCAACTTTAAATACTAGGTCCTCAGTGATTTCTTTATCTTATACAATGAATTCTTTAACAATAACACATTTATATTGTTTTCATCCATAATAAACACATCCAGTTTCTCAACATATACTCCCCCTTATGAAATCCATTCAGAAACATTTATTTGAAATTTATTTGGTATACTTTTAATTTTATATTCACTAATATGGACAAGAAAATTCAAATAGTTTCCAACCATGCTATGTGAGTAAATTTATCATAAATATAAATTCCTTTGATAAAGGAATTACCCTTTCACACTATGCATTTTTTTTGATCCACTTTTCCATAGACAATGAGTTTATTACAAAACACTAACTTGGTTCTGATAACATTTCTTTCCTCCATCCTTTGAACATATTTCCCATGTCACATTTTTCTTATTCAGATAAAGTTTCTCATTCATAGATTTGATCAAACTATTATCCTTTTAATCCTCTCTAAATTATTTAGGATCTACTTAGGAGAAATGATGTTTTTTTGTAGAGTCTTACTCTGAGTTTACACCGAAACTTTCTGATCACCAATTCCATTTTATTCGTTGATTTCATCCTTGATTGTATTTATTACAGTTGATAATCCTTCTTCATTTTCCTCACCATTAATGTCTTATTTTGAGTCTACCTTATCCCTATGTGCTCCCCACCTATACTACTCAATTCAAAAATAATTTCCTCTGATGTTTCATTGTTATTTTAATTATTAAAAATCTTCCCATTCTAATTAGTAAAAAATATCTTTCAATTTTAAATTTTCATTATAGTTTTCTTTTTTCAACTCACCCTTTTTAAGTTATTATTTAATTTTCTCATTATCTAATATGATCAATTTTCCAATATCAAAAATAAATTTCCTCTTTCAAACACAATTAGCATAAATTTTTACGAACCCTAAATAAAAAAAATGGTTCGTCTAGTATTTTGTACCTTTGTAAAAATATATCCATCATTGAAATGATAACCCCCTCATTAATAATTTTTAAAAATCACTTTATTTATTTCATTACACATCTAATATATACATTGTATGTTTTACATTAATCCATATAAAAATAGACCATTCTTTAACATTTCCTCTTTGTTCCACCCTTAGGAATCTCTTATTATCATCCATGTAATTCCCACAAATGGGAGGCATTACCTCTTTTAGAGAACACAGTGGAGTAAAACTATCATACTCATCAATTTTATCTCCTGAACATTTATTATTAAAATATATTTCATGGTACTCATCCCCCATTTCTTTTATGTTTCTTGTACTATTTTGAGTAGTAGTCATCAATATGATGACTACTGATTTGATTATTTCAAGAAACATAGGTGCATCTCCACAAGAGGTTGAGGTTGAGTTCCAAAAAAAATGCAATGATAACTTTTCGTAAGATGAGATAATGAGGATGATAGTTGTCTTTAACCTTCAAATTTTGATGAATTTAGATGATAACACCTTACATAGTGGAGTAATTCTTTTCAAAAATTCAATTACCCATTTTCTTCAGATCATACTAGAATTATTTAAAATAACCAAATGTTGGGTTTCCCTTATTATAATTATCTATAACATTCACCTTTGATAATGAATATCTAATGTTCATTTATTTATTTATTATAAAAAATGATTATTTTATGAACCCAATAGAATGAATATGAATTGAAAATGGATGCATGATAATCGTTTCACAAAATAGTATGAATATGGAGTTAAATAGTTCATCATGTTTGCAACAGAGAATGAATATGAACCTTCTCAAATAAATTTTTCCTTATTTACATTGTTTTTATTCAAGACAAATTATTCTGGATGAGTTGGAATAACATCTAATTTATCATAGAATAGATCAGAGTTATAAATGTTGGACTAAACATAGGAAAAAAATGAACATGCACACTAATTGGGATGATATTTTATTTTATGAATCATTTGATATGGATAAAAATGTAAATGACGATGAATATCACATGGAAGAAATGATAAAATAAATTGAATATTACATTCATGATTGTACAATGTTATTTGAGAAGTTAAATAGTTGTTCTAAGATAACAAACACATTCATATTATTTTGATACTTTAGTGAAAAGATCTATAAGTCATTTTTAATGTATAGGAATTAGCCAGACCTCAATCTGAAACACAATGTGCCTAGTATGACTCAATTTTTTTGTTACCAGTTTAAAATTAACATTTTAGTTCAAAAAGTGTCACTCATTAAAAATCAATAAAACATACTTGGATTGTCATTATAATATAGGACATCGATTTATATGTCATTTGTGATATATAGGAATTAGTCTCACATCAAACCAATATAATATGTGATTGATATTAGTTAAATTACATGTTTATAGTTTAGAATGACATTTTAGTAAAAAAGACAACTGACATACTCAAAACCAAGGAAATGCATCTGTATTTCTTTAATACTTTTAGGAAATGATCCATTGGAGATTTGAGATGTGTAATAATCATCTGCACCTCAATCTGATACATGATGTGACCGGTATAAATCCATGTGAGTATTTTAGATATATAAGTGGAATTTTTGTTTAAAATATGCATCACATCGCCAAAATCGAGAAAACGAGCCTTGGTTGTGTTCTGATAATTATATATTCTATTTTATAATTAATATCCATATAATTTTTATCTTATACTTATTTAATTTTCCTAGAGATAGTTTATGAAGATGAACAATAAATGGTGTGATGTGAAATAATCATCTGCAAATCAATCTGATATACGATGTTCCTAGTACGACTCAAAGTTTAGTTTAAAATTAATTACTTCTTTGAATTTATATTTTTATATTATTTATAACATAAAATTTGTTTTCTTATATAGGTGATTTTTTTCTCAAGTAGGGGTTAGGATCAAAATAAAAAGGAACATTTATTTTTTAAAATGTATACAATGATTTCTACTTATTTAATTATCTTAACAAATGTTTAAAATATAAATAATATAATATATTTTTCTTATATTTGGGTTATAAAATTTATTTCATTTAAATTATGTATTGGTACTTAATTTTTCTGATTTTTTTGTATTATTGGTGTTGTGGTGTTCTGTTACAGCACACTACACTAGGGATTTAGTGTGTTGTTACAGAACACCACAACATTTCCCTTTATCAGCGCTTGTAAAAGCACTAATAAAGGGAACCTTTATCAACACTTTTAAAATCATTGATAAAGGTCAACTTTACCAGCGTTAAATAAAAGTGACAATAAAGGAACCCTTTATCTTCACTTTTTTAGCACTAATAAAGGACCCCTTTATTGACACTTTTTTATAATTGATAAAAGGCTTGGGATTTTAATATCTCTTTGATATTCATCACTTTTATAGCAATGATAAAGTCCATTTTTAGAAATTTTAGTGGCTTGTTTTGTAGTAGTGTATTTATTATATATTGAAGTTATACTTTTTTTCTCAATATATATACTTAAACTATATTCCATTATCAAGGTTCTATAAAATCATATAACAAAATGGGGCCATGCTCATTGAAAATATGATTCTGATTTGAAAAAAAGAGAATGATTTTCTTATCATACATATCTAAAAAAATTATTATATGTTATAACCTCACATTATAATTCATCTTCATAATTTCCCATATTATGATTTTTTATTCAAAATATTTTTCTAATATTAAAGAATTATAAATTACAATGATAAATTCATTCATAATGTGGCAACAAAACTGAGGCATTTTTAACACAATAATGGAAAAATGCTTAGCCTTAGAGTCAAAAAGTGTAAAAATCTAGCCCAAGATATAAAAATAATTTTAAAGTATCTTTCATATTTAGGAAACTTGGGTTAGGTATAAATATTCCTTAAATTTAATCAATTGATATATATTTTAAATCTATCCTTTAGGAGGAATATGAAATGTGGAAAAGAAAATTTTGTAGCTATAAAAATGGGGATTTTAAATATAGTGTGATTTATTATTATTTTACGATCAAATAGAATTTATCATTGAATAGAAGTATATATATGTTTTTTTTCATTTCATTATATGATAATTCTTGATTGAAATATAAATTTCAGTTTTCTTATTAATGATTCAATTAAAATATAAAGTTGTTCCCCAAACAAAACTTATTTGATATTAAAATCATTTTTCCCAAAAGAAATTTGCGGCTATGAATATCAAGGGGAATAATAATTTCTTAATTTAATTCCTGTCAAGAACTTATAGAACCATCAAAGTTGCTTTTATAGTGTTCTATACTCATAAACATATGTTATTACAATAGATAAGTTAGAAAAACATATATATTTATGTTCTTGTTATTCAAAATCACCAAAATCTCTTGGATTTCCAAAAAATATAAATCATCAAGAACTATCTTGAAGATGGACCACTTATCATCTTTTCTTTTTTACTAATTTATCTTTTCATAAAATTATAGGACATAATTAAAGATATTAATTTAACTTACAATTAAATTATTTCTTATTTTATAGAATTTTTTGGAACCCTATACAATTGGAATCATCTTTGAGCATAGACCTTTACTTTTCTATCATTCGTATGAAAAACTAAACCTGATATGTCAAAAATATCAGCAAATTCTAAAAAGTTTAAACCTATTAAAATCTATATAATCTTAGTAGAAAGTCCTATATGTATATATATTCTCATTCATAGGAAGGAAACAATCTTAAATTTTTTAGGATTAAATTTTCAACTGATCATCAATAAAAAATTGAGGATGATGGAATTATTTTTATCATAATAAAATATCATTCCAATGTTTATCATTTTTATTTATGTGATCATAAACAAAAGAGTTTAATGAAGAATTATGTATTGTGTGGGAAATTAATCATCCTTATCCAATTAACATACAACACCAACTCCTTAAACCTAAAAAAGAATCATTCCATATTCTAGTTACATATCAAAAGGACTATATCTTTTAAATTAAATCATGAATTCTAAAATTATATAGTAGTGGAAAGAAACATCATTATAAGGATCATCACCTTGAGAATTGTGCATACAATTCTTCATCAAAAGGTTGATCTTTTTCTCAGCAAGTTAAGCCTTTATTAATTAGGGGAGGAGTACATGTATGTAAAATACCTTTCTTATGAGGGGAGGAGTTGTGGGATATAGGTCATGATAAAAGGAGATGGATCCTCAGGTTAGTGTCATATTTAAATAAGCTTGTGGAATAGTTGGTGATGGAAAATCATATTAATATTAGTGTGTGGGGAATGTAGTGAATCTCCTTTTATAAAAATCTTGTACATGTAGAGTTCATTGAAATATTTAAAAAAGTATATTTTGTAAAATAAGTATTATTAAATTAGTTTTTATGGGTGGTTTCTTTATGAAATCATGGTCCATGTGTATGTTTTATATAATGTGATGTGAATATAAAGTTAAGACACATGGAACTATAAAAATGGTCTTGTATGTTTCCCTTATCTTCTTATATCGACCATGTTTAGTCATATATAATGTGTCCTAGGTATAGAAGAACACAAATTTTGGGAGATGAATCAATTTTTTATATTGGGATATTAATATTATCAATTTCCATTTACTATATCTAAATTTTGGGAGATTGGTCATGATGAAGGTGGTGCATCCTCTAGTTAGTGTCATAATTAATAAAGCATATTTACCAGTTTGTAGTAGAGTAACATGTCAGCAATGACATGTGGACTATATGAGGAATCACATTTTTTAAAAAAACAATGTGTCTATGTGGATTGATTTTAAGATTTGATCAAGTGTATTTTGTAAAACCTACTTTATTAAATTAGTGTTTATGGAAGGTTTCTCTATAAATTCAGGGTTTATGAATAATATTCTTGTAAAGTGGTGTAAGGATAAGTTTGGGACACATGGGTCTATGCCATTGGTTATATGGGATTACCTTATCTCCCTGTGTCAACCCTTTGTGGCTATAAATAATGTAATCTGATCATAGGAAAATGATAGCCTATAAGGCGTTGTTAATTTTCTATAGGGATACACAAATTGTATAACTTATAAAACTCAGAAAACCAAACTAAAAAAGTGTAGTACATGTAATTTCTAAGTGTTGAACCCACAAGGATATCCCATATGATATAAATTAATTCTATGAATTTGAGAAGCAATTAAATGATTGTTTAGATGGATATAGAGAGATAAATAATGAAAATAGATCAAATTTTGAAATCAAATGATAGATCGTGAAAGTTATTTTATTTTTAGTTTCATTCATTAGGGATTCAATATGTTTTGGATTCATTCACAAGGTGGTATTGGAGTTAGGTCTTTAGGGATCCTTATTCCTGGTACCCTACACTAATACAATAACTGCATCATTGGTATGATCGACTACTAAGTTTAGTTATAGGATTAAGAAACCCAAAACCCTATTTAAACATAACCATGATGGGTTTTATAATGATCATACACAAACCATGGAAATTAATTGATGCAATAAAATGATAGCCTTCAGGTCTCAAATAATGGTCATGTACTTGAACAAATAAGAGGAATGGAATTGATAGATAGAGTTACAAAAATCCAAAACATGAATAGAAAATATAAATAATCCCTAAAATAACATACCCCCATAATCACAACACCCAAAATAGAAATAACAACTCGCAAATTATAAACATGATAAGGACAAGAGACATGGGTACTCAAAGAATAATGGTATCAAAGAATGATAGTAGCGGGGCATTTTGTTGGTGTAGAGGTCTTAGAAGGAATCATCCAGGTATATCTAAGCTCCCTGGGATCCCCCCAAGGTGTGTGACCTCTTTTAATATATAATACTATGTCAAAATAACCTCTTCATGTGTATATAGTTTGAAAATATTTGGGTGGGTTCATGTTGTGAATTGTTTTTACATCGTGTAAGATGTGGAATCTGTCTCCTCTTCAAACCTTTTCTATCTCAACAACCTCATGATGTGAATAGTTAACACATCATTAATGGATTAAATTTACATACCGTGAGAGATTTCCATAAACTTTGGAATATATTTGTATTGACCCCTTGAATAAAACTCACAATGTGAATGGATTTCATGTCATTAAAATTTCTTTCATGATGTTTTATAGTCTGCTTCAACTCCATGTTATTTTGGATTCTAGTTTCAACATTCCAATTTCATGTCATGCATCTTTACCACACAATAAATAAAAAAAATTGTCTCTAAATAACCACTTTTTTCCTTTTTCAAATAATGCTTTTATCCTTCCACAAATCACAAACCCATTTAATCAATCGAAATATTGGAAATAATTTCCATTATATTACACAAGTAAATATATTAAAACTACTTAAAATATATGAATTAAATAAATGTATCATAAAACTCAACCTCAGGGGAATTAATCCTCCATCTATTTTTGTGATAATAACACTCTATGTTTCTATATTCTCTGAGTTTTCTTTGTGTTCTTCATCACATCTATGTTACATTTTATTTCAATTTGTGGACATAATCTCGTGTCTTTTCATACCTCTAAAGTGGTTATAAACATGTAATCAAAAAAATATCATAGAAGCCTTTTTCCCTATCACCAAAATCATACCCTCCTTATGGCCCACTTATATCTCTGTACATGGATGAAAGAGACTATTATTTATGGTTGTCTCACTCTGAACATCTTCTACATCAAAAATATTGAGACTAAAAATCCTAAGGGGGGAATTTTAATGGTATTTTTCTATCCTTTGTGATTGGAGTTCATATGGGGTGTAAGTTGGGGGTAAATTATGTTATTTCCATATAAAAAGGTGAAAAAGAGAGATATAAGCACTGAAGAGATATCCCTTATTCATCTATGATTCTTATAGTGGATAATGTTATCATTTCTGAAGTAGTAGTAGTAGTAATTTTTGTTGGAAATTACCTAAATATGTAGTAATTAGTCGATAGACTATAAATTTAGAACACCATATAAAATTTCTCAAATCATCCATATCCCTCTTAGATAGTATCCTACCATCACTGTTAAGGTAACCTCTTTAAGATCTCATTCACTCATTTATTCAAAAGGAGTTTTCATTGGTGCTCAGATTGTGGTTTTCTTCAAACATGAGGAGGATATTATTTCACGTGTGATCTTTATTTTTTCTTTATCTATCACTCTCTATATTATCCTTCAAAGAAAATATCATTAATTTTTTTCCCAAATCAATTTTTATAGTATATAGACTATGAATACCCAAATATAATGCATCTTCACTCTCTTAGTGTGGAGATTCTCTCAAGTACCCCTTCCCTTTTAGTGTTTTCAATGGGTTCATATGGAAGCAATGTACCTCCTTTACATTTCTTGGGCTTGGAAGTTATTTCCCCTTCTTAGTTTGTGTTCTTATTATTTATTTTCCATTCACTTTGTGTTTTCCTCTTATCTTTCTAGATTCCCCTCTTCCTTATATCCCCATTTTCTTGGGGATGTCTGTCTATGGGCCTAATTGGTCTCCCAAATGTTCTTTTTTCTAGACCTGGATCACTACACCCCATTTGGTCTAGTGTGTTGGTGTTCGTGGTGGTTTGGGATGGTAATGGAGGTTTTATCTGCATCACCTCCTCATTTCATTGGCTACATTTTATTATATCATGGGATCTTGGAACTGGTCTTTCTCCTCAGTGCTTTTCCTCTACCCTTATTTCCTAACCCTCCATGTCAAACCCCAATTTGGGCCATGATAGGTGAGGTTTTTAAGGTTATGTAGTTTGGTGATGGTCATAAGGACGGATTTTTTTATTCCCCAGTTTCATATGGTTGTGGATCTATATTTAATCATTAATTCGGTTCTTCATATTCTCTTAATTGCAAGTCTCATGTCTGAGACCCTATCTTGGTATAGTGTAATGGTTCATTCAATGTGTTTGGGATGTGTTGGATAAGCATTCATCAGTTTCTAAGAAGGTTTCACATGCACTAGTTTTGTGTCTTTGATTTTTCAGTTGTGGTTATGCCTAGATGTGGTTCATGGTAAATTTTAAATTGGTGGTAGGGATTATTTTTTAGTTCGTTCATGGTGGTGTTTTTGGATATTCATATTATTGTTGTTTTGGGGGATTTTCCTAGTCTCACTAATGATAATGATGTTATGGTTCTCTTTAGTGTTCTTTTGTGGATTTGGGAATATGAAGGTAGCATGAAGGTCTTTCAAAGATGTTAGTTAACATCAGTGAATTTTGAGATAATATTGTTCATGTAATTAATGTTTGGAGTTTTCTTAGTGCCCTGGTTTAGGGTTGTGGTTTTTTAGTTATCTGTTTAAGGTTTGATAGTGGCGGTGCTTTTAGTGCATGGAATTGACGAGGTTCAATGTTTAATGGGTTCTGATTCTATTTATTCAATGAATAAGTGTTTGGGGGTCAATGGTGATCTGAGTATGATGAGATGATGATGTTAATGTGAGGAAAATATAGACTTGGCCTACCTAATTATCTGTGCATATTTCTAGTGTATGGCTTGAGGTGTAGAAATTGTATCAAGGTAGGGTTGTGATATTTTCATTCTGAAATTTATTTTGATTGTTGGCTAGTATCTCAATTTTTAATAATTGTATTAAACTGGGTATTTGATGTAATAGATTCCACTAAACCCCAAAGTTTATTCCTTGAATATTTAAAAATTAAACTTGAGTGAATACCCAATCCATCCTTATATCAATTCTAAATATCACTATTAGAGCTCTAGAAAGAGTGGTTAAAATGGGTAAAAATTATACCAGTTCATCTCCCCATTAGTCTTATTCAAATTATGGTACTACATATTTTACTCCTCTATCTTAATATACTCTAGATAAAATATTATATTCAACATTTTGTATATATATGACATTAATTTATCTTGATGTGGTTTTATGCAACAACTTATGGATGAAAATAATAAATTTTAGTTTTTTTTGAAACATCAATCATGTGATGCTACTCTAGCATAAGAGATAATGGTTGTAATGAAAATTTTAGAACAATAACTTTATTCTCACTAAATAAATCCAAAAGAGAAAAGGTCATGTTTTATTCACCATGTGAGAAATATCAAAGTTATCATTTCATATAATAATACGTCTTATAGGGGAATGTTTGAGAGTGTTCAAAAAAATTAATAATAAAATTAGTGAAAGGAACCTGCATATGATGGTCTGAGTTGAATCCAAGATTGATAGAATATAATAAATTATAAATAATAGTATGATATTGTTAAGGAATATCCAAAACCATATAAATTATCAACATAGTCTACCTTCAATGATGATGAAAATTATAGAGTTCACAATATTTATTGAATATCAAACATACTGAAACTAAATACAATGGTTAAATAAGAAAGAATTATTGATTACAAGGTTTCAAAAAATCATAGGGATAAACGATTTTTAAAGATGATAATAAAAAATTGGAGTTTCATAATTCCATATTTTGTCACAATACTATTTATTCCAAGAAATTAATAATTGAAGAGTTCTTAAAAGATAGTTAATGGATATAGTTTCATCCTTTACTCCTACAAAATATTTATATTTATCCCTATAAATTAAATAATCACATTCTAGTTGTATATTTATTTGATATTGGAGCTACATCATCAATCAGGTAACATAAAATTCTTGCTATAAATATCTAGAAATCGTGTTACATGACACTCTGAGTCATAAATGGTGAAATATTTTAAATAAAAATGGTAAATAAACCCATTAATATTTATATATTTCTTGGTTATGTTATAAATCAACATGTTATATAGATATTTATTTTAAAATAATGATATTATTATTGGATTTTACTTCCTTTATTATTTAACAAGGGTCTCATGGAGTATTAAAGTTCTCAATCATGGTAATCATCTTTTTATTTGGATGAGGGTTTCAAACCTATACCATTTTCAAGGTTTGATATAAATTAAGGAAGACTTAATCAAAACATATTGTATTGAAAAACGTATTAATTTCTATAAAAATGAAATCATCTACTACATGGGAATCCTAATTTCTTTATCATGTGTAATTTTAAAAGAAATGAACATATTAATCCAAAAAAGTCAGTCACAAAGGTACAAGTACTGGTCTCCTTCATCATGCCCTAAAATAAGTTTATGAGATTTAGGAGCAAGGAATTTTTGAGAAAACACAATCCCAATCGTGATGTAAAGAGTTTAATATTTTCTAGAGATCTGAGAAATCCAGTGGAAAATTGAGACTTGTAATAAATTAACAGCCACTCAATCACTTTATTGATGATGAAAAGCCCCTCTACTAAAGAGGGAAGCTATTTTTCAAAAGTAACCCTAAGATCAGATATTATTAAAATTTTATCTCAATGTAGGTTTTTGGAAACTATAGATTAAGATGTAAGACTAATATAAAATATTATTTTTTATTCCAAAATATCATTTTCATTGGAATGTCCTAAAATTTTGTTTGAAAACATCCCCCTCATTATTTGAAAAGGCTATATCATGAATCTTTGTTCCAGTCAAGGAGAATTATTTTGTATATATTGATGAATTAATTTTTTTCTATCTTGATATAAACTCAAACATTTTTATCATGGGTATATAAAATCATCTAACAAGATAGGTCCATGATCTTTCAAAATAATATTTTCATTGGGAAAATATAGATTTATTTTATTGTAATGCATATCTCAAAAGAAAATATTAGTTAGAACCTCACAATTCAATATGGATTGATATTTTCTAATATTGAGATTTTTTATTCAAATAAATTCATAAAATTTTAAAATTTTACCATACATGTTAGAATTTATTCATAAGCTTACAAAACATCATACCATTCCATCTGGAGAACTGTAGAAAAATGATAACTATTGGAGTAAAAAATGTTCAAAGTTTCTTCAAGATTTGAAAATAATTTCAGTGAATATTACCCTTAAATATAACAAGATTAGGTGGAAAGATACTTTAAACATATTAAATTGATATATATTGGGAAAATTTCATTTTAGAATAATATTAAAAATTAAAGATACATATATATATATGGATATAAAATTGTGGATTTTAAATATGGGGATCTTTATTATCATTCTACATAAAAAAATATCAGAAAATAAGATATATATATAAATAAGTTTCAGATTTATCTCATTGAAAGATAATTATTGATTAAAATTTATATGTATGATATCCCACGAATGCTTCAATTAAAATAGAAATTGGTTCCCTAACCATAACCATTAATTGATTAAATTTATCTTCCCAATGAAAATTTGATGCTGGGAATACCATATGGAATAATAACTTTTTACCTATATTCCAATAAAAGACATAGAGTATAATCATAGTGGATTTTCTAGTGGCCTATACTTCTGAACCTATGTTGTTACCATAGTCATATTAGTATAACATTCTACAATATTTCCATATTATTCAGTCTCACTAAAATCTATATAAATCCCAAAAATATATACATTAGAAGGTATTGTCTTGAAAACAGACCACTTCATAGGCTTTATTTTAATCCATTTTTTTATTTTGATCAATTATAAGATATAATTTAGGAATCTTTTTTTACATTACAATAGAATCATTCCTTTTTTATATAATTTTATAGAACTCTATATAATTGAAATCAACTTTGATCATACCCCCATTACTTCTATATCCTTCCAACAGCTAACTCTACCAACTATGTTTAAAATACTAACAGGTTATAAAATAGTTAAACATTTTAAAATCTATAAAAATGTGGTAGTAAGATATATTCCCATATTCTCATACATATAAAGATAAAAAGTTGAATTTTTCCTGGTTAATTTATTGAATGATCCTCAATTCACATTCAAGGATGATAGATGTAATATTTTTATAAGAAGATATCCTTACCCCATTCAATATTTTTGAGTATGTGATCATAAAGGAAGAAAGGATAAATGACAGACCATGTGAGATATTAATCATCTAGATCCAACTAATATACCACGAAATATCTTTGAAATTGACAGGGTAACATGGAATTATAAAAAAACTTATCCTAAGGATTATATTTATGACATTAAATCATGAATCTATAAAATCTATAGTAGTAGAAAGATACCTCTTGATAAATATCACTACCTTGAAATTTTTTTATAAAGTTATTTATTTGATGTCTAATAATATGGTTATATAGCTAAACCTTTTCTATCAAGCTAATATGCAATTCCTTTTTATCAGAGGGAGTTTTGGGAAACTAGTCATGATGAAGATAGTGGTGCATCAAGTCAGTTTCATCTTTAATAAATCATGTGGACCAGCTGGTGGTGGAGTATCTTGTTAGTGAAAACATTTTTACCATGAGGGAAATCTTATTTTGTAAAATTCATGTTTGTTCGGAATGATTTTAAGGTTTTATAAACTAGTTTTTATTAAATATACTTTATTAAGGTAGTGGTTGAGGGTGGTTTATTTATGAAGTTGAGGTCTGTGTGTAATTTTTTTGTAAAGTGGTGTGAAGATAATGTTTGTACATGTGGAACAAGGACATTGGTCATGTTGGATTACTTTAACTCCATGGTTGATCCATGTGTTGAATAATGTAACCCAAGAATAAGAGAACTCAACTTGGTTGGAGGAATCGTTAAAAATTATTATGATAACAACAATCTCTATTTCCATATTCTCTTTGTGTTCTTCATTTTCTTCATTAAATTTATGTTACCCTATCCTTATCTTTTAAAACATAATTTCTTGTGTGTTTGTAGATCCATCATTGTTATAAACCTATCCATTGGTCCACCACATCACATGTTTGTGTAATGCCCTTTTAATCATCAAAAGAGTTTTATGAGGATTTATGGGAATCGATTCCTAAAAAATGAGGAGGAACCTAGGGTAATTTTCATATTTAATAAAATGTGTGGACCAAATAGTGTTAGAGAATCATGTCAACATCTACATGTGGACCATTTAAGGATTTTCTTTTGTAAAAAAATATGTGTGTGTGGATTAATTTTTAATATTTTGATATAGTAGAATTTGTAAAACCTACTTTATTAAATTTTTGGTTGTTGATGGTTTCTTTATGTAGTTAGGGTCCTTGTGTAAGATTTATATAATGTGTTGTGAAGATAAGTTTGAGAAATATGAAACTTGTTCGTTGGTCCTGTAGAATTACCTTATCTTTTTATGTCATCCCCAATTGGATATATGTATTTTATCTCTAGAATATGATTACTAAACCATTGGGAGAGGAATCCTTCAGCCCTACTTTGATAATGATATTGTCTATTAATATATTCTCAGAGTATTCTTTGTGTTCATTGTTAAATATATGTTATTTTTTCCTTCTATTTGGGTGTATAACCTCCAATGTGGTTATACAAACATCATGGTGGTAAACATAATATCAAATACTTGTTTATATCATAATCCCTTTTCCTTCTTCTAAAAAACACAAATATTCTATAGCCCCTTGATATCTCAACATATAGTTGTAGGAGAGTATACTTTATGGTTTCCTTAGTCTGGGGATCCATTACACCATAAATATTGAGACTATAAAACATATAAGTATAATATATATATTATATTTTCTATGAAGTGTGATATGATTGAATATGGGGTGTAAGTCAAAGGTTAATTATGGTATATCCATCTATGTAGGTGACCAGGAGGCTACATGCATTAAGACTTATCCCTTGTTCATGTCTAATTCCAATAATGGATAAAAAACTTTTATTTCTCTTATAGAAGGAATTTATATTAGATATTTATGAATCTTTAGAGAATTGTTCCCAGTTAATAATAGCCTTGAAATTCATAAAAACCTAGAAAATTCCCCAAAGGATCCTTCTTCCTCCTACATCATCTCTTAGCATCACTCTCTAGGTAACCTCTTTAAGATCCAACTCACTTATTTTTTCATAAGGATATGTCATTAGTGTCTAGATTGTTTGTATCATCCAAGGTTAGTAGGATCTTCTATCATGGATGATTATTATTTATCCTCTATTTATCATTCTCTCCTTTCTCATTCAAAATCAATCATTATTAAATTTTACCCCATATCAATTTTCATTGTATATATATTATGATTACACAAATCATCCTTGTATAAATTCCTACTCCCACTATCATAGAAGTGGAAAGAGAGGGTCTGAGAAAAAAATAGTGGCTAAAAATTATACTAATTCATCTCCTTTTCCTTCTTGTTTAAATTTTAACTGTACATATTTAACTCCAGTATCTCAATATATTATATATGAAATATGTTATTCAATAGTTTTATATCTAAATTTCATGAAGAGATTATATACTTTGATGAAATAGTTTTTTGATACAAATAAAAAATTAATAGTGTGTCTGAAACATAAACCCTATGATATTACTTAGATCTAAGGGATAATGGATATAACAAAATATTTCTTGTCTTCACCACCTAAAGAAAACATTAAAAGTAACATAACACATAAAATTTTATCCTATAGGGTAATAATGAATGTTTTTAAAAATAACATTGATAACCAAATGAGTAAAATTAATATGTATATTATGTTTTAGGTTCAGTACATGATTCATAAAATAGAATAACTCATAAAGGATTTCATGAGACAACTATTTAAATATCCAAATCCTTCTAAATTGTATATATAGTAAACTTCTATTATTGATAAAAATTATAGAGTTGATTATATTTCCTGAATATCAAACATAAAAAACTAGATCCAATGATTAAAGAAGTAAGGATTTTGGAATTTAATTTTTAAATAGATCAAAGATATAAAAATATTTCTAAAGATGACAATATAACAATGGAGTTTCAGAATTCCTTGGTTTTTCATAATATTATTCAATAAAATTGAGGAAAAATTGTAGACTAGTTCAAAGAAAATGGTGTGATGGAATATCAACCTTTACCCTTGAAAAATATTTATATAAATCCCTCTAAATCAGATAATCCTATTCAAGTTATAGCTTTTTGGGATACTAGGGTTGTATCATCAATGATGAAATACAAAATTCTCCAAAGAAATCTCTTAGATTCATCTCATGTGACATCCTGAGTCATAAATGATGAAATGTTTTCCATAAAAATGGTTATTAAATGCATTAATATTAATTTTATTTTAGGTTATGTTATAAAGAATCGTGTTTATGGTTTTTACTTGAATGTTATATATCATCTTATTGTATTATACTTCATCATTATTTAAAATTTTTCTCATAGAATTAAAAAGATATTAAGCATGGGAATAATCTTTTTTCACTTGATAAGGATTTTAATATTATATCCAATTGATGCTTCAGGTTCATTTTAGAAATACATAATCAAAAAAACATATAATAAATCGCATATGGATTTCCTTGAAAAAATTGATCATCCTCTCTAGGGGAATCATGATTTCTTTATTATACTTCCTTATAAAATAAATAAAGGTATAAATCAAATAAATATTGGACATAAGGTATGAATTATGATTTCTATCAGCATGAACTAAAATATGTTTTTGAGCATTAGTAGTATGATCACATTTAGAAAATAAAATTCAAATGGACTTGTGAATCAATTAATGTTAACAAGTGACCTGAGTAATTCAATGAATATCTAAGACTCATAATCAATTACCAATCACTTAATCACTTTCTTGAGGATAAAAATTTTCCTCTAATGAAAAGGAAAACTCTTTTTTAAAAGAAACATCAAGCTCTAATGTTCTCAAAATTTTATATTAATGATGGTTTTTGGGAACTATTGATTAAGATAGAAAATTGAAAAAAATATAATTCTATATTTTGGGTTATCATTTTCACTACAATGCCTTTACATTTGGACTAAAAACTACCCCTATTTATTTCTGAAGGCTAGGTAAAAAATATTTGATTTGATAGTGGAGAATGATTTAGTATATATTGATGATAAAATTTTATTCTATCTAAATAAAGACTCACACTCTATTTTTTATCAAGGTTCTATAAAATTGTTAAATGATATAGGTATGTGCTTTATAAAATGAATATGTTGATGGAGAAAATGAAGATTGATTTTTGTGGCATGCATATCTCATTGGTTCAATATTTTTTATATCCTCACATTGAAATCCAACTTCATAATTTAACAAATTAATATTTTTCATTCAAACAAGTTTAATAATGTTTAGACATTGTATGATACATAGAAGAATTTATTTATAATATTATAAAAAATCTTCACGTTTAATCTACCCAACTATGGGAACATAAACACCCTTGGAGTCAAAATTTTATAAATTTTTTGCAATATCTAAAATTACATTCAAAGTATCTTTCCCACTAAAAGATATAAAGATCATATAGAATGATGATTCAAACATATACAAGTGATCTACATTGCGGATGTTTCCAATTATAGAATTATGAAAAGGTGAATGACAAATATATGGCTACAAAATTATGGATTTTATTGATGAGGAGCTTCATTATCATTAGACATATAATGAAATTTTAATAGTGAAGTGAGGAATATAGAAGTTCCATATATTCCTCATTTCATGGGAACTATGGATTATAATTGATATGTATCCTTTCCAATGAATGCTTCAATTCAAATAGAAAGTGGTTCCCCAACCACAACTCATAAGGTAGTCAAATTGGTCTTCCAAATAAAAAATTTAGGATATGAATATCAAGGGGAATCAAGATATCTTACCAGATATCTTATCAAGAACTAAATGAACCATCATAGTGAATTTTCTAGTGGTATACACTTTTGGACCTTTTTTATTACCACAAACATATCTAGATAATAACCTAAATATATTCAGATTTTTAATCTTGTGTAAATATTTGAGTTTTCCAAAAAATATACATCAGTGGGTACTTTCATGAAAATTTATCACTTCTGTGGATATATTTTCATCCTCTTTATCATTTTATGAAAATTATAATACATCATTTAGGCTACTTATTTAACTAAATAAGGGAATATTTTTTTTATTTTATAGTATTTTTTAAAACATTATACAATTAGAATAATATTTGAGTGTGTACAATTACTTTTCAATATTGTATACAATCAACTCAATATAGTAAATTAGAAATATCAGTAGTTGTTAAAATATTTAAACATTTTAAAATATATTGAATAATTTCAATAAGAGTTATTCCTTGATTCATATTCACGCAAAGGAAAAAATATTACATATTTCATGATTAATCTCTTAAATGAGAATCAATACATAATCAATAATCATGTAATTATTTGAATCATAAGAATAAATCATTCTAGTATTTGATATTTTTAAAAATGTGTTCATAATGGAAAAAATGAGTTTAATAAATAATTAAAGACCATGTATGGAATCACATTTTGACCATGCAGGGAATCACTTTTTGAAAAAAATGTGTGTGTGTGTGGAGTGCTTCATAATATTTGATAATATATCTTTTATAAAATATACTTTTAAAAGTAGTGATTTTGGATCATTTAATTTTGTAGAAGGGTTCCATTTTTATTATTTATGTAATGTGGTGTGAATATAAGGTTACTACACATGGAACATGGTCATTGGTCCTATAATATTACCTTATCTACTTGTGTCATCCCTGAGTAGCTATAAATAATATACCTAGGAAGAGGATAAGTCATCCTTTGGGAGAGGAATCCATTAGAACTATTTTGATAATAATATTATAAGTATTCATATTCTCTAAATTATCTTCATATTAATTATGCCTTCTTTATTATTTTTTCATTTTATTTGTGTATATAACCTCTAGTGTAGTTGTACCTCATTTTTGGCTATAAATGTGGTATTAGATCTATGTTTACAATGTGAAAATTTTCCCCTCTCACAAAAATAATTTCTTCCCTATAGACCATTGATATATCTACACTTAGTTAAAGGAGAGTATTCTCTATTGTTTCCTCCCTTTGATGATCCTATACATCATAATTATTGAGACTAGGATTCCTACGGTGGTAATTTCTATAGTGGTTTTTCAATGAGTCCTACTGGAAGTTCATCTTGGGTTTAAATCAATGATTAATTCTATTATTACCATCAATGAAGCTGAATAAGAGAAATACATCCTCTAAATACCTAGACCTTGTTCAGGGTTGATTCTTACAATGGATAAAGTTTTAATAATAAATTCATGGTAAGTATTTTCATTTTAAATTAACTAAATATTCATATATATTTTCCATGTCAATGATATCCTAATAAGTTCTAAATCTCTAGAAAATTCATCAAAGGATCCTTCAACCTCACAGTTTATCTACTACTATCACTCTCCTAGTAAACCCTTTAAGGTATTATTCACATATTTTTCTATAAGATATTGTATTGGTGTCCAGATAGTGTGTTGCAGCTAATTTGAGGAGGATCTTCTATCATGGTTGATCATTATGTCTCGTATGTTTTTCACTCTCTCCTTTCCCCTTCAAATATATAATATTTAAATTTTCCCACATATAAATTTTCACATTATATACCCTATAAATACCCAAATGTTTCTTAAATCAATTCTTCATCCCACTATTGAATTAAAAGAAAGAGTGGTTATGATAAACAAATGATTGAAAAATATTTAAATTCATGTTGTCAATATTCTTATTCGAATTATTACATATGATATTTAAACTCTATATATTAGTATCATCTAGATGAAAGATGTCATTAATGAGTTTTATATCCAATTTATTTTTAGAGATATCATTATTCTTCGATGCATTGTCTTATAGGTAAAAATAGAAAATTGTAGATATAACTGAAAAATCAACATTTTCGATGTTGCTTGGATCCAATAGATAATGATTGTAATGTTTTTTTATAATAATAATTTTATTCCCCCATAAAATACCAAAGTGAAATAGCCACTTTTTCCCCACCTGAGGAAAGCATAAAATCTAGAGTTCCAATTAAGAATTCAGCTTATAGGGGGACATTGGATGGTGTTGAAAAAAGTTGATAATTAAATGAGAAAAAGGAATATGGATATGATGGTTTGGGTTGAATACAATATTGAAAATTTTGAAACACTAGTAAAGTATTCAATGAGATAGTTAACCAAATCTCTAACCCTTCTAAATTGTGTACAAAATCTACCTATATTAATGATGAAAATTATGGATTTAAGGATTTTAGTGAAATTTCAAAAATATCAAAATTGATCCAATAGTTGAAGAAGAAATGATTGATGAATTTAATTATAAATAGGGATAAAAGGATTTATGAATATAAAAACATTTCATGTGAGTTTCATAATTCTATGGTTTTTCATAATCAAATTCCATCCAATTAAGGAAAAATCAAAGGCTTCTTCAAAGAAAACAAGGGTATGGTGTCTCAGCATTTACCCCTAGAAAATATTTATATCTATCCCTTAAAATTGGTTAAACCTAATATAGTTATGAATTTAATTAATAATGTAGTTAGATCATCAATCTTGAAACCCAAAATTCTCCTTATGAATCTTTTGAAATTATGTTAAAGTGAATTCAGAACCATAAATGGTGAAACAGTTTCCATAATAATAGTTAGTTAACTTATTTATATTTATATTTTTCATGGTTACGTTATAAAGAAAAATGTTTATGGGTATAATTTTCCATCTAAATATCTTCTTATTGGATTTAACATCCTTCATCCTTTAAAAAGGGTTTCATGGAATAATAAAGGTCTCAATAATGGGAATCACTATTTTTCATAGATGTGGGTTTTAGACCAAAACCCCCATTAAATCTTTTGGATCAATCAATGAATACATAATAAAAATAATCTTGTACTAAATAATATATATATTTTTAAAAAAATTGAATTTCCACTTGGGGGTACAATTATTTCTTTATCACACTTCCTTTAAGAAGAAATAAATACATAAATATGATAAATTCTAGCCATAAGGGACGGAATCATAATCTCCTTCACCATGCCCTTTAAGAAGTTTTTGAGCTTTAGGATCAAGTTATTATTGAGAAAACAGAATCCCAATAGGATTTTGAATTATTTTCTATTAACAAATGATTTGATAATGTTATATGAAAATAGAGACTCATAATTAATTACTAACCACTTAATCAATTTCTTATGTATGGTAAGTTTCCTCTACCATAGAAGGAAACTCTTTTTCTATAAGAACCCGGATCTTCTTTTCAGGTATGTTTTTCTTTTTCTGGTTGTTTTTTAGGAAAAAGGAAATTCTAGAAATTTTCTAAGTACACGGTGTGTACTTTATGAGTACATGCCGTGTACTTCCTTACCGTAGGAGGCCTTGTGTTGGCCGTGTCGTTTCCACACACACGGCCGTGTGGGAGTGACTTAGAGGCCACTTAAAGCGGTGTAAGGAAAAAGCGAGTACACACCATGTACTTCAAAATTACACATTATGTACTTTCTTTTTTTCCATTAAAAGCACCGGGGTCACGTCTAATCAACAGAAACACCCCCTTCTTCGTTCATCTCATCCAGGAGCGTTGTATGACCATAGATCTTCGATGAACCTTCAAGCGTGCATCCGTCCTATGAATTGAACATCATCGGTTGCATTGGAATCGCATCGGTGAGTTCTCTATTCTCCTAGAGCACCATCTTCTGATTTCTCCTCTCTTGTGACATATCATGGGTTGAACGTTTTAGATGTTTTTGTAGATCTTCAACGTTCTAAGAAGAATCAATATTTGAGTTTCACGTATATCGATCTCCCAACACCGAGGTAGGTGGTTTGTGCCTTTCCATTCAAATTATTTGAGTATTATGTGCAAATTCCACCAATACCCTTGAACAGGGTATTGCGTGTTTACCGTTTTACCCCTATTGATTTCCTTCCATGACTGTATGCTTGTGTAGAGGTTATTTGGATATGAATAGGGTTGATTCCTATGCTTTGGATGTTTTTAACTTGCATGTTCTATTTACGACCGTTTGGTCATGTTGGGCCAGTTTGGCTGCCTTGCCTATTTTCCATGTATGTTTCTATAGGATGGAGAGTTTATATCCTGACATGCTTGATTTGTTGTAGACTATTATCCATGTAGTTTTGTAGGTTTACTTTTTCCATATGACACTGTTATGCTCATTGACCTACATAGAGTCGTGAGAACTTGGTGTAGTAGAATATAAGGGGAATTGACTGAGTGAGCTTCGTTAGAGAGTCTTTGAGCACTTTAGGCTATAAGGGGGATTGACCAAGTGATAATCCTCAGAGATCCTAGGACCACTTGGGGATATAAGAGGAATTGACTGAGTGATCTTCCTCAGATAGTCCTTGATTTCTTGAGACTATAAGGAGATTGACCACGTGAGCTTCCTCAGAGAGTCTTTGTTTTAATTAAACGAATTGGGATATAAGGGAAATTGACCATGTGAGATTCCTTAGAGAGTCCTAGACCAGGGAGATATAAGGTGAATTGACCATGTAATCTTCCTCAGAGAGTCCTTGATTACCTTAGACTATACGGGGAATTGATTGTGTGAGCTTCTTCAGAGAGTCTTGCTTTACCTTTGACTATAACAGGAATTGACTGTGAGCACTTTCTCAGAGAGTCCTTATATATTATTATGACTGAACCAGAGGGGTTAGGCTGAGTGCACTGCCAAGAGGGTTACCTGTATGAGGTTTAGCTGTTGCTTGATATTGAAACTGTGGATTGTTTACAACTGAGCACTTTCCTATCTACTGTTTTCTGCACTTTTACCTACCATATATTCACTGACTGTTAGGCACAGATCTGCAGGTGATTTCCTACTAGAATTTTGTTTCACACCCTATTTGGGCCATGCTTTTGGGCCCAAATAGGTTATATTGTTGCAGGTACTGATAACGGAAAGTGCCCTTCTACTTTAGGTACTTGATATACCGTGGAGATAGAGAGCATGAGACCAAGCTATGGCTTGTGATGCTGAGGAATTTATCTTCTTTCTTTTTCACTTTGGTTTATCATAGTTTTATTTCAGTATTGTGACTTTTTTGGAAGTTTTCCTAGACATATGTATCACGCATCATTTGATATATGTTATCCATTTTATACTTTTAGTTTTCTGTTGTTACTGTTGTATGTTATTATTACTACTTCCACTCTTGTATGTATTTATTTAATTCCACTATGTACTCTTCTAATGAGGGAATATTTTCCCTACTATCACACCCAAGGCCCTTATTACTAGTCGGAAGCCTCTAGGATTTGGGGAAATTTTCTTGATGCCATGTGACCAACCGGGTACGGGGTGCCTCTAGGTAGCTTCCAGAACCGGGATGTTACAAAGTGGATTAAGAGGCATTCTTTTCTCTCGATTTACTGTTTGGAGCCTTTATCCAGGGATAGGAAGGAATAGTTACTTGGTAATAAGTTGTGCACAGGAGTAGCTAGCCCATGTATAGGGAAAAGCCAATCTACCTCATTTATTGTAATTTCTTCTATTTTTTCAAGTTTATGGTTGATTTGGTTTTCACCATTGGGTGACTCAAATGTTTTGTGTTATTACTATTGATGTTATTGGGGTTCTATTTCTGTCGCATCCCGATTAGATGAGGTTATGCCATCTCATGCATCATATAGGCACTTACTAGAAATCACATGTCATGCATTCTTGCCTTGTCATCTAGGATGCATTAGCGATTGCATGTTGTTGTGATAGACGTTTTTTAGAATATGAATGTTTTTGTGATAGATTCCTTGATAAGAATACCTGTTGTTTGATAGGGTATTGTTTTGTGTAAAGTTTTTCTTGAATGACTAAAAAAACTTGGTTCTTGAGGTGTTATGGGCCCTCATGGACTGGAATTTGGTGGATCATTGCTTTTTTTCCTTGTTATAACATGTATAAGATTCGATACTTTTATTCGTGGGGAGTATGGGCCCTCACGGATCAGAATTTGGCACTTTCAGTGTTCATTTCAGTGTTTTCTAAGTTCCAGAGTAGTTTATGAGTCTTACTGTCTGGAAAAACCCATAATTCATGTCGTGTAGTCTTAAGTACATGCCATGTGTTCTTCTATTTGGGAAGAAACTATTTTTCTTAAGTACATGCCGTGTAGTCTCACATCGTGTCGTAGGCCGTGTGGGCAGAGACACGGGATGGGGAAGGTCGGGTGGGAAGACACCGTGTACCAGATGAACATGTCGTGTCGTGTCGACCCTGTGTCCACCCATGTAACCAACAACATGGACGGATAAGACCTTAAGATATACATGTCGTGTCCGCGTTGAACAGGCTATGTAGTCTGACCTAGGTACCTGACCATGTCACGAACAACACGGGTCAGTGTTATCCTTTCACAAACATGCCGTGTAGTGTGAGCCATGTGTCAGGCTGTGTCACTAACAACATGGGCCAAGTGAAGATTGTCTATTACATGATGTGTCTATGGTGAACACGCCATGTAACCTTGTCTTAGGAGAGTTGTGTGTCTTAACTGTGTAGAAGGACTCGGGCAGGGGAAGAGGATTCAAGTACATGTCGTGTGTTAAGACAACACGCCATCTATTTGGGGTGTTACATGACCAGTTTAGGCAGGAGTACATGACCATGTAAATGACTTAAGGAAACATGTCGTGTAGGAAATGTACATGCTGTGTAGTCATGTTTTGTAAAACTTGAATGCTTTCTTTATCTTATTCCCTTCTTACACTCCTATTTTTTAGTCCTTGATAACCTTAATCTAAGGTGTGTGCTTGACCTTACAGAGTCATGCCTCCGAGACATCCTTCAGTTGTGTGCCAGTTTCCATATGGCGATCAGACATCGAACATGGATGATCAGGGATTACCTGCAGATCCTCCAGTTGTGCCAGCCTTGGCACCAGCCATTGTACCTGACATAGGTGCAGATGAACAGTTCATGGAGGTATTTCTGAGGATGTTACAGACCTTTCAGGGAGCACTGCCTCCTGCCCCATCGATGGCTAATTTTATGTGGGTCTTCCAGAAGCAGCATCCTCCTACTTTATTAGGGTATGGAGGAGCTCAGGCTACAGAGTCATGGCTAGAAGCCACGCTGATGATTTTCAAGCGTCTGGAGATACCTTCAGAGAAGAGGGTGAAGCTTTCTACCTACATGCTCCGAGACTCCACCAAGAGGTGGTGGGATGTTATCTCACAGGCGGGCCACCAGCAGAATATGGATTGAGAATAGTTTCGGCACATCTTATACGATTACTTCTATCTGGAGACCTTGAGGTCCGATCAATCCCGATATTTCATGAGTATGTAGTAGGTTAATCTTACTGTTATGGAGTATTCCTCTCACTTTACAAAGCTACAGCATTTCACACCTATTCCCGGAGGTGATGAGTTGTTTGTTGCACAGCAGTTTGAGGATGTTCTGAGGCACAACATCTGATCTAAGGTGAACATCTTTAGGTTGACTTTGATATCCTCTATCATCAACCAGGTGCTAATCACAGAGTATAATATGAGGGATTCTGGAGCTGTGAGCTAGGGTGGTTCAGCATCCAAAGTTAGTGCTCCACCAGCTGATAGCAGGAAGTGCTATAGGGAGGCTCCATGAGGAGATCATAGCAGGTGGGATGCATCTTCTGGTAGATAGGTGTTCTGCTAACAATGTGGGAGAAGCGGGAATACGATTCCATGTTTCCCAAGAGACCCAGTGGAGTTCCGATCTTGTGGCAATATGGGCCATCTTTAGCACTTTTGTCAGTTCTTCTCACCAGCAGCTGGTAATAGGGGTTCTTCTATGAATCCTCATTCAGGAGAATCACAACCAGTTTCTCATCAGTCATGGAACTGGAGTTCTTCTGGCCTTTCAGGCCGAGGTGGAGGTCATGTCTGGGGTATCCAGTCGCCCAATTTTTAGAAATAGCAGGGTGGATTAGCTCAGAGTAGTCAGGCAGGGTTACAGGGCCATGGTGCAGGCCAGACTTTTACAATGGAGAAGACCTAGCAGTAGTAGGATCCCAGACCCTCTATAGTTCGAGGTACGATCTTACTAGCCTTAGTTTTAGATTCTTCTCTTTTCAATACAGGGTCTTCCCATAGCTTTATATCTATTTCCATTGTGGAGAGTCTTGGGTTCTACATCTTTTCTTCTGCTGATATCTTGATGATGGACACTCAATTGGGGATGAGAACATCTAGTGTGCATCAGTACAAAGAGTGCCCTCTTGAGGTTGGTGGGAGTCACTTTCTATGGGACCTCTATGTCCTAGAGATAATAGGCTATTATTTAATTCTCGGAATGGACTAGCTAGTTCCCTTCCAGGCAGTCATCGACTGTTATCGCCATAGGGTGAGTTTCACATCACTAGAGGGCATGTTGTTTCTTCATAAGGGTGAGTGGGATGTCTAAGAGCGCAGAGCAGGTCCAGAGCATCATGGGTTAGGAGGAGTTATAGCCCAGGTTTCTACTCTATATCTGGATGACCCGGGGAATTCACTATTAGACTTTCCTCCAATGGTGGATCATTTTAGGGACGTCTTTCTAGAGGAGTTTTCAGGTTTTCCTCTGGAGTGTGAGGTATACTTTTCTATTGAGCTCATTCCAGGTGTGGAACTGGTGTCCATTCCCCCTTATAGGATGGCTACACAATAGTTGCAAGATCTCAAGAAGCAGTTGGAGGAGTTATAGGCAAAGGGTTTCATTTGATCCAGTACTTCTCCTTGGGGTTCACCTATCCTATTTGCTAAGAAGGCAGACGGTACCCTTAGGTATTGTGTGGATTATCGGAAGCTGAACCAGTTGACGGTCAAGAACTGATATCCCTTACCTAGGATTAATGATCTCTCTGATCAGCTTCGAGGAGCCTGGGTGCTCTTGAAGATTTACTTGAGGTCCGGTTATCATCAGTTTCATGTTAGACCATCTGATATACCTCTTAAAGCCTTCTCTAGCAGGTATGGTCTATATGATTATATGGTTATGCCATTCGGTCTCACGAATGCGCCTATATTTTTCATGGAACTGATGAACCGAGTGTTCCATTCATACTTGGATTCCTTCATGGTTTTTTTGTGGGCGATATCATGGTGTACTCTGACACTCGACACGACCATGATACCCATCTTGATATCATTTTGAGTACACCGATGGAGCATCAATTATATGCTAAGATATCAAAGTTCCACTTCTGGATGGATCAGATTCACTTCTTGGGTCATATTATCTCAGAGGCAGGAGTATCAGTAGACCTAGAGAAAGTGAGAGATGTAGTTTCCTGGGAGTAGTTGAAGAACGTCTTTGAGGTGCAGAGTTTTATAGGGCTGGATGGATACTAAAAACTTTTCATACATGACTTTTCACACTTAGTAGCACCACTGACAGGTCTGACTAAGAAGGGTGTGAACTTCTCATGGTCAGATTCTTTTCAGTCAGCCTTTCAGGAGCTAAAATGGAGGTTGACTTCAGCACCGATACTATTCTTTCCAGATCTAGGAAAGAGCTATACTGTTTACTATGATGCGTTAGGTATCGGGCTGGGATCTGTGCTTATGTAGGGAGATGGATTCGTTGCATACGGTTCCCGGCAGTTGAGGCACACATGAGAGGAATTACCTGACGCACGATCTGGAGTTGTCAACTATTGTTCATGCCCTACACTGTTGGAGACATTATCTTATGGAAGAGAATTTTGTGGTTTTCACTGACCAAAAAAGTCTCAAGTACAAATTCATCCAACATGATCTGAATTTGAGACAGCTCAGGTGCGTTGAGTACCTACGGTCCTTTGACTTTGAGCTTGCCTATACGCCTGGGAAGGGCAATGCGGTGGCTGATGCGTTGAGCAAGAGGACTCAGATATAGGCAGTTCTGGAGGCCAGCAGTGAGTGGTAGCTTATGGCACTATTCTCTAAGATGAATTTAGAGGTGTATGGTAGACAGGGGAAAATTCTTCTATCTTCTGTAACTATTACTTATACTCTTCTTGATCGAGTTCGAATGAGGAAACTAACAGATCCTGAAGGCCTAGTCCTAAGGGAGAGTGTGTCAGGAGAGGACCCTATTATTGTATGGACCATAGGCAAGGATGAGATCTTGCATTTCCAGGGGCACGTATGGGTGCCAGTAGACATATGTGGAGAGCTGATGAGGGATTTTCATTCCTCAGTTTGGGAAGTTCATCCTTGTGTCACTAAGATGTATTATGATCTACGCCATCAATATTGGTGGCCAGGTATGAAGAGAGATGTTTATGGTTTCTTCATGGGGTGTTCGACTTGTCAGCAGGTGAAGGTGAATCATTAGTGACCAGCAGGGCTTTTACAGTAGCTAACCATTCCTAAGTGGAAGTGGAATGACGTCACGATGAACTTCATGACTAGTTTACTAAGGTCACCCTGAGGGAATGAAACAGTTTGGGTTGTCATTAAAAGACTCATGAAGGTTGCTCACTTTTTTCTGATTATGTAGACCTTCGGTTTTGATGAGCTGGGACGGTTGTACATCCGAGATATTGTATGTCAACATTGAGTTCCACACTCCATTGTTTCAGAAATGGATACAGGTTTTACTTATCGGGTCTGGTAGGGGCTTCAGAAGGCTTTGGGTACACAAGTAATTTTGAGTACAGCTTACCACCCCCAGACAGATGGGCAATCCAAGCTCACGATTCAGGTGCTTAAGGATATGCTTTGAGCATGCATTCTGGATTTTGGAGATTCTTGGGAGAATCATATACCTCTTGTGGAGTTTTCATACAATAATAGTTTTCAAGAAACTATTCATATGACACCTTATGAGGCTTTGTATGGTAGGACATGCCGATCACCCTTATGTTGGATGGAGGTAGGAGTGGTAGATTTGTTGGGATCTTGTCTTTTTTAGGAGACCACAGAGCAGTTAGAGTTGATTCAGAAGAGGATGGATACTGTGCAGTCTTGACAAAATTCTTATGCTGATTAGAGGATACGACCTCTAGAATTCAAGGTCAGGAATCAGTTTTTCCTACGTGTCACACTGAGGTTGGAAAATAAGAGGATTAGGAGATAGGGTAAGCTTTCGCCGAGGTACATCGGTCTGTTTGAGGTGTTGGAGAGAGTTGGGCTGGTTGTCTATCAGTTTTAGTTACCTCAGAGGTACAGAGCTATACACGACGTCTTCCATGTTTCTCAGCTTCAACATTACTTCTTAGACCCATCTCACGTCTTCCAACCCGAGGAGGTTGAGTTGGAAGTGGATGAATCCTTTGAGGAGCATCCTATCCAGATCGTCGATTGCGGTACGAAGGTCCTCCATGGCTGGTCTGTTCCTCTGGTACAGGTTGTTTGGAAACACATGCATGTATAGGATGAGACTTTGGAGAGGGAGGCAGACATGCGATCAAAGTGGCCGAAGCTGTTCAGGGTTTCTTCTTCTACACCGCACTAGGGAAATTCGGTGATGAATTTCTTTAATGGGGGAAGTTTGTAAGAAAACGGATCTTCTTTTCAGGTATGTTTTTCCATTTCTGGTCATTTTTTAGGAAAAAGGAAATTCTGGAAATTTTTTAAGTACACACCGTGTACTTTATGAGTACACATCGTGTACTTCCTTGTTGCAGAAGGATGTGTACTAGCCGTGTAGTAGCCACACACACGGCTGTGTGGGAGTGACTTAGAGTACACTTAAAGCGGAGTATGGAAAAGGTGAGTACACACTGTGTACTTCAAAAGTACATGCCTTGCACTTTCTTTTTTTATTAAACACATCGGGGTCATGTCTAATCGACAGAAACACCCCCTTCTTTGTCTGTCTCATCCAGGAGCGTCGTAAAACCGTGGATCTTCAACGAACCTCTGAGCATGCGTCCGTCCTACAAATTGAACACTGTCGGTTGCGTTGGAATCGCATTGGCGAGTTCATTCTTATCTTAGAGCAGTATATTCTGATTTCTCCTCTCTCATGATATATCTTGGGTTGAACGTTTTATAAATTTTAGTATATCTTTGACGTTCTAATGAGATTCAATCTTCGAGGTTCACGTATATCAATCTCCCAATGCCGAGGTAGGTGGTTTGTACCCTTTCGTTCAAAGTCTTTGAGTATTATGTGAAAATTCCACCAATACCCTTGAACGGGGTATTGCATGTTTACCGTTTTACCCATATTGATTGTCTTTCTTTCTTGTATGCTTATGTAGAGGTTATTTGGATATGAATAGGGTTTATTGCTATGCATTGGATGTTTTGCCCTTGCATGTTCTATTTATGACCGTTTGGTCTTGTTTGGCCAGTTTGGCTGCCTTGCCTGTTTTCCATGCCTGTTGCTATAGGATATAGAGTTTGTATTCTTACATGATTGATTTGATGTAGACTATTAGCCAAGTAGTTCTATAGGTTTACTTTGTCCATATCGCACTACTATGCTCGTTGACCTACACTGGGTCATGAGAACCTGGTGTATTAGACTATAAGGGGAATTGACCAAGTGAGCCTCCTCAGAGAGTCTTTGAGCACTTTAGGCTATAAGGGAGATTGGCCAAGTGAGCATCCTCAGAGAGCCTAGGACCACTTGGGTATATAAGGGGAATTGACCAAGTGAGCTTCCTCATAGAGTCCTTGATTGCTTTAGACTATAAGGGGATTGACCGCGTGAGATTCCTCATAGAGTCTTTATTTTAATTGAACGACCTGGGCTATAAGGGGAATTGACCATGTGAGCTTCCTCAGAGAGTCCTAGACCTTGGGGCTATAAGGGTAATTGACTGTGTAAGCTTCCTTAGAGAGTCCTTGACTACCTTAGACTATACAGGGAATTGACTGTGTGGTCTTCCTCATAGAGTCTTGCTTTACCTTTGACTATAAGGGGAATTGACTATGAGCACTTCCTCAGAGAGTCTTTATATATTCTTATGACTGAACCAGAGGGGTTAGGCCAAGTGCACTACCCAGAGGGTTACGTGTATGAAGTTTAGCTATTTCGTGATATTGAAACCATGGATTGTTTACTACTGAGCACTTTCCTGTTTACTATTTTCTGCACTTTTACCTGCCATATTTTCACTAACTGTTAGGCACAGATCTTTGGGTGGTTGCCTACTGGGATTTAGTCTCACACCCTATTTGGGCCATTCTTTTGGGCCCAAATAGATTATATTGTTGCAGGTATAGATAAGTTCAAGCGCCCTTCTACTTTAGGTACTTGATATGTCGTGGAGCTGGGGATCATGGGACCAAGCTATGGCTTGTGATGCTGAGGATTTTATCTGTATTCTTTTGAACTTTGGTTTAGCACTATTGTACTTCAGCATTGTGACTTGTTTGGTAGTTTTCTTAGACATATGTATCACACATCATTTTATATATGTTCTCCAGTTTATACATTTAGTTTTCTACTATTACTGTTTTATGTCATTATTACTGCTTCCGCTCTTGTATGTATTTATTTAATTTTACTATGTACTCTGCCAATGAGGGAATAGTTTCCCCACTATCACACCCAAGGCCCTCACTGTTAGTCAGCAGCCTCTGGTGTTCGGGGAAATGTGCTTGAGGCCATGTGACCAACCAAGTATAAGGAAACTCTGGGTGGGTTTCAGAACCAGGACATTACATTTTCAAATGAAAAACTATTTTTAAATATTATCAAAATATGATCTCAAGGTAGGTTTTTAACATCTAGAGAGTAATATATAAGATATAAATAAAATAGTAGTTTTTATTACATACCCTCATTTCCACTATAATAACATTCCATTTAGCCCATAAACTACAGCCTTATTATTTTAGTAGGCTATATCAAGAATATTTGAGCTAATCATGGAGAATGGTTTCTTATATATTAATGACATAATTTTATTCTCTCTGAATATAGACTCATGGTCAATTTTTTTATCAATGTTTCATAAAATCATCCAAAAATATGGGATCATGCTATCCGAAAAATCTATTGATTCGGGAAATAGAGATTTATTTTCTTATCATGCATATCTATCATGGTCAGTATCATTTACAACTTCACATCGCAAGAAAACATGATAATTTCTATGATAAATAATTTTTTTCAAAAAAAATATATAAGTTTTTGAAATTAAAAATTACATTAAAGAATTTATTTATAATCTTTAAAAAATTATATAATTTTATATATACAACTATAGAAAAATTCTCACCCCTGGAGTTAAAAGTGTACATAAACAATGAAGGATTTGAAATTAATTTTAAAGTATCTTCCCTCCTTAAAGATACAAGGATCAAGTAGAAAGATAATTCAAACAATTATAAGGGATCTATATTGGGGAGAAGTCCTTTTAGAGGAAGATTAAAAATTTAAAGGAAAATGTGTGGCTATAAAAGTGGTGAGTTTAAAGATAGTGGTATTCATTTAAATTTGATATTCAAAAAAAATTAGTATTAATGTAAGGTATAGAGAAGTTCTATATTCATATCATTATAAGAGAATTATTTATTGAAATTTATATGGTTGTTTTCCCATGGACGTTTCAATTCAAATAGAAAGTGGTTCACTAAAGAAACTCATCATGTGATCAAATTGGGTTTTCTAATTGAAATTTGTGTCTAGGAATATCAAGGGGAGGAATAATTTCTTACCTGATTTCTTATCAAGAACTTTGGGAACCATTATAGTGGATTTTACAGTGATACACAATCTTGAACATTTTTTATTACCAAAAACAACATAGGGAAAAAAACTATCATGATGTTCATATTATTATAGAATAAAAAAATCTCTTGTCCTTCCAAAGAAATTACACTACAAGGTATTTTCTTGAAAATGAACTAATTATTATGCTTCCTTTTAAACCATTTAATCCTTATTTAAAAATTATAAGTCATCATTCAAGATACTTATTTAACTCTCCAAGAGAATAATATCTTGTTTTATAGTATTTTTTTAAAACTCTATATAATTAGATTCCATTTTGATCATGACCAATTACTTCACAATATCTCTTATTTCCAAATCAATTTGATATGTTAAAAATATCAGTAGCTTCTAAAATAGCTAAACCTTTTCAAATATATAAAATCATGGAAGTAATATTTATACCTATAATATTTTCCATATATAGAAAACATGATTAAAATTTTCAATATTACTTTCTTGAATGATCATCAACAAACAATCAGTATAATGGATGTATTTTTTTATAAAGTGATAGTATTCCTGTTTTCAGTATTTTCATATGTGATAATAAAGGAATATAGGAGTTTACTAAAGAATGATATTTCATATGGTCAATTAATCATCTATATCTGACTAATATAACACACTAACTCCATGGCCTTTATAGATCATCATGGTATAATATAGTTTCTTTCCCTAAGGATTATATCAACGATATGGAATCATGAATTTTTAAATTCTATAAAAATGGAAAGAAACCTCCTAATAAGGATTTATTCCCTAAGAACTATACATATATTTATTAATCATATATCTTATCTTTTTGTTTGAAAGAAAACCCTTTTTTTATTTGGGGTAGGAGTACATGTATGTGGAATGCTTTTTTGATATGGGGAAGGAATTGTGGGAGGAGTTATGGGATGTGAGTCATTATTAAAGGTGGTAGAGCCTTGGGTTAATGTCATATTTAAAAAAAAAGTATATGGTCCATTTAGTGGTGAAGAATCATTTTAAAAGTGGTGTGTAAACCATATAAGGAATCACATTTTGTTAAAATCATGTGTGTGTGCGGATTTCATTATAAGATTTTATTAATTAGATTTTGTAAAAACAAATTTACTAAATTTTTGGTTATGTGTATTTTATTTATGATTTTAGGGTCCATGTGTATGATTGATGTAAATTGGTGTGTACATATGGTTGGTACATATCGAACTAGGCCATTATTCTGGTAAGATTACCTTATCTCCTTATGTCGACCATTCATGGTTGTAAATAATGTAACTCGAGAATAGGAGAACTCAATATTTGGGAGAGGAATCATTCATACCTACTGTGATAATAATATTCTCTATTTCTATATTCTCATAGTGTTATTAGTGTTCTTAATTTTATTTTTGCTATATTTTCCATTCATTTTTACACTAACCATTTATGTGGTTGTACCTTCTTAGTGGTTATAAACATGCTATCATATCTTTTTCTACAATATGATTATTTTTCTATCTCACCAAAATCACAAATAACCCCATTGATATCTCTACACTTGGTTGATGGAGACTTTACTCTATAGGTTCCTCAGTTTTGGGATTCTCTATATCCTAAATTGTTAGACATAGAGTCCTTTGGGGGTGATTTCTCAGGTGGTTTTTTTGTGAGTTATTATTGGAGTGTATCTAGGGTGCAAGCTAGAGGTTAATGTCATTACTTCCATATGTGAATGAGAATAGGAGATTAAAAATCACTGAAGACCTAGCCCTTATTCATTTTTGATACCTATGGTGGATAAAATTATCATTGTTGAAGTCATGGTATGTGTTTGTGTTAAACATTAACATAGGTTATAGAGAACTATTCCAAGTCAATGAAAGCCTAGTATGTTATAAATCCCTAGAAAATTTTTCAATGGATCCTTTTCCCTCCTGGTTCATCTCCAACCATCACTCTCTGGGTAACCTATTTATAATATTATTCACTCATTTTTAAATAAATATATTTCATTATTGTACATATAGTGTGTTGATTCCAAGGTTGGGAGGATATTCTATCATGTTTGATCATTATTTATCATATATTTATCACTCTCTCTATTATCCTTCAAATATACCATCGTTAAATTTTTTTCTGAAGTAATTTTAATAGTATATATCCATTGAATGTCCAAGTCATCATTATATCAATTCTTTATGCCACTATTGGATGAGTAAATAATTAGATCTAATAAAACATAATTTTTTAAATTATATAAATTCATCTCCCTATTCTTCTTGTTCAAATTATGACTTAGAATATTTAACTCTCTATCTTAATATCCACTTGATGAAATACTTTACTCATCAGTTTTATATCAAAATTACATGTAGATATCATGATATTGTTTGATGTAATAACTTATGGATTAAAATAAGAAAATATAGGTGTTAATGAAACATCAACTATGATACGTTACTCAGATCCAAGATATAACAACTGTATGGATTTTCATTTGAAGAAATTAATTTCTCGCAAATAAATCTAAAGGATAACAGGTAAATTTTTCCCACCTTTGGAAAATTTCAAAGGTAAAATCTCACATAATATGTTTATCAAATAGGTTATTTCTGAAAGATATTAAAAAAATTGATAATTAAATGATACAAATGAACATGGATATGATATCCTAGGTTGAAACCAAAATTTAAAAATTGGAAGCACTTATATAGGATGTAATGATATTTTTTATACAATCTCCAAAACCTTATAAATTTTATACAAACTCAACCAACACAAGTGATGAAAATTATAGGGTTAGTGATATTTCTTGAATATAAAACATACCAAATCTGGATCCAATTATTGAATAAGTAAGGATTCAAGAATTAAATGTTTAACTATATCATAAGGATAAAAGTATTTGTGAAGATGATATCATATCATGGGAGTTTTAGAATTACCATATTTTAAATAAACCTCTTCATTCCAATTAAGGGAATACTAAAGACTTATCCAAAGAAAATGAGGGGGTGGAGTCTCAACCCTTTCCTTAGAAAAGATTTATATTTATCCCACTAAATGGAATAATCCTAATCTATTTATACCATTATTTTATACTACAGTTTCATCTTCAATCATGAAACCCAAAATTCTCCCTAGAAATATCAATTAATTTTATTATAGGCTACTCAATGGAATAAATAGTGAAACATTTTCCATGAAAATAGTTAATAAACCCATTCATATTAAACTTTTTCAAGGATTTTTTATAAAGAAACATATTTATGGGTCTAAAATTCTAACTAAATATCTTATTATTGGATTTTATATAATTCATTCATTAAATAGGGACTCATGAAATAGTAAAGTTCTCATGATTGGGAATCATATTTTTCCTTGGATGTGGGTTTCAAACCTTTATATTATTAATGATCTATGATCAATCAAGGAAACATATTGAAAACATATTATACTGAATCACATAGGTATTTCCTTAAAAAATATTATCTCCCACTCTAGGGGAACCTTGATTAATTTATCACACTAACTATTAGAAAATTGATAATTATATAAATTTGATAAACTCAAGTCATAAAGATTTGAATCATGGTCTTCTTTGGAATGCCTTTAATAAAATATTTGAGCTTAATGAGAAATGTGTTATTTAGAAAAAAAATCCCAATAGGCTTGTGAAGAATTATATATTAACAAGTGATTTTAGAAATTCATAGGAAAACTATGAGTCATAATCAATTACTAGCCACTTAATCACTTTCCTAAAAATGAAAAGTTTCTTCAACCTAAGATGGAGACTCTTTTTTAAAAGATACCCCAAGAATATATATTCTAAAAATTTGAACTTGATGTTGGTTATCGGAAACTAGGGATTAAGATTTAAGATATACATAAAGCATCATTTTGTATTTTAGGCCATCATTTTCACTAGAATATATATACATTTGGCCTGATAACTACTCCCACATTATTTTATATGGATATTTCTATAATATTTGAGTCTATAATAGATAATACTTTAGTATATAATGATGATATACTTATATTATTTCTAGATGTAGAATCTCACACTATACTATTATCAAGGTTCAATAAAATAATCTAACAATACGAGGTCATTCTATTAAAAAATAATTGATTGATTGGACAATGAGATATTTATTCTCTCAGTATACATATATGAAAAGGTTAGTGTCAGTTAAAACATTAAATTGGAAATCATATTATAATTTCTCAAATCAGGATTTTTCATTCAAAATTTTTTAATAATTATTAGAAATTGTTAATTATATAGAATAATTTATTTCTAATCTTAAAAACCATCATAGCATTATATCTGCACAACTATGGATAAATTATCATCCTTAGATTAAAAGTTTGAGAAATATATTCAAGATCTAAAAATACATTCAACGTATCTTCCCCCATAATGATATTGAGATTAGGTATAAAGATAATTCAAATAAATGAAAGTGACATACATTAGGGAGAGGACCTTTTAGAGTAAGATAAAATGGGGAAATAAAAATTTATGGCTATAAAATTATGGATTTTAAATATGGGTAACTTCATTTTAATTTGATAAAATAGAAAAAAAAATAGTAGTCAAGATAAGTCTGTAGAAGTTCCTTATTCACCTCATTGGACAAGAATTATTGATTGAAATGGATATGTATACCTTACCATGAACTATTCAATTCAAACAGAAAGAATTTTCCTGGCCACAATTCATTAGGTCGTTAAATTATTTTTCCTAAAAAAATTGAGGTTATTCTAATCAAGGGAAAGAATAATTTCTTACCTGAATTATTATTATGAACTCTGATAAGTGTTGGTAATTTTCAAGTTTTATACACTCTTAAACCTCTATTATTTCCAAAAATATATCAAGATAATAACCTGTCTGATATTCATATTATTCAATATCACCAAATTCTATTGTATTTCAAAAAAATATATAAATCACCAAGTATTATCATGAAAAAGGAATATTTTTCTGGTAAACATTTCAGCCAGTTTATCCTCTTCTGATAATTATAATAAATCATTTAATATAGTCATTTAACTTCCCAATGTAATATTTTTTTCAATTTTCATAGTATTATATTACTGGAATCATCTTTGATCATGGACCATTACTAAAAAACCATTCCTATGTTCAGCTCAACTAAATACATCAGAAATATCAATAACTGCTAAAATGGTAAAACCATTCAAAATATATTGAATCTTGATAGAAAGGGACCTAGATTATCATTCATATGAATGAAATAAGATTTAATTCGTCTTGATTTATTTCTTGAATGATCATTAATGCACATTCAAGGATGATGGATTTATATCTTTCAAAATAAGTTATCATTCCTCTATTCATTATTTTTTGAAACTGATTATAAAAGAATAAAATAATTTCTAAAAGAACAATAAACAAAGTTGGATATTAATCATCATGATCTAACTGACATAAAACCACAACTATTTGACCCTAATAGAATAGAATGGTGTAATCTAGTTTCTTATCCTGATGATTATATATTTTAAATTCAATCATGTATCCATAAATTCCATAGTTTTATAAAGAAAAAACATTACAAGGATCAACACCTTGATAAGTGTGCATATATTTCTTCATCAGGATGCTAATTTTTTGGCTATAAATATAACCTTTATTTGTTATAGAGATCACATTTATATGAGATTCCATTTTGATTAGTGGGAGTTTTGTGATGAGTTGTTAGAATCAGGTCATAACGAAGGTGGTGGGGCCTCAATTCATTTTCATATTTTGTAAATCATGTGGAAAAAATGGTGGTGTAGTGTCATATCATTAGTGATGTGTAGAAAATATAGGGAATATCATTTTATAAAAATCACATGTGTGTGGAGTGTGATGTAATCATTGATAAAGTATCTTTTGTAAAAGATAATTTATTAACGTAGTGTTTGTGGATGGTTTTTGTATGAGTTTTTGGTGTATGTGTATGATATTTGTAAATTGGTGTGAATATAAGGCTACCACACATGGAGCATGGCCATTGGTTCAGTAGGATTACCTTATTCTTTTATATTGGATAGGTTTGTCTATAAATAATATAAATTGGGAATATAAGAACTCAAACTTTGAGAGAGGAATCCTTTGGACCTATTTTTTGTAATAATAATATGCACTATTTCAATTTTCTATAAGTGTTATTCATGTTATTCATTAAATTTATGTAACGTTTTCCTTTTGTTTATGCCCAAGGAATCCAAGATAATCTTTTTGAAAGATGACACTAACTCGATGCTCCAACATTAATGTCATGACACATCTCTCACAACTCCTTCCCTGATCAAAAATGAATTTCATATACATGTTCCCCTCCCCTATATAAAAAAAGTACAAACTTACTAACATGAAATCAGCCTTATAATGAATAAATGTATGTCCATCTCTCAAGGAAGTTCTCCATATCCAGTGGTTTATTTCCACTTCTATATAATATATGAATGTATGATTGAATTTTATATATATAATCCTTAGGATAAGTAACTGGATTATGACATGTTACTTCATGAAGATAAAGGAGTTTTCAAGGTATGTCAACTAGATCATGATAATTAATATCCTACATGGTCTTTAATTATTAAATAAACTCCTTTGTCATTTTTTATCACATATGGAAAAATATTTAAAATAGGTGTGATATATTTTTATGAGAGAAATTCTTCCATCATCCTTGAATGTGTTTTGATGATCATTTTTGAAAGTAATTTTGAAAAATGTAATCTTGTTTACATTATATTAATTAGAATATTTGAACACATCTTATATTCATGATTTTATATATTTGAAAAGGTATACAATTTTAGCAGCTGATGATATTTTTGACATACAAGGTTGAGTTGATAATTTTAAAGATATAGATGTAATAGACCACTCTCAAAAAGGATTCCAATTTTATAGAGTTCTCAACAATACCATAAAAACATTCTTCCCTTGTAAAGTCAAATGGTTATCCTCAATAATGTCTTATAATTTCTAAAAAAGGATAAACTAGATGAAAAGGTTTCCTAAGAAATGGACCATTTTCAAGATAAAAAAATAGTGAAACATTTTTCATTAAAATTCTTAGTAAAACAATTTATATTTATCTTTTTATTGGTTTTCTTATATATTAATTTTTTAATAAGTGATATGATAAATTCATAGGAAAAAATACTCATAATCAATTACTATACACTTAATCACTTTAATGTGTATGAAAAGTTTCATCTACCGAAGAGGGAAACTTTATTTCAAAAGTAACCTTAAGCTCATATATTCTTAAATTTTGATCATAGACCATATTTTTGGAAACTATAAATTAATATGGAAGATATACCTAAAACAACATTCTATGTTCTAATCCACCATTTTCAATGGAATTTCTTTTCATTTGGCCTAAAAAATACCCCATCAATATTTTAGAAGTCTATGTCGAGAATCATTGATCCAATCATGGAAAATTATTTATTATCTTTTGATGATATACTCCCATTTTCTATAAATATAGACTCCCACTATATTATGTTTTCAAGACTCAATAAAATCATCAAAAAATATAAGGTTATAATATATGAAAATAAGATATTGAGTGGGAAAACATATAATTATTTTCTTTTAATTCATGTCTCATAAGGTTCGTTTTAGTTATAAACTCACATTATAGGCGATCTTGATAATTTTGTAGATCAATATATTTTATTCAAAAAAATTAAAAAATTATTTTTAAATTGAGAATTACAAGGAATAATTTATGAATCAACTTTCAAAACATCATAGAATTGTATCTTCACAACTCTATGAAAATTATCACCCTTATAGTTAAAAGTGTACAAAATCTATGCAGAATTTGAAAATAAATTCAAAGTCACTTCCCCATTTAAAGATACTTGGATTTGGTAGAAAGATATTTCAAATATATGTAAGTGATAAATACAATGTATTTTTCCTTTTAGTGGAAGATTAATATAGGAAAATATAAATTCTTTACTATAAAATGGATATTTTAAAATGGGGATCTTCATTATCATTCGACGTACAAATAAATTTTAGCAATGAAGATGTGTATAGATAAGTTCTAGATTTATCTCATAAGATAATAATTATTGAGTGAAATGGATATGTATTCCTTCCCATGAATTATTCAATTCAAATAGAAAGTGGTGAACCAACCACAACTCTTCAGGTAGTTAAATTAGTTTTCTTAATAGAAATATAATACTAGGGATTTTTAGAGGAAGTTAAATTTATTATCTAGATTTCAATAAAGAGATCAAAGAACCATCATAATTTATTTTTTAGTTTTCTTCACTTTTTAGAATTTTTTATTAACTCAAAAAACTTAGGAGAGAATCTTATATGATGTTCATATTATTCAAGCTCACCAAAATCTCTTGTATTTATAAAAAACATTCACTAGTAGGAACTATATTGAAAATATACCACAAATCTTATTTCATTATAATCTAGTTTATCCTTTTCAAAAAACTATAAGAAATAATTTAGGGTACTTATTTAATATCCTAAGGGTATTATTTCTTGTTATAAAGTATTTTTCAAAACAATATTCAATTGGGATCAACTTTTATCATGGCCCATTACATAGTTATCTTTCATACAACCAACTCAACTAGGAACGTCAGTAATTGCTAAAAAGGTTAAACCATTTTAGATTTATAGATTCTTTTTGTAAGATCCTAGTTTTTATATGAGGTTAATATCATTTAAATTTTGGTTTAACTCTTTGGTTTTGAGATATCATGAATGACTAATGAGGATATAGAGGATATGAGTGTGTCTGAAGCTTATTCGGAGCCTAGAACCCTGGCCCATGGAAGAGTTCACTTTGCTGCATGGTTAGTAGAAACCCTTTTGTCGAGATAGTATTGTTTCTTCTAACCATATAGGTATTTTTTAGTGAGAAGACTAGGGTGAATATTTTTCCCTAACCATGCATCTAGGGTCACATGACCATGATAAACCTTTGCAGTTTTTAACATATTCTAATGGCATGGTTGGTGATGGTTTCTCAAACAGTGAAACCAAACCATGTGGGTCCTCTCTTTAGATAGTTTCCTATGAATATTTGGAATATGTTTTGTCCAACCGTGTGGCCAAACCATGAAAACTCTACTTTTTTAGAAAAATTACTATTTTTCATTAAATTTATTTTCACTCAACCCTCCTATTATTTCTTCATTCTGGTGTATAGGAGGATCATTTTTCACTCAAACAAGATCCTCCTCTCCATCACTTAGTTTTGGTGAAAACTTCTCCATCTATACTCTAATTAGACTCATGATTTTATTTTTAAATAGCTCTTGGTTAGTGCTTCACTTCTTAGGAACTTTTCAATGTTTTTCTTCTTATTAGTGATGCTATTTTGGTGCAGCCATTTATTCCCTATTTTTAGAGAATTCCTATATTTTTTCATTTTATTTTATCCGGACCAAAATAAAGGTCGATAATAGATGAGTTCTCCTCTATAGGAATAAGTTAGGTTTTCTTGTTTTTATCCCTTAGATTCATGATGTTTTATATTAAGCAACATGTTCCACATGCTGGTTTCACCATGCATTACCCCTAAAAATGAATCTATATTAAATTAATTTCCTTGTTCTAGAACTAAATGAATTTATTAGATCTAAAAAGATGTTTGAGTTCATCGACCTCAATTTGTGAAATCCCTTTAGTTATTCCCATTACATGCTAATTTGACCTCCATGACCATATAAAAAACACCCATCGATGTGTTTGGTTTGACTTCTAAACTGTGATATCATAAAGGAATTGGATAATTGTTGTGGTAAAGCATGTCTAACACACTTATCAATCTATAATGAATTGAATTGAATTGAATGGTACAACCACATAACTTGATTAAAAATGAAAATAGTTACACCCTTATTATTAAATGAATATTAATGGGTTATGAATTAACTATTGGATCTTATTAAATACTTGACTACTTATCTCTATTATGATGAATGGGCATGGTGACCCTTATTATATATGATGCGGGCAGAGCATCCATATATTTTGATACGGTCATGGAGTCCCTATATTGTGATATGGACATGGATTCCCTATATTGTGATAAGGTAATGACACCCCTATATTGTGATATGGGAATAGAGTCCATATATTGTGATATGGTAATGGCATCCATATACTATGACATGGGCATAGAGTCCCCAAATTATGATATGGGCATGGTATCCCAATAATATGATACCGAGATGGAAACCCATATGACTTTGATACATGGGAATGGAGACCCTCAAGAGTTATGATATAGGTATGGTGGCCCTACTGATATGATTAGATCATGGTGACCCTATTATTATGATACCGATCATGGAATCCTCTATTCTAATGATATCGGGCATTGTGTCCCTTGATACTTGTGACACTCATGATATAGTTTATAGGCCCTTGAGTTAAGCCTAGAGTAAAGGCTAGTATCAGTATCCAATTATATGGTTGTAGACATCACAATGTATACATACCATATATGTATATACATGTGGTTATTTGTTCAGAGACTATCTGACACGAGCCGAAGTAGGTAGTGTTATCATGTTTTCTGTTAGGAACCAGATCTGACCCCTCTACAAGTTTTATTACTAATTTTCATTAATTTATCTACACATTGTCGTATTATATGGACTAATTGGGAATTTATAGGCATCATTGGTGGTGGCCTACTGAGTTTATCTCACACCCTATCAGGGCCACCGATGGTACCCAAGTAGATTATGAGGATGCATGTATGGACAGGGGAAAGAGCCCAGTTTTTTATACTTTTTTATAGCATGGGAGAAAGAAAGAATAGTCTCACCTTTATACCATATTATACCCTTTCTCCTATTTGGCAGCCTCTGGTGTGTGGGGAGGAATTATTGGGGCCATGTAGCCCACCGGCTTGGGGAACCTTTCCGTAGAATCCAACTCGGGATGCCATAAAGTGGTATTAGAGGATTATTTTCTTTACCTTACTATTTTTGGAAAATTAGACAAGTGATTTGAAACTGTGTGATTTTAGTAATGAGTTTTTCCGGGAAGCAGCTAACCCACGTATAGGAAAAAAGACAAATTTCCTATGATAGGAAATGTTTTTCTATATTTTTCAAATTATAGTTGATTTTATTCCATAGTTGGGTGACACACTTGATGTGTGATGGTTAATGTCATAATTGAAAATTATATAGTGTATCATTGTCCCAGTATAGTAAGGAATCATGACCATGCATCATTTTAGGCACCTCACAATATTTATTTTTCATGCATTATTCTATGAAATGTTTACCTATCGCATGAATTTCTTATAGCATGTATTGGTGATTATTGATATATCCATGAATTGTGAAAACAATTAATGTAGGGATTTTATATGTGAGTGTTTATGCTTAAATGGATACAACACTTCAATTTATGAGCTTTATGGTCTCTTATGAATTAGAAGTGGTGATGTGTATACTTCAAACTTTAGTCTCACACCCTGTTTGGCCTATGCTTTTGGGCCCAAACAGATTATATTGTTGCAGGTATAGACAAGGGAAAGTGTCCTTCTACTTCAGGTACTTGACATGTTGTGGAGCTGGAGAGCATGGGACCAAGCTTAAGCTTGTGATTCCATGGATCTAATTACTATTTTTATTTTGTATTTAGTTTATTAATGTATTTCAGCTTTGTGATTTGTTTCACTGCTTTCCTAAACATATGTATCATGCATTATTCTATATATGTGCTCCAGTTTGTTCTTTTAGTCTTCCAATGTTTATTTTTGTATGATATTATTACTGCTTCTGCTCTAGTATGTATTTTTTTACTTCCGCTATGTACTCTTCTAAGAAGGGAATAGTTTCCCCACTATCACACCCAAGGCCCTCACTGCTAGTCGGTAGCCTTTCGTATTTGGGAAAATTTGCTTGAGGCCATGTGACCAACCGGGTACGAGGTGCCTCTGGGTGGCTTCCGGAACCGGGATGTTACAATAAATATGATATATATTCATTTTATAATATACCTAATTATTATCTTACATTTCCAAAGGTGAGGTTATTATTCTAACAGTTATGTTACTATTCCAACAGTCATGTTACTATTTCAATAGTCAAATTACTATTCCAATGGTCAGATTTGGAACGGTCATTTAGGTTCCATAATTTCTACAAATACCTCACATTTAATTCATTCTTCATTAAATTCTATTTTCTTCACAATTTTATATATTTTTTCATTTTGAAAATTAAAATTTTACTGCTAACATTCTGCTTCATTTCTATATTTTTTTTCCTGAGTGTAATTGTTTTGGTGGATCATGTATATATAAATTTTTATATTTTAGTTATCTTGTTTTTTATTTTTTATCACATTATAATACTTTCGATTCTTATAAAGATTTTTTTATCTTAATGTAATTTTTAAATTATTATAATAAAATGTGGTTGGTTTTATCATGTGTTTCATATGAATCATACTACATTACTAAATATGACACAATTATAAGAAGAAAAATTCCATTGATAAAATTATGGGTCATTTCATTCATCCCCCTTAAGAAATTTCACCTTAAAATTTTCATTTTACATAATAAGGTTAAAATAGGTGAGGGAGATTTTTTATAGATTCTTATGGTTTCCATGTCACCTCCTAATACTTATACTTTCTCTATATTACTTCAACTAGGTGATTTATCTTTTTGTAGAGAAATTTATCTCTATGAACCAAGATCTTCATCAGTTTCTCCTCATAAGAGAGATAATTTTATAGTTATACCACCTATGGATTTAGTACATGTGTTTGTTTTGGTATATACTTCCCAAAGAGGGATACGTGGAATACATTTTGTACTTGATACATGGTTGGTGAAAGTTCTAGTCGATAGACAACAACTCCGATTTGATCACGAATATCAAAGGGGTTGATGTATGTGGGACTTAAATTCTTCTTATTTCCAAATATCAAGAATCTCTTCTATAGAGATATACATAGGAACAATTTATCTCTAACTTTAAACTCCATGTATTGTCAATGATTTTCATCATAACTCTTTTATCAACTTTGAGCAACCCTAATGTGTTGTTGAATGGTCTTTACATTTTTAACCATTTCCTCATCCATTTCAGGTCCTAAAAATTTGTGTTCACTAACTTTATCCTAGAACATAGGTGTTCTACATATCTTCCCATAAAGGGATTCAAATAGATCAATTTGGATGCTTGACTATAAACTATTATTGTGTAATAACTCAACCAAAGAAAGATATTAATCATATCCTCCTTTAAAGTCTATCAATCATGCTCTCAACATGTATTCCATTTCCTACATAGTCCACTCATATTATACATTTTTGGGGGGTGATAAGTAGTACTCATGTTTAACTCATTGTTTAGAGTATATTGGATACTTTTCCAGAACATGGAGATAAATCTCAAATCTTGATCGGATACAATTGATAGTGGTAACACATACAACCTCACCACTTTTCAAATGTACATCCTTTCAAGTTGATCTAGTGACAAGTCCTCTTGAATTCTAATGAAGTGATTAGTCTTTTTAAAATGACCAAACTCAACCAATATAGCATTATTTCCTCTAAATGTATTTTAAAACCATTTAAAAAGTACATAGTGATGTTTTCCCATTTCAATATTGGTTTAGGTAATGGTTTGATCGTCCCCTTATACTTTTTCCTTTCAATATTCACCTATTAACATATGAGGAATTTAGATGTATATTTTGTGATCTCCTTCTTCATAGTATCTGGCCAATAATGCTCTCACAATTCTCAATAAATATTGGAAATCCTTGGGTTGGTGGAGAAGGTCGATCTATGTGAATCATTCAATAAATCCTTTTTTATCTCAAGATTTATGGTACACATAGTTTTGTCCCAAACCTTATAGATCCTTATTTGTCAATTTTAAAACATTAAGGATTTCTATTTTCTTATAGATTCCACCTTCTTTTGTATTTCCACATAATCTCTTTGAGCATCCATATCTTATCCATGAGGGATGGTTGAGAAATAATTTTCTAAAGGAATGATGATGTTCCATATTTTATGATCCCCATTTCCATTCTTTTCAAGTCTAAGAATATTTAATCCTTCTCAATTCTAATCATTGATAAGGTTTTTGGATCCTTTCTACTTAGAGCATCAAATACTTTATTTTCTTTCCCAAGATGTTAGTGGATAGATCATTCATCATATTTGATTAGCTCTAACCATCTTCACTAGTGTATATTAAGCTCCTCCTATGTGAATATACATTTGAGACTGTTATGATCCATATATATATCACACTTCTCCATATAGTGATAATCACTTCGGATTTTCAATGTGAAGATCACTACATTTAACTCTAGATCATGCATTTAATAGTTCTTCTCATGTGATTTCAACTACCTTGAGGCATAAGCTATCATGTTTTCATTCTAAATCAGCACACAACCCAATCCATTATTTGAATAATGATTATATAACATGAAAAGTTCCCCACTTTAGGATAGAGTGAGGACTAGTGAAGTGATATGCCTCTTTTTAAATTCATTGAAGCTTTCATCACATTTATAAGTCCATAAAAACTTCACTGTATTCCTAGAAAACTTAGTTAACAGGTTTTACAGTCATGAGAATTTTCTCACAAATCATTGGTAATACCCAGCTAGTCCAAGGAAACTAAGGATCTCAATTACAGACACGGGTATGGTACACTCTTCAATTTCATTTATCTTAGAAGGGTATATAGATATCTCCTTACCAGTGATAACATTCCCCAATAAAGTCATTTTCTCCATCCATAACTCACATTTACTATAATTTATATATATATTCTCTTTTCCCAAAATTTTTAGCTCAATTTTTAAATTCTCATCATCCTCCTCCTTACTTTTAGAGTATATCATAATATCATCTATAAATACAGCCACAAATTTGTTGAGGTAATAAATAAAGGCTCTATTCACTAAGTATATTAATATTTTTGGAGAATTACTGAGTCCTAAGGGTATCACTATGAACTCATAGTGTCCATACCTTTTTTGAAAGTAAATATTGGAAATATCTTCCTTATTTTAATTTAATTAGTGATATCCCAACCAAAGGTTCACCTTAGAGAAGTATTGGGCCCATATAGTTCATCGAACAATTCATCTATCTATGGATGAGTATACTTTCTATTTATCATAATATTTTTGAGTTCATAATAATAAATGTATAGGCACATAGACTCATACTTATTCTTGATGAAGAAGACCAGAACACCCCACTGTTAAGAACTTAGGTGTTTGAAACCCTTATATAGATTCTCTTATAACTACTTCATTAGTTATTCTAACTCAATGGTGGTTATTCTATAAGGATTATTTCAAATAAGAAAATATCTAGGTATAAGTTCAATTGAGAACTCAACCTATATGTTAGGAGGAATATCGGGTAACTCTTCAAGGAATACATTAGTAAATCTCTCACAATGGTTATATATTCAAGAATGATTCTCTTTTTGTCTCAATAATTTAAGCTAGATATGCTTGTTCACAAGGAAATAATATCTACACTTGAGATGAAGATTCCAAAGAAGATTCAACCTCATACTTACACTTGTAAATAATTGAAGGATGACTCAGGGTGTGAAGATTGATCTCCCTCTCATGAATGTTGATGTTGGATTTATATAAGTACTTCCAATCCATGCCCAATATATTATCAAACTCCACTAAAGTAAGTAAGACCGAATTTTATGGATGTTTCGCTCCATATCCATTGTCCAGGGAGGAGGTATATACTTGGGATTCAATAATTACTCTATTTTATATTCTCACAGATAAATCAACCCACATTTTTCGAGGTGGTTTTTGAATAGTTCTACTAAACCTCGAATATATGAAAAAATTAATAGAACCATAATAAAAAAGTATGTTCTCTATTCTTGAATGAATAACTAGCATACTTGTCACCGTATCATTATCAGGATACACCTTAGTAGTAGTGATAGAATACTCCCCTTCTTTCTATCTAGGAATTAAAGTTTATTGTCATTGATTGTCTTTAAAAACCATTAGCTTAAGTAATTGTATCACTTAATGTATTTGTTACTTGTAGTTGAAACATTGTATTTCAAGTTGATTGTTGATATGAACCTTCTTTTCTTCCATCACATTAGTGGTATTCTTTATCTCTCCTAAGCATTTATTTGTTTATTCCTCTCTTATATATATTTTAAACATCTCCTAATTCCATTTATATAGTTTTTAGGATGCTTATTCCCACACTTTTGACACATGGGGTGTTGGGTTTTATTTCCTCCATATGATTTATCCATTAATCCTCCCAAATTAAACTCTATTTTATTATTTTTATCTATATCCCCATGAGAACATAGAGAGTCTCCAATCTTAATTTCAACCTTAAAATCACAATAATAAATCCCTTTATAGCTTTCAAATTCTATAATTTCCAAGAATCAATCCCCCTTGATTTTAGTGTTAATGATAAGGCTGGAAGCATATCGTGCAAGCCTTTTGAAGTTTTCATCATACGCCCCAATAGAATTATCTTCATTTTTCTGCAGTCTAAGGAACACCATATAAATTTTAAGGTAGAGAGTTTTGGAAAAATATTTATGGAAAATTAATTTCTTGGATCATTCCCATTCTATAGAATCAATACCCTCTTTGGAATTCATGTTCTTGATCAGTGTTCAGCACTGATCAACATCCCCTTCAAAATGATAAATAGTCAATACAAATTTATATTTTTCTAAGCACTAAAAGATAGAGAATATATTATCATTAGAGTTAATACATTATTCCATGATGATGGAATCAGAAGATCCACCAAATGTAGGAGGCCTTTATCATAAAAAGTATTTGATTGTAACTTTCTCTTTATTAGGAGAAGGAGGTTATTCCATATGATTTAAGTTATTATTATTATCATGATTCAATTAGGCTAATACTTCTAGGAATTTCCCATATCACTTCCTATAAGGTTAGGCATATTGTTGGGAAAATTGTTACATTGCCTACCAATATGGTTGTTGGCATGGTTTCTCCTATTTCTCCCCATTAACTATAATAAAAGGGGAAAGGGATGAGAATAATTTAACTAATAAAAATATAAAAGGGAAAATATGAATATATAAATAATAACTTATAAATGACATGAATATCCTAACTTTTGAGTCTCTACATTTTAATATAGGTTATCCATGGTGATTTACTTATTAAGTTTTCTGACCTAATAATCTATTTTAAGTCCTTTATAATGGTTCGTAAAAAGCTTGTGAATTTTCCAAAGAATATCCCTCAAGAGTGTCAAAATAGGTGTACAATAAGGCCTATTAATCATGAATCAGGTGACTATAAATTTAAATACCAATGTTCTCTTTGTATGGTTATTATCCCTAGGTACAACTATTTTAGAGCTAGATCCACTTGTAGTTTCTAGACAGGAATGTAATTTCATTTAAACCACTCACTCTATACTTCACCAAAATTACAAGATATTTTCCTATACTAAGACTTATCCTTAGACTCCTCCATAGGGTTCTTACTAAATTATTCTACTCATAATCCTGAAAAATAACTAGAACTTTCTCTAATACCAACTATAGCGACCCAAACCTTTTACACATGTTCTTACATGATTTTAACATAAATATCCAATAAATACATATCAAATATCATGAGTCCTAGTTTATTTTTAAGAATAGGTACATAATACATAAATATTAAAATAAAATAAATAATCTATATTTTATTCTCCTTAACGTGATCATAAATCCCTTTGATCACTAAAAACTGCATAGGATGACCTAGGGAATACATAAAAGAAATGGGTGAGCTATAAGGCTCAGTAAGGGAATAAACATTATATAGAAGAATAACATATGAGTAAAAAATGAATAACATGACATCATAAAATATAAGTCTCATGAATAATTACATAGTAGTATAACATAAAGAACATGGTATCATAAGATCATGGAAACATGGGAATATAGCATCAACATATAACATGACATACACATGAGTCAAGGTTAACTACCAAGATAATATCACATATTGGATTGAGTCCCATAATGGATTAGGTTTACACTATAATCCCATAAACAATTTAACATGAAAAAAACATTACCCAATTCATTGGACTGATATCTATGGTAACCCATCAAAACACGTGCATGATTATGTGTGCCATAAAAGGGAATCAATCATAAGGCATTTGAAAAATAAACTTATGGAATATATTACCCCATAAAATAAAGGTGGAATAAGATTTTTATATATGTAAGATACATATATATATAATTTAGTGGAATTATATAATATCAAATAGAGAGATAAAGTGATTTATAGATAGAAATATCATAACCCCAAGAAAAAAGGGTGTTTCGGATAAATACCTTAACTTATGTTCCAAAATCATTCTTCACTTGCACTTAATGTCATTGATAATAAAATTAGATTAATTAATTATATAAAAAAGAAACTTTTACATATATATTTTTTTATTATAATTTTATTATGGTCATTAATAATCATTTCATAAAGATATAATGTTTAATTTCACTTTTTTGATGGAGTTTGTTTTACAGTTCCAAGGTCAGATCATTCATGGATAATTATTTATGTTCTTTTATAATGGGAATAAAACTTCATAATTGAAATTAAATAATATTAAATTTCTTACATAAATTATAATTATCCCAAATAACCATATTTTTCTGACATAGGGATGCTTCACTTAGTGAAAATATTATCATTAGGCAGTTAGTTTGTTTAGGCGGTTTTACTGACCATGATGAACTAATTTCATTTTACATAATATTATGTATTTATATTCATTAAATAACATGAAGAAATATATAATATACATAATTAGTTCGTATTAAACAATTATAAGTGAATTTAAACCTGTCATGAAGGTGGTAGTGGGAAACAAAAACACATCATCCACGAAGGTGGTGAACCAACATAATATGGACAACAATATCATTTTTTGATAAGATGAGATGAGAAAGGTGTGTATGGTAGATATTAAATTATAAATATAAAATTATACTATATATATATGATAATATGTTATTATGACTTTTTGTGTGAGTGGGGTGAGGATAAGGTAGAAGGAGAATAGAATTTAAAATAGGTAAATTGAGAATATTACCTCTTAAATGTAATCGATATTTTGGTGAGACAAACAATGATAAGACAAGGGGGAGAGGTTTGGTAAAGTAATTGAGAATAAATTTTGTAATATTTAAGGCTTAAAATTTTTGAGGATAAGGGGTTGTTAGGGGATATTTAGAAGGAGATGAGATGAGTGTTTTTGAATATTATATTCATTAGTTTAATAGTTTGGCTTAGGACTATCAACAGTATTGATTATTATGACTATATAAAGTAAGTGGTGCATTTTAGTTTGAGATAATAGGCTCTTACATCATCCATGAATAAAAAATTCTTGTATTTATCATAAAATATTAAATACTGCATTTTACTGTATTTCACTTTTCACCAAAAAGTCATCTATTTTGGAAAAATACCAAAAAATAACACTAAAAATATTTAACATGTAGATTAAAAAAAATAAATCCATTTTAAGAATATAATTTTCTAAATATAAGGAATTTAATTTTTAAATAAAATCCTCATTTATTTGAAAAATTCAAATTTTAATGTTATGATTAATTTTTTGATACTTTAAAAAACCACTTAAGGTATCATAAAATTATATTATAATTATAATAAAACTTAATATTAACATATAAATCCATTTTATAAAAATATATTTTAAATAATTATAGTTATTATTAAAATGATAATAAAACATACATATTTTAAAAAAATACAAACATTTATTTTATCATTTTTAAAACATTTATTTACTTGTATTATGATATAAATTTTCTATATTTTCATTTTATAAGATACCTAAATATTATTTTACATTTCCATAGGTGATGTTACTATTCTAATAGGTAAGTTACTATTCTTAATGGTTAGATTATTATTCCAATATTCAAGTTACTATTCCAAAGTTCATATTACTATTCAAACGATTTGATTTGTAATAGTCATATGGGTTCTATATTTTCTATAAATACCTCACATTTCATTCATTCTTCATTAAATTCTATTTTATTCATAAGATTATATGTATTTTAATTTTGAAAAGTTATATTTTATTGGTAACATTTTGCTTCAGTTCTACGGTGTTGTTCCTGGGTATGGTTGTTCCGGTGGATCAAACATATTTAAATTTTTATATTTTAGTTATATTATTTTCTATTTTTTGTCACATTGTAATACTTTCAATTCATATGGCCATTTTTATTCTTTAAATGTAATGTTCAAATTGTTATAATAAAATGTAGTTGGTTTTATCATGTGGTGTGTGTGAATTCTACTACATTACTAAATAAGACACAATTATAAGAAGGGAGATTCCATTGATAAAATTTTGTGTCCTTACAAGGATATTTCTCTATATATTCATGGATATGATAATCACATAGAGGGATAATCATAAAATATAAAAAAAATGGGGAGAGTGAGAATGAAAATTATATTTAAATATTAAAAATACAGTAAAAATATTATAAAAAAAATCAAATCAACTATAACTGAATACTTTTTAAATTGGAGAAAATGGTTTAAATAGAAAATAAGTAGTAGCTTTTGGTTCACATAAGTAGTGGAGTTCAAGATTGACCTATATCAGAAATTATTCCTACACATGCATCACTTCACATGCCCTCTTTATTCCATGTGGTAGTGAAAACAATGGAAAATTTATGGATCACCCCATGTAAAAGGTTTAGAAATTCTATCTCTATGAAAATTTAATCTGTAATGATTTTCAAACCCTCACATAAGGAATGATATTTGATATCTTCTTTGAAATAGGCGTGTTCTTAGAAATTTATGCAGTGATGTTGATCACCTATGAAGAATATGGGGAACAGACCATAGCATAATGTAAATTTCTAATCCATTTTTATCATTTCAAGGGACTATGGACTCGAACACATCATAAGGGTATTCATTTGTCTATTTTTAATCAATATTCTTCACTCGCGATGAGACTCCCATCTATTCCCATGTTGCACTCCTCATTTTGTAAAGGTAGGCGCATCATGTAAAACTCCAATTGGAATGGCCATGGTGAAGATATTAATTCCATTTTAAATTCACTGTGCTGAAAGATCCTACCCGTTTTGAACTCCTCTTGGGTGTCTCAATTGTACATTGACCATGTATTGCTACTACAACATGGTGATATATTATTGAGCATTTTGATAGTGTCATGTTAAATTCACCCTTTACGTTGTGATTTTCATCTCAACACCATGATGTCATCTAACTTTCACTATGGTGAAAAATTATTCATTACTTCATACCCATAGTACCATAGATTTCACCATGCTAAAGTGGCGGCCATTTTGAATTCAATTTTCTCTTTTTTTCTATGATCACTCCCTCTATGGAATAGTGTTTCCCATTTTATCCATATAGATTGCATTACACTAGCATCCAACTTGAACAACTTAAAAATTCTTCAATGCAACCTATAAATCAATAAAAATAAAGGTAATTTTTTTTTCAAATATACAAAAGAAATGAAAAAGAATATTAAAACCCAAGATTTGATCCATTTTCACAATTAAGCACAATTTATTAAAAAAACATAAAAATGTGAAAATTACCCTTAAATTGATAAAATGGTGGGGATATATTCAATGAATTAATTTGAAAAATATATATGAAAATATGAGTTTCATCACCCCCCATAGTTAACCATTTCACTTCATAACAATCATCTAATACCAAGGTTCAAAAAAACTCCCCAAGGTATAATTCACAACACTACTCAACTCAAACACCCAAATAAAATATCATGCCACTTACATGGATATTTATTTCCTAAATCCTCACAATCATAAATTTCCATTCAATTTTATGTTAATACTCATATGCATGTTATACCTACCTCATCAAAAATGTAATTCTCTCTCAATCAAGGATTTTAATATAGAGCTTTACTCATTACTAAGGAATGAATGATCTTCATAGGATTTCTATATTCCTGGTATATCAACATTAAAGAGTCACAAATGATTCAATCATGATGTATTTTACATGGGTTGTTCTATGGCTGAGAGTTGGAATTTCATAAATATAAAAACATCATAGGCTGAATGAAGAGGATTAGGCTCTTAAGTGAATTAAATGCATGAAAATATTTTTTCTCAATAATTGTGTGCTCCTCTCTCACCTAGAAAATTATTCACCTCTAAACACATATTAATCCCTTTGGTAAGTCCACAATTGAACATTTTTGTAGAAAAAATATTTCTTCCCTCTTCCCTCATTTTAGAAACTTGGTTTCCTTTATCAGATTTATAATTTCAGCTCGATTTTTTTAGGGAAAAGATGATTATTTTGGTCTTCAAAATGAATTTAAATCCCAGCCTAATTTTTGAATGATATTTTGGGCCACCGAAAATCTTTCCATCATAAAATTTCCTCCCGAAAACAAAATAAAAATGTTGAAGCACTTCCAATTTTAGTTCAATCATATTTTTCAAGATAAAAGAATACTGCACAAATCCCCCCCCACACACACACACATGTATTAGATCAATAATAATCATGCATTTAAATTCTAGAGAAAGTTTGAAATGGAAAATTATCTTGTAATTTGTTTTCCTAACATGGTATTTCATGGATACTAAGGTTTTAATAAAGTTCATATGTAATGGCATACTAAAATTGGCTTTGAATGTAAATGGATATTTTAAAATGGTGCCTTAATCACACTTGACACATTCCATGAACTTGAACGGTATCAACAAGAGAAAAAATATTAATTTATAGATTATAAAACATGAATAAAGACTCACATAAATATATAAATGTTAAGAATATCTGTTTGGGAAAGATATTCAATTCAATCATTACTAATCTACATGAGTATCAATATCAATCAAACTCTCTTAAACGAAATTATTAGAAATTAGGAAATAAAAATCCATTAATCAATCATTTTAATCTTAAAATATTCAAATCAAGTAATGTTTTAAAAATTCCAAGTTTTTTCAAATTTTCTAAATCATTTAATTAAGAACAAAAATCATAAAAGAACTCTAAAAAATAAAATAATAAAATAACATACATATTTCTAGAAACAAAAAAAGGAAACACACAAAAATTCTTAAATATGGCTTTCCATCCCATCCCACCACCCCCCACAAATATTGTTTAATTATCCTTTAATTTCAACCCAAAATATCTAAAAGAAAATGTAAGAAAAACCAAAGAGAAGGAAATGTAGAACCTGGGTTTATTTAAAGGTGATAGATTTAAGTTAAGCTGTTGGTTTCTATCACTTTAAATCTATAATAAAGAAAGAAACAAAAGATAAGAAATTTATTTTTTTGAAAAAATAAAAAAAATAAGGAGATGAGAGAAATAATAAAAGAGATATAACTTGGTTTGAACCTTTATATGGGTGTTATTTTTTAACTGCCCTCAGTTGGGAATTTTTGGTGAGTCATCCACAATCTAAAGGTGGAGGGGGTTTTTTACTCATTAACAACTAAACTTTATTCCTTATTATTTTCATCCCATCACATTGGTTGTATAAGAATTCATGGATAGGGTACCAAAGATCCATCCACTTAGTAATGGTATACAACTTTCATGGTGAGGGTAGGAAAAAGATTGGGTCAAATTATTTTTTAATCACTTCTTGTGTGGCTTCCTCTTTGATGTCATCTAATTCTAACTCCATTTTTGTTATATCAATAATTTTAACAAAGGGGAAATTAGTGAATAATTTAAGTTGAAAACAATTAAAGAAAGACGAATCATTATAAAATATTTTCCCTTCAAGTAATTCATCTTGGAACTTAATATCTTTAGGAAAGGTAGCTGAGAACTAAATCTCAACATGGGAATCTCCATCATCATCATCATCATCATCCAAGGTAATCCATGCATCAGTTGAATCTGAAAAGTCAAAGAAATATGTTCTAATACTCAATTCCACTTCAATAAAAAGAGATAAAAATGCGTTCAAGAAAATATTATATCTCTAGGTAATCTCATATTTACTTTACTCTTCTTTTCCCAATGCCTATCGGGGTTGGGTTGTGGGGGTTAAAGGAAGGTAGTCAATCCCCTCCAAATTTTATTCAAACTTCAACAACTTGATGATATATTCTTCTAAAGAGAGAGATATGTAGAGAGGTACTTATTTTTTGTTGAAAAATATGGGAGAATAAATGAACATTTTATCTTCTATAAATTATTCCTAATATTCATCCAAAAATTATTGATCTCACACATTCACATCATCTAGAATGTCTGCTTCAAGAACTTCTTTAAGTAATGGTAGAGAAATATTGAGTGTATATTCTTTATATTCCCTAACATACTCATTAAGTTCTTCAACTATGAATATTGGTGGATTGGGATTCAATTTATCTTCAGATTTTTTTTGTTACTGTTCCTTCTATAAAGATTTAATGTTCTTAGCATAAGTGGAAAGGATCTATATTTTCCTACTAACTTCTTCAAGCTTTTTTAAAATTTATTTCATTTAAATCTTCAATGCCTCTTCCATTATAGACTCATCAAAATAGTTATTAGGAAATAAAATGAAAACTCATTTTAAAATTCCATCATGATATGAAAGATAAATGATATTCAATGAAGTTTCTTTTTTTTAGTTTTTGAAATTTATTATTTTTTTTAGGTTTTTATGAAAAACATTGTTTATAAGCATGTGGTATCCTCGTAAATGATACAAAATTATTGAGTGTGGATTTTTTGTGGATCCTAGATCAATATTATCTTATTACCTAAGAATGTAATATCGTTCAAGACCTAGTTTCAATCTCTTGTGGAGATTACCCACACAAACTGAATTACTATTATCGCTTTTTATGAATTAAAATAAATTGTTAAAAGTAATAATAATATATAAGAGGTTTTATTAAAGGAAGATGATTAATATATATATATACATATGCATGAAAAATTAATCACAACATAAATAAAGACACAAAGAAGTTAGTGAGAAAAAGACTATTACTCTTAGGAGTTCATAGTAATGAAATAATTGTTATTAAAAATGTATGTCTCATCATCCCACTCAATGTAGTGATCAAGGCATATCACACTACACTCTTTAAATCAAATTTTTATTACCCCACACAAAGACATATGCATGCATGGATATACTTTTCCTAAATCTAGCTACAATACCTCTTCACAAACCAGCACTATTCAAGTCATACTCCACCATATTCATGACTCAAATAGTGAAGGGATGATTGATGATGAATAATAAGAACACAATAGTAGAGAAAAAAGGATGATCACTCACTGTAATCAATTTAATCAATATTTCAATTCTTATAATAGAATAAAGAAATAATAAGAAAGCATAGGAACTCAATCATTACTAATACCTTCCTCAAACAATAGTGAGGTTAGTTCTCTATTTTCATGGAGATGAGAATCACACTGAGGGAGAATACCAAAATATAAAACATGATAAAGAGAAGGAAACTAATATTAAAATATTAAAATTACATCAAAACTATTATAACACTAAAACACAGATCGTATGGCACTGAATCCTTTTTACAGTAGAGAAAATGTTTAAAATATGCATGGTTTTCATGCATCAACAATGGAGTTTGAGTTCAACTTGCATGGGAAATACTCCACATGCATGAAACACTTCTTATGCCCTCTTTATTCTAGTTGGTGCCCAAAATAGTGTAAAATTGATGGATCACCATGCGTCCTTGGTTTGTAAAGTTTATTTCCACACAGATTAAATATTTAATAATTTTGGAATCCCTCGCATGATGAATGACATTTGATCTTCTCTTCAAGCAAGAAAAGTGCTTGGAAGAATTTGTGGAGTTGGTGATCACTCATGAATACTGTGGGGAAAAGACCATTGCATGGAGTTAATTGGTAAGTTATTTTGATCATTTCCAAAAACCATGACCTCAAACACATTGTAGGGGTCTTTGGCTATCCCTTTTAAATCGAGACTCAATGATAGCAAGGAGACTCCCTTACTTCATGTATTCAACACCATAGATTACTCCAACTTGAAGAGGTGGTTGTTTTGAATTAAATTTTCTCTTGTTTACCATGGTCTCTCCCTCTACCACATAATTTTTCTTGTTTTGGCCATGAAAATTGCATTACATCAGAATAAAACTTCAATGGATTAAAAATTATTCAATGCGACCTAGAAATAAACAAAAACAAAGGTGAATGGATTTTTCTAAATATACCAAAAAATGAAAGAGATAATAAAGTATAAATATTTGATATATTTTTAAAATTAAGAATAATTTATTAAAAAATCATAAAAATGTGAAAATTACCCTTAAATTGATAAAATGGTTTGGATATATTCAATGAATCACTAGGAAAAATATATAGAAATAATAGTTTAATTAGGTACAAAAAATCTAGACAAGTGTAGAGGAAGGAGTATTGATCTAAATCATCGGATTAAGTGTTATGGTATTATAAAACTACATGAAGTGGTTCTAGAAAATTATAGACCTGAGAGGTGATACATATTAAAATTTTGAATCTTAGAGAGCATAGGGAACTGTTTATGTGAATAAAATAAGAAATAGATAAAATATCTTGACACTCAATGAAGACATTGAAAAAGAGGAGGAGGAGGCAGAGGAGGAGATAAATGTAGTGTTTTGAAGAAGAGGAAGTTCCAAATCTATTCTGGAAAGTGAGGAAAGGTTGTTATATGAAATATCATGGAAAGTAGATGCTTCTAACAATGATATTCATAGTATTATTTGACATAGAAAGACAATATCAAAATAAAACATTGTTACATTTGGTTGCATCTATAAAAAATAAGTGATATGGTTCTTTGGCTTGTGTTCCCACTTTTTTCTCCTGTGTAGTAGTGAATAGTGAAAAAAATAGGGAATTGTGAGGGAAGTGATCCTGAGGTGCTATTGATCCAACCTCCAACCTCTTTAAGGGAAGCCTAGGTAGAAGTTACCAAGCCTAAAATCCTATAAGTAGCGAGCTTAGTGATTTGATAAATCAGCATATTATTGATCACATGATCCTTGGATTATCCTGTTGTCATGACCCATCCCCCGGGGCCCATGCTATGACTAACCCCAAGCCTGCCTTCCATAGGCCAGGGGCTGGTGACTAGCACCAAAGGCGTATTCCCTAAAACTAAGAATACATTGCCTTTATAACCTGTAAGCACATGTAACCAAGAACACAATAATATAGGAACACAAGTAAGCTAAAATGTAAATAGAGTGAGTGCAGTAAGTAAAAGGAGACATAATGCAAGCCCAAATGGAAAGTACAAGTACAGCTGTGATATAATACAACTGAAGAAAAAGAAGAGATAGCTATTGGATCATCCTTCGAGGTTCCTGCCTGATGGGTAGGTACAGATCACCTCCTCAGCACTCTACATCCACCCGTCTCCTCTGCTTACCGACACGCCCTATGGTCCACCTCCAGGTACTGTCCAGTCCAGGTACTCTCAGCCTCAGTTAATGATGTCTGTCATCTGTATCCAATACAATAAGGTGCAGTCATAACTCATGTAGGGGTGAGTATAATGATACTCAGTAGGGACCCCGAGACCCTCTAGGTCTCACAAAATCCAACAAGGATATCACAAAGTATGAAATCAAAAGATAACCTTACTTAGGTATATACCCATACATATACCTAACTTATCAAGTAATCCATCTCAATCATGAGGAAAACATAGAGGTTCTGACCCAGCTCACACCAAGATTTATTCTAGGGGTAGTGTTAAGTAACATTCCCAGTCACAAAATCAAACACCTCGGCTGCTGGAGAACTCCTCCTCTATCGAGTACAGTGGGCCTTCTACGTCACACATAGATGCTTCCCACTAACCTTGGACTACTAAGGTACTCCTCCTGTTGAGTATTGTGGGTCTGTCGCATCACACAGAGGCGCTCCCCACCATGGGTCTGTCGCGTCACATAGAGGCGCTCCCCCTCATGGCCTACTGAGGTACTCCTCCTGTCAAATACCGTCGATCTGTCGCACCACCAAGGCTCTTCCCTCCGTGGATCTACTGTGTCACCAAGGTGCTCCCCACTAGGCCTGTCGAGTCACTCCAAGTCGAAACAGTCAGCAGTCGTCAAGTATCATCCAGCCACTGGGTTCCCACACAATTCCTACTCGTCTCAATGAGGATCTGCTCCACAAGCTACTAGTCAATACTCCAACTACCATGAAGTCCCATGAAGAAGTGTCTCAAAGGTCTGTCACATCATAGGGGTCTCAACGTAATAGACGGTGCATCAATCGGATGCCCAGTCTGTGAGTTATTATCCTTTTAGTCCCAGGGGTCCAGTTGGATTCATGCTCGATCCAACCTAACCATTCCCCATCTTAATCCAAAGCACATTGGGGTATCACTCAAATGTACTGTCTCCCTCCAATATTTCCAGTGCCACTGACAGTTTGTCAAACGGACATCCAGTGCCAAAGTTATGGACAAAAGAAAGTAACTGGGTTGTAGTGGGCCCGGGTCCGGTCCGACCCGTTCAGACCGACCCAGCCCGCAGTGTGGCCTAGCCCGTTGGGTCCGGTCTGGCCCGCTGGGTCTGTCCTGGAAGGCCATGAGGGTTTCGCGAGGGCGGTTCAGTCGATGGATACCGCGAGGGTGCGGGGCGACTCAGCCAAGGTTGGCGCAAGACTACAGGGTGGTGGACTGGTTGCAGGTCGGCGGTCCGGCCATGGGTTGGTGGACTGGCCGCGATTTGGCGGTACAGACGTGGGTTGGCGGACCGGCTGTGGGATGTCAGACCAGCCTCGGAGCAACGGACCAGCCCCAGGTCGGTGGTCTGGCTGCGCGGGGGTGGTTTTGCCTCAGGGCAGCAGTCCGAAAATGGGGTGGCGGTCCGGTCGTGGGGCGGAGGTCCGGCCACTGGGTGGTTTCATTGTGTCTTCGGCTTCATTTTGTTTAGCTCCACAAATCATCACAAGATTTGCGGAGGGGTCAGGCCATGTCTGTTTTTTCTGTATCCTTCATGTTAGGGTGGTAGCAAACGACTCAACATAAACAAGAATGAAGAACGTCAAACCCTCCCGCTATGATTTTTCCCAACCTGCAAAACAAAATCATCTGCGTTCTTTGTTTAAAAAAAAATAACCTGGGAATATAATCACACACAAATTAAACCCCTACCTTGGGTTTTTCATTGATTTTGGTGCAAGATTGAAGTATGGACGTCGATTCGTCATAGATGAAGATGTCCCATGTCGAAAGAAGTCCCGAGGAAGAAGCTCAAAGTCGAGTTCGACGTTCTTCATTGGCGGAGCGTTCTTCATTAGCAGAGCATTCTTTATGGAAGAACGCGTTCTTTGTTGGAGATCTTTCTCCCACCAAGAGCTCTCTCTCCTTTTCCAACGAATGTTCTCAAAAGAAAAACCCACCAAAATAAAAAGTGTTTCCCCAATTTTAATTATTGGTAGAATTTCAAATTATCTAAATTAATTAACTAAGTTGGCACAATTTAATGTGGTGGGTTGGCATAATTTAATATGGAAGAAGCTCAAGAGGCTCCTTCACATTAATGAGGGAGTTGGGAATTTTTTCACTCATTAAGAGGGGTGTTCAAGAGGTTTAGGCCTCGGGTGGTCCCCACCGCCATAACCTCTCATTGGAGGTTACGATCTGGTGGTCCCCACCACCATAACCTCTCATGGGAGGTTTTTCTTTGGTGGTCCCCACTACCAACTTCCACATGGAGTGGTTACAAAAAATAAAATAAAATGTGTGATTTATTTTATTTTATTATTTCCATGAAAAACCAAAAAATTATCTTTTACCCTCGACCAACTATCGTTGAGGTGAAAGTCTCCTTAAGAGAAATCGGTGTTGTGAGTTCAACGGTGCCCTCGGATTTCAATTCTGAGCACTGGTTCAAAATTTAGAAAAACCCGCTCGTACGTTTAGTGAACTTACCCGAAGAAAAAGTTCAGAAATTCATTCTGGGCACTCCGAGCCTTGGAGTCACACGCCTTCAATTTTCATGGACTCGTAAAATTCCCATTTAATTAAAAAAATTACATGGAAATTCCTGGTCTTTACATTCTCCCCACCTCAGGATTTACGTCCCTATAATCCACAACTCAAACTAAGGGAACAAGTGGGGGTACTGAGCACACATCTGAGCCTCCCACTCCCATGTGCTCTCCTGGAGGTCCTCGTGCTGCCAGTGAACGTGCACCAGAGGTATCGACCGTCCATGAATGGCCAGCTTCTGTCAATCCTCAATCTCTACAGGAACCTCTGTAAAAGTCTCCCCATCGTCGACCTCCAGCTCACCATGGTTAATGATGTGAGAAGGTTCATGCATGTATCTTCTCAACTGGGACATGTGGAAGACATCTCGCACCCGTTGCAACCGAGGTAGAAGAGCTAAGTGGTATGCCAACTCACCAACTCTGCTGAGGACCTGAAAAGGTCCGATGAATCTCAGAGATAACTTGCCTCCTTGGCCAAATCTCTATATTCCTCATTGGGGTGAGACCCATAGAAAGACTTGGTTTCCATCCTCAAACTCCAGAGGTCTCTGCCTTCTGTCAGCATAAGACTTCTTCCTACTCTGTGCGGTCTTCATCCACTCCTGGATGATCTGCACATTCTCTGTGGTAGCTTGTACCATCTCTGGTCCCACTAGTGAGGACTCCCCTGGGTCATTCCAGCACAAAGGTGATCTGCAAGGTCGCCCGTAAAACACCTCAAAAGGTGTCATCCTAATGGTGGAGTGATATCTGTTGTTGTATGTAAACTACACCAAATGTAAGTGATCCTCCCAGTTACGACCGAAGTCAAGGACACAAGCACGTAGCATGTCTTTGAGGGTCTGAATGGTCTGCTCATTCTGTCCATCCAACTGAGGATGGAAGGTGGTGCTCAAATGAAGATGTGTCCCGAAAGCTTCCTGTAACCCCTTCCATAGTCGGGAAGTAAAATGTTCATCATGATTGGAGACAATCGTCAAAGGTACTCCATGTAGCTGCACAATCTCCTGCACATAGAGGTGTCCTGATCTCTCTACTGAACCCTGCTCTCTGATCGGTAGGAAGTGGGCCGACATGGTGAGTCGTTCGACGATCACCCAAATTTAGTCATGTCCCCTGGATGTACGTGGAAGTCCTATCACAAATTCCTTGTATATCCCATCCCACTTCCACTCTAGGACCTCTAAAGGATGAACCAAGCCTACTGGTACCTGATGCTCTGCCTTCACATGCTGACAAGTGAGGCATCGAGAGACAAACTTTGCTACTGCTTTCTTCATTCCCGGCCACCAGTGCTATCGTCAGAGGTCCTCATACATCTTCGCCACTTTTGGATGTACCGCTAGAGGGGATGTGTGGAACTCCCTCAATAATTCCTCCTGAAGTGACAATGGTATCATGGTATGTCCTCTGAAGAGGATGAAGTTCTCCCCACCTTCAGAAAATCCAACAGATGCTTGCCCTATGGATATCTGAGCACGTCGTGCCTCGCAGTCAGTGTCCCCACGTTACACCTCCCTGAATCGCTGAAGACGTGGGGGAGTGACTATAAGAGACTTTAGAAAATCTTCTCCATCTCTATTCACAAAGGATATCTGCAAGGCAGGAAGCTACTTCGTCCCCTCGCCTAGCAGTTGTATACCAGACCTCCTGCTGAGTGCATCTGCTACAACGTTCCCCTCCTAGGAGTATAGACTTTCTCAAAGTCATAGTCCTGAAGGAACTAAATCCAATGACACTGTCTCAGGTTCAGGTCATTCTGGGAGAAGATATACCTGATACTCTTGTGATCAAAGTACACTATAAAACGCTCACCCATCAGATAGTGTCGCCGCATCTTCAAGGTGAAGACCACTGCTGCTAACTCCAGGTCATGGGTAGCGTAGTTATGCTCATGTTGTCTTAGATGTCGGGAACCATATGAGATCACTGGTCGCTCCTTCATCAGAACACATCCGATTTTGGTCCTTGATGCATTGCACTAGACTACATACCCTACGCCCTCCTCTAGAAGCCTCAAGATTGGGGAACTAGTCAGCCTCTACCTCTACACCTAAAAACTCTGCTGGCATCTCTCCAACCACACGAAGGGTTGCTCCTTCTCCGTCAATGATGATAGTGGTGCTACAATTCTGGAGAAGTCTGGCACAAACCTCCAGTAGTATTCATCCAATCCTAGGAAACTATGTACCTATGTCACACTCCAAGGTGGCTCCCAAGAAAGTACCGCCTCAATCATCGCTGGATCTATTGCAACTCCAGCCTCCGATATGACATGTCCCAGAAACTGAACCTCTTAGATCTAGAACTGGAACATCGAGAGATTACCATAAATCTGGCACTCTCGGAGTGTGTCTAGTACTACCTACAAATGATAAACATGCTCCTCCTCAGTAGTCAAGTATATCAGAATGTCGTCGATGAAGACTACTACAAAGCGATCAAAGTATGGATGAAAGATCCTGTTCATGAGTCCCATGAACATTTTTGGAGTGTCGGTCACACTGAATGGCATAACCAATAAATTATAATGTTCGTACCGACACCTGATGGTCGTCTTCTGCACATCCTCATCTCGTACTCTGAGCTGGTGATAGCCTGATCTGAGGTCTATCTTCGAGAACCACCGTGCTCCCTTATGCTGATCAAAGAGGTCGTCAATCCTCGAGAATGGGTACTTGTTATTTACGGTCACCTAGTTCAGGAGCCGATAGTCAACACAAAGCCTCAAGATCCCATCCGCCTTTCTGGAAAATAGAATCGGGCCTGGCCAAGGAGAAACATTGGGCCGGATGAATCCCTTCCCCTGCAAGTCCTCTTGTTGTACCCGCAGCTCACGAAGCTCCACGTGAGCCATTCGATATGCTAGGGTAGATATCAGTGTCGTCCCAGGGTACAAGTCAATGTAAAATTCCACCTCTCTATGAGGAGGTAGACCCAGAACATCATCAGAGAAGAAATCCACATACTGGTCCACCACTGTAGGATAGCTCGGACTCTCCACATCAATAGCTCCGAGGGGAAGGCTAGCCAACTGATGTGTAATCATCTGCACCCTCCTCCAAGTAAGTCCATCCTGCACTGCATAGGCTCCCTTCTTACCGGTGAAGGTAAACCTAGTCTGATCCATGCTAACACACCACACTTTGCGCCTAATATAGTCTATCTGAGCGTGGACTCTAGATAACCAGTCTATACCCAAGATGACATCATAAGGCATCGACGCTGCTACTAGGAGATCCCAGCCAAAGCTCTCACCTCCTAGAGTAAGCTCACACTACCGGCACCACTGCGAAATCATTGAATATGCTTCTGTAGGTGTCTCTAGCCGTAAGGATCGAGCCAATGGCTCCATTGAAATCTCAGAGCTCCAAACAATGGTAGTGGTAATAAAATAATGATTGGCACCTGTTTCTATAAGTACTGTAGCTAAGGTGGAGTAGACGCAGATCGTATATCATAAAATCTCTAGAGTGCCGTGATCGGAGGCCTCAGTTTCTTGGAGCTGAGCTCTCCCCTGTCCATCTACTCCTAGTGGTCGGGGTGTAAATCCTGGTGGTGGTAGCGGTAACATATCAAATCATCTCCCAATGCCAGCTGCACGACTAGCTCCTCTTCCACGTTCACCTACTCCCTACGAACCTCCTTGGTCGAACCTATGTCTCTGCATGGGCGGCCCCTTGACCGTCCGCTGATCATTCGTACGGCGGGTCGGACAGTCACAAGCCATGTGACCCTACCCTCTTCATGCATAACACTGCCCGCTCCTGGTATAACTGGCTTTGCCTCGGGTTCCCTACACAACCAATCCTGAGTCATGCGGTCGTCCACCTGTAGTTCTGGTCCTCTTGGACCTCTGTGACGTCTGTCTGCTGCCACCTGCAGAAGATTCCGCTAAGTGATGACTGGTAGTGGGTCTTGATACTGGTGAATGCTCAACAAGGAAACTCTCCACCAACAGTGCTCTCTCTAATACCCCCACCTACGTTGAGATACTGAGTGAGATCACTGAATCCCTGATCTCCCACCTGAGTCCCTGCTCGAAGGTTCGGGGCCTGAAGAATGGGTCCTGCACTATAACTGTGGAGTAGCGTGAGAGGTCAATGAACCTCACTGAGTACTGAGCCACAGTCATGTTGCCCTACTACAGATGAAGAATCTCTTGTATGCGCACCGCGCGAAGAGTCGTTGGGATAAACTCTTCCTGAAACAGGCTCTCTAAGTATTCCCAGAGAAGTGCCACCTCATCGTGAACCTGGAGCATCAAGCTCAACCATATTCCTACTATTTCTCATATAATTCTGGTGACAAAGATCACCATGAGACCGGCTGGTGTCCCTACGAGTCGGAAGACTCTCACCAAAGCCTCCAGCCAATCCTCAAACGCCTACAGGTCTGTCTCTCCCCTGAACCTAGATGGCCTCTAGCGCTGGAACTCATGCAACGTGCTGAAGCGACGTGCACCATCTGATGCTGGTGTATGTGGCATCAGTGTCCCAATAGGGAGTGGTACAGCTAGTGCTTCCACTAGTGCCAATACTGGAAAGGGACATGCACTGAGGCCTCATCGCTCAGTGGGCTATCAGTTCATACAACTCTCAGAACTCTAGTTGGATGTCTTCATGGAGGCATCCTGAAGAGAAACAAGTGTGCCATAGTTAAAAATTTATACCTGGTGAGCTGAAAGTTATACTTGGTGAGATGACTCAAAAGATCACAAATAAAAATTTTGAAAACACACACGCAATTAGTGTTTTTGTACGTTTATTCGAAAATCAGAAGTCAGGGTCCTGGTGTATGGATATGTCAGCCGCCGCATCAACAATGGACTCCCTGAACTGAAAACCGCACTCATTTCCCTTAACACTATTGCTTCACAGAAAAAATCAGAGTCCTAGTTTTGTGGTAGAACTGACTCCTTTGATACCAATTTGTCACAACCCTTCCCCTGGGTCCCATGCTGTGACTAACCCCAAGCCCGCCTTCCATAGGCCAGGGGCTAGCGACTAGCACCAAAGGCGTATTCCCTAAAACTAGGATGGTATTGCCTTTATAACCTATAAGCACATGTAACTAAGAACACAACAAGATAGAAACATAAGTAAACCGAACTGTAAATAGAGTGAGTGCAGTAAGTAAAAGGGGCCAGAATACAAGCCCAATTGGAAAGTACAAGTACAATTGTGATACAATACAATTAAAGAAAAAGAAGAGACAAATATTGGATCGTCCTCCAAGGTTCCTACCTGATGGGTAGGTATAGATCGCCTCCTCAGCACTCCACATCCACCTATCTCTTCTACGTAGCGACATGCCGTATGGTCCACCTCTAGGTACCGTCTAGTCCTGGTACTCTCATCCTCAGTCAGCGATGTCCATCATCTGCATCCAACACAACAAGGTGCAGGCATATCCTGTGCAATGGTGACTATAAAGATACTCATTAGGGACCCCGAGACCCTGTAGGTCTCACAAAATCCCAAAAGGATATCACAAAGTATGAAATCAATATATAACCTTACTTAGGTATATGCCCATACATATACCTAAGTTATCAAGCAATCAATCTCAATCATGAGGAAAACATAGAGGTTCTGACCCAGCTCACACCAAGATTTATTCTAGGGGTAGTGTTAAGTAACATTCCCAGTCACAACTTTGAACACCTCAGCTGCTGGAGAAATCCTCCTCTATCGAGTACAGTGGTCCTGCTGCATCACATAAAGGAGCTTCCCACTAACCTTGGACTGCTGAGGTACTCCTCATGTCGAGTACTGTGGGTCTGCCACGTCACACAGAGGAGCTCCCCACCATGGGTCTGTCGCATCACACAGCGGTGCTCCCCCTCATGGCTTGCTGAGGTACTCCACCTGTCGATTATTGTGGGTATTCCTTGTCACCAAGGTGCTCCCCACTGTGGGTCTTCCACGTCACCAAGGCGCTCCCCACTAGGCCTATCAAGTCACTCCGAGTCGAAACGGTCAGTAGTCGTCAAGTCTCAGACAGCCATTGGGTTCCCGCACAATGCTCGCTCGTCTCCAGGAGGATCCGCTCCACAAGCTATTGGTCGATACTCCAACTACCACAAAGTCCCACGAAGAAGTGTCTCAAAGGTCTGTCACGTTATAGGTGTCTCAACGTAATAGGTGGCGCGTCAATCAGATGCCCGATCTGTGAGTTATTAGCCTTTTAGTCCCGGGGGCCCGGTTGGATTTGTGCTCGATCCAAACTGACCATTCTCCATCTTAATCCAAAACATAGTGGGGTATTACTCAAAGGGACCATCTCGCTCCAGGATTTTTAGTTCTGCTAACGGTTCGTCAAACGGACGTCCGGTACCAAAGTTATGGCCAAAAGAAAGTAACTGGGTCGTAGTGGGCCTGGGTCCGGTTCGACCCGGTCAGACCGACCCGTTGGGTCTATACTAGCCCGCAATGTGGCCCAGCCCATTGGGTCTGGTCCGGCCCGCTGGGCCTGGACCGACAAACCGTGAGGGTGCCGTGAGGGTACTGCGAGGGCAGCTCGGCCGAGGGATATAGCGAGGGCGCGGGGTGGCTCAGCCCGGACCAGGGCGGCTCAGATGAGAGTGGCGTGAGACCGTGGGGTGGCGGAATGGATGAAGGTCGGTGGGCCAGCTGCGGGGCAGCGGTCCGGGCGTGGGGCGGCGGTCTGGCCGCGGGTCGACAGTCCAGCCACGGGTCGGTGGTCTGGCCACAGGTCAGCGGTCCGACTGTGAGTCGGCGGACCAGCCGCGGGTCGGCGGACCGGCAGCGGGTCATCGGACCAGTCATGGGTCAGCGGTCCAGCCGCATGAGGGCGGTCCTACCACGGGGTGGCGGTACGGTTGCGGGGCGGCGGTCTGGCCATGAGGTGGTGTCGTTGCTTCGTCACCTTCGTCGCGTTCAACTCCACAAATCATCGCAAGATTTGCAGAGGGGTCAGGACATGTTTGTTTGGCATGTACCCTCTGCGTTAGGGTGGTAGCAAATAGCTCAACATAAACAAGAATGAAGAATGTCAAACCCTCCCACAATGATTGTTCCCAACCTGCAAAAGAAAATCATCTGCATTCTTTGTTTAAAAAAAAGAAGAACGTGGGAATATAACCACACATAAATTAAACCCCCACCACGGGTTGTTCATTGACGTTGGCATAAGAAGGAAGTATGGACGTCGATTCATCTTAGATGAATACATCCCAGGTCAGAATAAGTCCCAAGGAAGAAGCTCGAAGTCGAGGTTGGTGTTCTTCGTTGGCGGAGTATTCTTCGTGGAAGAACGCATTCTTCGTTGGAGAGCTTTATCCCACCAAGAGATCTCTCTCTTTTTCCAATGAATGTTCTCAAAAGAAAAACCCACCAAAATTAAAAGTGTTTCCCCAATTTTACTTATTGACAAAATTTAAAATTACCAAAATTAATTAACTAAGTTGGCACAATTTAATGTGGTGCGTTGGCAAAATTTAATGTGGAGGAAGCTCAAGAGGATCCTCCACATTAATGAGGGATTTGAGAAGTTTATCCTTCATTAAGAGGGGTGTTCAGGAGGTTTAGGTCTCGGTTAGTCCCCACCACCATAACCTCTCATGGGAGGTTATGGTTTGGTGGTCCCCACTACCAAATTCCACATGGAGTGGTTACAAAAAATAAAATAAAATGTGTTATTCAGTTTATTTTATTATCTCCATGAAAAACCCAAAAATTATCTTTCACCCTCGACAAATTGTCATCGAGGTGAAAGTCTCCTTAAGCGAATACTGGAGCTGCGAGTTCAATCGTGCCCTCATATTTCAATTTCAAGAACCATTTCAAAAGTTAGAAAAACCCACTCACATGTTTAGTGAACGTACATGAAAAAAAAGTTCAAAAAATCATTCTGGGCACTCCGGGCCTTGGAATCATGCACCGCCAATTTCCGTGGACACGTAAAATTTCTATTTAATTAAAAATATATATATGGAAATTCCAGGTCTTTACACCTATAGTGGTGAACCAACTGAAAAATATGTGTGTCTTGTATGTTTTTTTCTTTCTCTATCTCATGCATGACATAAACTATTAAGTGGGATGAAGTGACCTTAGAGAATATTTGATATTGGGTTGGTCCAGTAAATTGGTGATCAGATCATCAATGAAAATAAAATAAAAATATATGTCTCATATAATTAAGTGGTAAATATATTGAGGGAAGAGAGAAGTTAAAGGAAAAGTGTTTAAATTGGATTGAATTTACAAATCATGATTCACCCCCCCCCCCCCCCACATCATGGTATATTACTCATAACTAAGCCTATATAGGGACCTAATAGTAACAATCCCCTCTTGGATTGTTCTATACTAAATATATCTAGTGTGTTGGTGATGACTCGTGTCATCACGGGATGAAAAAGTAGGGGAAATTATAATTTTTTCCCAAAAGTGTTTCGGGGGAGAAATAGTAAATTCTCCTATAGGATGATCATGGATAATTTTTATGAAAACTCTGTTGGTATAAAAATAGGGTTTTTACCCTAGGCTTGGGGTTTAGTGGAAATCTGAGTCACTTGAGTTTTCACATAATATTAATTATTTAATTAATTAAATATTAATTTATTCAGGCATGTTCTTTTTGTGATATCTTTTAAACGAGGTGTAGGATTTAGATTATATCTTTTTGGTTGAGTCCATAATGGGAGATTTTCCTAGGTGATACATAAACACATCATGGGTACCAGGGTCGGGCCTAGGGCCCTTTTCTTTCTTTTTCTTTCTCTTTTTTAATCCCTTTTTTTATCCTTTTATATTTTCCTTTTCCCCTTTATCTTGTTGTGTAATTCCCCATGGGATTCCTCCCTTTGGGGTCTTCATCCAAGAGATGGAGATGGAAGAAGAGGGAGAGAGAGGAGGAGGCATCATCCTGAGAGCTCATCCGAAGATAGATCAATGCTCGATGGGTGTATCGCGCAAATCCAGTGTGAATATTCAGTGATTTATTCCCATAGGTATGCCCATTTTTATTTTTCCACCATAAATCCACACATCATAGATGTTTTAAGTTTTTAAATCCTTTTGGGTTGTGGGGATCTCGTGGGGGTCTATCTAGACTTCACTGGAGAGAAATGGGGGTTTCAGGCCATTTTGAGGAGTTTTTATTTAGTAATACTCATGTTCGCAGTGTGTGGTTCAGAGAAAATATGTCGTGTGTTCTTCCTATTTGGGGAAGATTCATTTTTGGAACTACGTGTTGTGTACTGGGGGTACACATCGTGTAGTGGTGACTCAGGGTATGTCGGGGACACATGGTCGTGCTGGGTACATGACCAAAACCCTTGCGAGGTACATGACTAGTGTTCATGTACTATGACTATAGAGACCCCATGTCAGGGTACATGGCTAGGTACATGATTGGGAACCCTGTGCAGGGTACACATTATGTACAAGGTGCTACACACCGTGTAGTTTAGTGGTGTTCACATCGAGTGGGGATAAGGTATACAGGTAAGTACCCATGTGGGGTTACATGTCATGTACTGATAGGAACATGTTATGTACATCAAAAAATTACACATTGAGTCGCATGGGGAAATAGTCTAGGGAAGACCTATATGGGTACACATCATTTACTTTTTCATTCCTTATCCCGTTTTGCCTTATTTTCTCCCAAGTGTCAGAATTAGACTTGTGAGTAGTCCATTCTAAGAATTTTTACATGTATATCATGATGGTGGAATCCTTTTGGTGTTTATAATCCATTGGTATGGTGTTTTATATGGTTGAGTATTTGTCGAAGGATTTATTTGAGGCTTGGTTTTAGAATCCTCCTATGGATTGTGTTGTGAGCTGCGAGGCCTGGGTGAGGATTGTGAGCTCGATGATTCACCTAGATTGTGTGTGACATGGGGATCTATTTTGGATTTTTTTATGGATTCTGGAATACAGGATCATATAGTATCTCTTAGTAGATCTTGGTTTGTCCTTGTGTGTCGGGACCAGTTACTCGAGGTTAGAGAAATTGAGGTTTAGCTCCTGTGTTTGAGGACCATAGTTATTGGATCCTTTAGTCTGGGTTGTCTCAATTAGAGGGTGGTTAATTCCAAGTACCATTAAGCTTTAGAGATGATTTTTGGGGACTCATAAGGACTCCATAGAGGGCTGGTTACTGATCGAGTGATCAATGGTTATTGTAGTCGAGTAATGAGGATACTCATGTGGCATGGTGTTATTTGGATTACCTTATAACAACTCAGGTAATGATAGAATAAATAATTTTCATGTTTATTAGTAGTTATTAATTGGATATGTTATATTCATCATAAAAATATTAAGTAATTTTTAAATCAAAAGGGAAATAGTTTTAATTAAACTCTTTTATTAAAAGGTTTTATTTAAATTATTAATTTATAAATTTTAGAATTTGTATTTAAAAAAATAATTTCATTTCTTAAATCATCATATCAATATCAATTTAGGGTTAATTTTTGTGATTTTTTAAAAAAATATAGATTTTTTGATGAATAGTAAAAATACTGATTTTTGTAAAAATGTCACTTCTTTTTAATAAATTGAATAATTTAAAATAATCACTATTCATTGAATATTATTTAAAGTTACATGTGTATTATTTATTTATATTTAATCCACTTAATTACATTTTAATCATATTTATATTGAATTTTAGTATAAGTTTGTTTTGGGTTTAATAATGGGTTTTTATAAAAATTGGTTTAAATTGAATAATATTTCTCTATTTTGATTAATTAAAAACCCCCCTAATGAGGAATTAATTAAATTAATTTTATATATTATGGATCTATAAATATGAATTTAAATTTATATAATGATTATTAATTGTCATAGATATGACGACTTGTGTCGTCACGGGTTGTGAAAATTAGGGGAAATTAGAGCCTTTTGTTACTAAAAGTGTTTTAGGGAAAAATGGAAATATCTCCTATAATATTATCTTATATAATTAATCTGATGAATTTTTTGTCCCAGGATAGGGTTTTTACCCTAGGATAGTAGTTTTTTGGAAATTCGAGCCATTCAAATTTTCATGAAATATTTAATATTTAATTAAGTATTTATTAATTTATTTACACATTTTTTATATTGTATCATTTAAAATGAGCATCATACTGTGATTATATCTCCACAGTTGATTCCATAATGAGTTTTTTCTTACTCAAGGCATAACCTTGTTTTGGGTGCAGGGGTCGACCCTGCACCCCTTTTCTTTTTCTTTTTCTTTTTCTCTTTCTTTTTCTTTTTTTTCTTTTTCTTTTATCCCCTGGATTAGTATGTATGCATGTGGAGCTCCCCCTTTGGGGTATTCAAGATAGAGAGGTATATGGGGAGAAAAGGTAGAGGATAGGAGTATGTGCCACCCAAGATCTCGTCCAGAGGTAGATCGAGGCTCGGTGCATGTGTGGCACAGATTCAGAGATAATATTTGGTGGTTTCCACTCAAAGGTGGGTCCATTTTATGTTTTTAACCATAAATCCACATGTTTTAAGTGTTTTTATTTTTTAAATCCTTGTATTAGTTGTTTTTTACTCCTTTTGGGTTGATTTAGGAATTCTGAGGAGAAATTGGGCATCTTGGGCTGGCTGGAGGGTTTCTCATTTGGGAATTCCAGTGTACATGAAATGTTTTTATAGAACACACACTGTGTGTTATTCTTGTTTGAGAAAGATTTTTTTTGAACTACACTCCATATACCGTGGTTACACACCATGTAGTGGGATACTAGGGTGTGGTCGAGTACTCTTCCATACACCCCATGTGGGGGTACTTAGTCATGTAGTGTACTCATCTAGTGACCATGTGGGGTGAATGCTATGTTGGAATACACACCCAGGCGGTGTTCAATTCTAATAACATGGGTGGTTACCCATGTGTGGTTACACACCATGTACTTGGGCATGTTATATTCTAATTGGGGCTGAGGTACATGGGTGGTACCCATGTTGTGGTATACGCCGTGTATAGGGTCCACATGCAGTGTACTTTTGGAAATCACACACCAAGTAGCCTGAGGCACATAGCTAGGGAGGACCTCTATGGGTCCATGTTTTTTACCCTAAGTTCATTCCATGTACTTTCCCTACCTTGGGAACTTTTTCACATTATTTTCCCTGTTTTCATAATTAGACTTTTGAGTAGTCAATTTTCAGTGTTTTTTCATGTAGATCACTATGGTAGAATAATTTCAGATTTTAGAGGTCATCTGGATGGTTTTTAGGATGGATTAAGTGTTTTAAGGAGGATTTCTTTGAGTTTTGGTTCCATAATCCTGTTGGGGTTTGGTTTGGGATATTTAAGGCTCATGTGATGGATGTGAGCTTATTAGTTTTCCTAGATTATGGATTCCAGCCAGTGTTGTTTGAGGTTATTTCAAATAGATCTTAGAAGTTGGTATTGATTAGTGTCTCTAAGGAGAACTTGGTTTGTCTTTGAGTTTTGAGACTGATTGTTCAATGTTATATTTATTGAGGTTTAGCTCTTGGGTTTAGGGGCCATAGTTGTTGGATCCTTTAGGATGGGTTAACACATTTGGATGGCAGTTATTGATGGGTTTTGCTGAGCTTTTGAGATTATTCTAAGGGACTCTTGAGGATTCCCATGTGGCATGGTGCTTCTTGGGCACCCTTTTGGGTTATTGGGTACCCATATATTTTTTTTTGGGGAAGGATGATTGAGGTTTTTATTTTATGGGCATTTCCCTAAGGTTTCATTATGATTAGAGGCCCTTATACAGGGTCATGCTTTTGAGTTGGTCATGAGGACCATTGTGAATGCCCGTATTGTTAGGCTTGTTCATTTGTATTCCCCTTTTTGGGAATGTTGTTTATTTAGGATTAGTTAGAGGCCATCGAGGACTACTTCTGTATGTTTCACATGCCATTCATGGCTAAGTTCTTGGATGAGCTAGAGGAAACCCTTATTTAGTGTCCTGCTCTTGATATGGCCTTTTGGTCATTTAAGGATGTTTCTTTAGGTGTGTCTTGAGAAATTGGGTGTAGAAAGGGATTCCCTAGTTGGATGTCACTTTATGTTATGACCCTAAAGACCTTGGGAGCCCCATGTTTTGGTTTAGCCTTGAGGCGAGTCAGGGGGATCCAATGTTTTCTGTTTTGTTTGGATGCTGAGAGAGGCCCTCTAGTTTGTTGGATAATAGTTGATTGGAACTAATAGTTCATATTTTTGGATGGAGGGTTTTAATTTGGATCATCCTGCATTTGGTTAGCCTTTGGTAATGATGTTTGAGGTATTTTATACTCATTATTGTGGTTTGAAGAGGATACCCTTGAGATATTTTGGATTGGGTGTTTTTCCTGAGTTGTGATTTCGTTCTCTCCTCTATTGGTTAGTAGTTGTTAGATAGTATTTGAGATATAATTTATGATATGGATGAGTGAAACCCCCATATATTTGAGTCTTATCCTTGACTAGTGTGGCTTTAGGATTATGAGTTTAAGAGGATCTCACGAAGTGGGTTTTTATGTGTTGTGGATGTCATTGTGCTCTCAGGACTATGGATATTGTTCGCTCCTAGTTTTCTTTGTGGATCCCACCTTGTTGGGTTTATATCTAGTGCCCAATTTGTTCTAAAGGACTCTTGTAACTGATGATTTCACTAGTTATGTCATCCTAGATGTTTATTTCACCAATTCATACCATGCTATTGAAGTCCTATAGCCTGGTAGATGTCTATTGTTCATGTTGATTCCTATGGTTACTCCCTAGGGTCTGATATTTATAAATATTGAATTCAGGCATCTTGAAGTTCCTATATTTGGAATATGTAAAATTTATCATGTGATTGGGTGATCCAAGTGCTGTAAATATATTAGTGGGGGCCATAGTGGGGGTAGATTTACCTCGGGTGTTAGGATAGTACCCAAGGTTGCCTATTTCCCATGTTTTTGTTTCCCCCTTTTATTGTTTTGTTTATTTTATATCGGATTCTACTAGTTTTCATCTATCTTGGGCATATCATGTGTGCATGAACTTGTTATGATAATAAATTTATAGGTTCACAATTGGGGGTGGCCTACTAATATTTATTTCTAAGCCCCTATACATGAACCCCAATGTGCATGTAGGCCTAATTGTTTCTTTCAGGTTATAGCACAGGATTCCCAATGGATGGGGTTGAGGCCTAATGTTTCTTGATCGAGTGGTTCTACTCACGTGGAGTCCCAGTATTGGGCTGGTGTAACTCGAGATTCATAGAGACTAGGTATGTGGTTCGGTTTGGCATTGGTAGTAAAGCAGGCTGTATTTATTTTCATTTTGTTTATTTTTTATATAGGTTAATCCCAATGGGCGACTGGATGCTTCATGTGTTGCATTCTTTAAGTCTATATGATTGTATATTTAATTCCATTTGTTATATAATTATTTGTTTTGGTTTATTTATTATGTGTACTCGGATGTTGATCCATGTGTATGAGTTTAGATATTTTCCACTGTTATTACACTCTGACCAGAGGGTATAGTCTACCCATTTCACCTTTTTGACCCTCACCATTGGTCAACAACCTCTGGCTTTTGGGGAGGTGTGCTTAAGGCCTTGTGGTGGGCTAGATTGGGTGATGTGTTAGGTCAACCCAGGCTACTTCATTACAAAATGTTATCATATGTTTTTTTGGTTTTGTGATTTGGGGAGTTGGTAGATAGGTGGTCAAGGAATGTGTCAAAATTTGTGATGGATATCAAACTAGTGTGTTTTGAACACCTTTTCTGATATAATCTCCAAGATTCTATGCAATGGGATTATTTTTCTTGGATTATATTTTTACAGTTGTGTGATTTCACCTAGTGTGATGCACTTTTTTTGTGAATTTATGGTTTATTATGGTTTTTATCTCTTGGACTATGGGAAACATGCCAATGTTCATGCATCATTCTAAGTATGTAGGATTCACATGAAACATGTATTTTTCTGGAGTTTTATATTATCTTATGATGACATATCATGTGGATCTTGTGGTGAGAGGTTCACTGGTGTTTGAGATGTAGTCCCTTTGATTAGGGATGCATGGAGACCCTTGTGGGTATATGATGGGATATGATTTCCCTATTGGTGGATTGATGAGGGAAAGGATTCCTAATAGATATTAGGATTAGGATTTAATTTTCCTAACCTAGTGGTTCCCTTGAATTCCCAAGTTCTTGTTCCATGGGAGGGAATTTTTCCTGCTATGTGTTGGCTATCGGGTCATATGTTGGGGACTGTGTGCATGTTATCACTGATGACTTGGGTGGGCGTGTCAGTTATTCCTTAGTGTGTTTTTTAAGTTCTACTATCACTAAGGTGTGTTTGGGAATATGGATTCTTGGTTTTTTATAATTAGATCACTCGGAGTACTCTATGTCTCATGATTAGCTTGAGAGGGTAGGTTTGGTTGGTTTTTTGGTCCTACTAATTTTTTGTTTCTCCTTGGGTAGCACAGTGGGAGCGTGGTTAGATGCTTGTGTTTTTGGTTCAATGCCCACATAGAGGGTGGACATGTGGTTGATCATGGAATAAGGGAGATGCGTCATTTTTTAAGAGGAGTTCCAAGGGTACTCTATATTGTTGGAACTCACTTGTGTGAGGTGCTTGGTAAGTGGTGTCAGGTGTCTTGGCCTAGTTTCATTAGGTATTGGCCCATGTGAGCATGATTCCTGGTGTTCCTTCATGACCAGGTTAAGGAAATACTTGTGGTGGGTAGTTTACTATAGGCTATTATAGGTCATGAACCTATTTTCAAGTGGTTTTTAGAGTGCGTAGGTTTTTGTTCTTAGTGGGTCGAGAATGAGCGGTTTTTTCTGTGATGGTACTTAGGTGTGAGTGGTTTTTTCATATCTATCCATTGCATTTGATATTCTATATATCATGCTCTGAGTGGTTCTCTGTTGGGTAGATGGGTGACTATAAGGATACTCCTTTAGTGAGGAGGATCATATCGGTCACTATTGAATGTCTCTCGTGTTGGGAGAGAGTTGGGGATGTTATTATACCGATTAGTGGATGGTTGAGATAACAACTTTTTCACTAGTTAATGGGTGATATAATGGTTATTGGTTGTCCACTAAGACTTCTTGAGTGTGGGATTCATTTTGGTGGGGAGTTTGTGATAACCTTTATTATCAAAGATTGTGAAAATCAGAAGAAATTTGAGATTTTTGTTCCTGGAAGTATTTCATGGGAAAATAGTAATTTATCCTATAAGATGATCTCAGATAATTATCTTGGCCTCTCTTTTAGTCTTTTAATAGGTTGTTTACCCTATGATATGAGTTTGATTTAAATTATATCCATTCAAATTTTAATAGAATATTTAATATTTATTTAATTAAATATTAATTTATTCATGCATGTTCATTTAGACGAATCTTTTAAACAGAACATCGGATTGAGATTCCATCTCTACAGTTGATTCTGGAATTTGGGGGGGGGGTTCCTCGGTGAGGCTTAACCTTATGTTGGGTGCTGAGGCTATGCCCGAACCCCTTTTTCTTTTTTCCTTCCTCTTACTTTTTTCTTATTTATTTTATCCCTTGTATTATTGTGTACTCCCATGGGGCACCCCTTTGGGTTCTTCATCCAAGATATGTAAAGGGAAATAAGAGAGGGGGGAAGGAGGAGATTCCACTCAAGAGATCCTCTGAAGGTAGATCGAGGATCGGTGGGTGCGTGGTGGGATCTGATGCGAATTTTCAGCAGTTTTCACCTAAAGGTAGGTTAATTTTATGTTTTTTCCATAAATCATCATTGTTTAAGTGGTTTTAGTTTGTAAAACCTTGTAAGGGTTGTTTGGGACCCCTTATTGGTCGATCTGGGAGTTTTGGGGAGAAATTTACTGTCTTGGGACGGTTCTAGGGTTTCCCATTTGGGGATTCCTAGGAACATGGTGTGTTGTTTAGATAACACACACTATGTGTTATTCCTGTATAGTGAAGATGAGTTTTCTGGAACTACATTATTTGTACCAGGGGTACACTCCATGTAGTGGGATTCTGGGGTGTGGTAGAATACTCTTCTAGACACCCCATGTAGGGGTACTTGGTTGTGTAGGGTACACAATGGGTGCCCATGTGGGGTGCATGCCATGTAATATTACATGTCCATTCTAGGTACATAGTTAGGTACATGGGTGGGTACCCATGTGAGGTTTCAATCCATGTACTATAAGTACACTCTTTGTACTCAATCATGTTATATGCCTGAGTGGGGATGAGGTATATGGGAAGGTACCCATGCCAGAGTACATGCTATGTACAGGTTCCACACACCATGTACTTTGGTAAAGCACACACCAAGTGACTTAAGGCACATGGCCAGGGAGGATCTCTATGGGTACACACTATGTACCCAAAGTTCACATTGTATACTTTCATTTCCCTGGTCCGTTTTTCCTATTTTTTCTCTATTGTCAAAATTGGACTTGTGATTAGTCCATTCTAATCATTTTTCACATAGATCATGATGGTTGAATCATTTTGTAATTTTGAGTTGATTTGGATGGTTTGTATGGAGAAAGTGTTTTTAAGAGGATTTATTTGAGGTTTGGTTCCATAATCCTCCTCGGGTTTGGGTAGTGAGTTTTGAGGACCGAGTGAGCATTATGAGCTCATTAATTGGCCTATATTATATATATTAGCCAATTTTTTGAGGATCTTTTAAATGTATCTCGAAAGGAGGGATCGAGAAAGATCTTTGAGGAGATCTTGATTTGTACATGTGTGTTGGGACTAGTTTCTCTAGGTTATAACTATTGAGGTTTAGCTCTTGGGTTTGGGATATAGAGCTATAAGAGCCTTTGGTATGGATTAACACCTTTGGATGGAGATTATGGATGGGTGTTGTTGAGATTTTGAGATGAGTTTGGGGGACTCTTGAGGATTATCAGGTGGAATGGTGATTCTTGGGTTCCCTTTTATGATATTTGGTACTTTTGGATGGTTTTTTTTTCAGAAAGGCTAGTTGAGGTTTTTCTTATATGGTATTTTCACTAAGTTTTTGTTGTGTTGAGCATCCCTTGTGTAGGGTCTTTCTTTTAAGGTGGTCGTAAGGACTATTTTGAATTCATCTATTACAGGCCTGTGATTTTTGATATTTTTTTGGTATGTTTTTTTTCAAGGATCACTTAGAGTCCATTGAGTTCCACTTTTGGATACTTATCATGTCGATCATAGTATAGTTCTTGGATAAGCTAGAGGAACCACTCGTTGGGTGTCCTTCTCTTTTTGTGTCCTTTTGAACATTTGAGGATGTTTTTATAGGCATGGTTTGAGATCTTGGGTGTAGGATGGGAGTACCTAGTTGTACATCACTTTATGTTGTAAACCCAGGGACCTTGGGATCCTTGAGTTTTGGTTTGGCCCTAAGGTGGGTCATGGAGATTATGTAGTCGCTATTTTATGGATATTGAGATACAAGGTGCTAAGAGAGGCCCTGTGTTTTGTTGTTTGAGATTTTATTGGTTCTAATATTTAATATTTTAGGATGGTGGGTTTGAGTTTTTATCATACCATGTTCGGTTGTCCTTTGTACATGATGTTTGAGGTGGTTTCTTCTTAGGACTATGGTTTGAGGAGGAGGCCCTTGGGATATCTTGGATTGGTCATTGTCCCTGAGTTGTGACCTGGTACTATCCTCTATTGTATGGTTGTTGTTAGATAGTCTTGAGGAGATAATGGATGGCCTGGATGATTGAAACCCCCATCTAGTTGAGTGTTATCCTTGACGAGTGTGGTTTTAGGCTTGTGAGGTGTCAAGACACTCATGGAGTGAGTTTTTATGTGTCATGGATGTTGTTGTGCTCCTGGGGCTATGGATGTTGGGTGATCCCAGTTATTTTATGGATCCTACATTGTTAGGTCCATAATTTGTGCCTAATTTATACTTTTGGACTCTCTGGACGGATAGGTTATCTATTTCTATTGACCTATATGTTCTCATCACCAGTTCAGATCGTGCAATTGGAGTCCTATATCCCAGTAGATGCACGTTGTTTGTGTGGATGCCTATGGTTACACCCTAGGGTCCTACATTCATGCATGTTTCATTTAGATGTCTTGGAGATCCTATGTAGATCTATAGGAAATGTAGTTTTTTGTGTGTTTTTGTGATCCTAGTGTTGTGAATCCTCTGGTGGGGGTTAGAACGGGGGTAGATTTACCTTGAGTGTCAGACTACAACCTGAGGCTAGTTGTTTTCCTTATGTTTCCCCCTTTTATTGATATTTTTATTTTATGCCAGCCAATGTTAGTTTTGATATAGGATATTAATATAATGTGTGCATTAACTTGTTATGAAAGTAGATTTATAGGTTCACCATTTGGGGTGACCTACTGTGATTTATTTATCACCCCCTATACATGCACTTCGATGTGTGTATAGACCTGATGTCTGCTTTCGTGTTAGAGCACAGGTTTCCTGATGGATGGGTATGAGGTCCAATGTTTCTTTATTGGGTGTAGCTACTAGTTTGGAGTCTCAATATTAGGCTAGTGTAGCTCAAACATCATAGAGATTATGTATTTGGTTTGGCATAGTGTTGGAAGTAGAGTCGGTATTATTTATTTTAAGTTTTTTATTTTCTTTATGTGGCCAGCCCAATGGGAAACCAGTTGTTGTATGTTTCACATGCTTAAAGTATATATAATTTTATTCTTAAATCCATTTATTATAGAATTATTTTTTTATTTTATTTATTATTCTTACTTTTATGTTGATCCCTATGTATGAATTTGGATATTTTGCATTGTTATTTCACACTAACAAGAGAGTATAGTCTCCCCAACACCCCTGTTAGAACCTCTCCACTGGTCAGAATCCTCTACCATTTATATAGGTGCACTTTAGAACTTTTTTAGGGCCAAATTGGGTGACATGTCAGTCTACCTAGGTCGATTTGTTATAATAGAGTTATATAAAATCATCTTTTTCATGAAAAAATCACTTCTTGAATAACTGCCTTTTCATCACATCTACAGGTTTAATTTTAAATTAAATTCTACCAATTATATGAATTTAATTTGGTAAAATTGATTAAATATTTGTAATAATAATAATTTATATTCTATAATAAGTTCAACTTAATTATTAATCATAATGAATTGTGAAAACATTAAAAATATTTTCTCACAGTTAAGGTAAAAACAGGTTTACTGGGGGTTAAACTAAAAAGATAAGGGTTGAAATGACCTAAACACTTATCTAGATTCTATTGGATGGATATATTTTGAGATTATCTCATATAATTATATATAATGGTCCATTTTATAGCCTTATATCATGCGAATAATGTGGGCATCACTCTTTCTTTTTAAAAATTCCAAGTGTGTCCTCTCCCCCACTTATAAAAGGCCGCACCCTCTCGTCTCATCTTCACACCTCCATGTACCTTTGATTTGGAAAATAACTAACCAAATATATTCCTTAATTCCCTCCCCATGACCTAGATCCTCCTTTTTTATCATAAATCTATCCTAAGATGGATTTTTGTTCTAACCTAAGAAGTTTGTTTGAAGAAGAGGTATCATGATTAACCGAGTGTTTTTATCTTATTTCTTTTTCCACCTCATTAAAATATTTTTAAATCGTGATGATATAATAAAAATAGTATATAAATTATACTTAGTTGTTATTATGTTAATTTAATATCCTAAATCAATCTCCACTTCCATTAAATGGGAAACAGACCATCATTCATGTGTATGGTGGACTATCGTCTTGCGAACCGATGTAAGTGGTTTTCCATTACCTCCTCTTACGGATGGTTATAATGATGAATTTAAAGTATATATAAGATATCTGTAAAATAATTATACTTATATAATTAATATATCATATATATATTGTTACTTTCAATTCTGTGGGGGATGTGATAACGTCTCTCATATGTACATTGGACTACCATCTCGCGAAACGATGTGATTTGTTTTTAACTAATGCTTTTCAAAAAAGGTAATAAAGACAAAGTTAATTAATATATGTGATATATATGACTTAATTATGATATTCATGAAATATTTATCATTATATAAATATAATATATCATTTACTTTTTATATTTCCACTCACTAAAAAATGATAATGTCGTTTATGTGTACGTGTGGACTACCGCCTCTGTGAAGTAATGTGATTCTTTTTTTCATCACCAAATCACATGGAAGATATATATAATTATATTTAAAGATATAGTATGGTATTTATGATATGATGATAATTTTTAAGGATAAAATAATAAATAACTTGTTTCCATAATGATAATTGAAAAATGGAAATATTACTCATGCGTACATACAACCTATCGTCTCCATGATTGTAACATAGTTCATTTTTCATAACCATATTTTATGATTGGTTTTAAAAGTATAATTAATTTATTAATATGATAATTATTTCATGATTATTATTCTAGATATTTTTAAATAAGTAACTCTTTAACCGTGTTCAACCTACCAAATTCATTTTAGACATATAATTCGAATATCATCAAAACATCTGGCAAGAACTTAATTCATTAAGTAATTGAATATAACATGGTAATAAGTGAAATAAAAGGAATTATAAACTTTAAAAAGATTATTTATCAAGAAAATAATTAACATAAGTTTATTATTTAGGAAGATAAAGAAATTTCATGATGATTCAGACTCATGGTAAGGGACTCTTTCATTAAAAACCTTGTTTTTAAAAGTTTTAAAGATTTATTTTCTAAATCTTTTTCTTCAATGTTCATATTATTAAAATTATTTTATTTTTGTTTTTATATGAACATAAATGGATTTAAAATTACATTTAAATCCACTTTTTATTTTATTTCAAAGGTTTAAAAAATTAGTATTTTTATAGAATGTTTGAATATCTCTACAAAAGTCAAAATGAATGTTCTATTTTAACATATATAGAGACAATGACTTTTACCACCACCATAATCATTATTTGATGTTTGTATTCCTTTATAATATTCCATATTTTCTTCAAACAAAACCTCCCTTCCCTTTCCTGGGTATTTTGTTATTTAAAATGGGGTTTTAAAAAAGAAAGGGTATTTCAATATCCAAAATGGTTTTTCATATGGTTTAAAAAGCGTTTTTCAAAGTTTTTATAATAAAGTGGTGTAGGAATAAATAATTTTATTCATGATATGGTACTTGATCATTATGTATAAGAAATTGATGAGCCCAATATATCTTATATGATAATTTTATCCCCATTATAGCTCATAGGTGAGCCTGATATTGCTTATACGAAGGGTTGTGGCCCATTATTGCACGTGAAAAATGGGTGAGATTGATATATCTTATATGAATCTTGTGCCTCATCATATCTCCCAAAATAATTGGGTAATGATTATGTTATCTAGATAATTATATTTTAATTCGGTCATATGGTTATTCCAATTGAAATGGTTTTGAAATGGTTTTATGAATACGATGCTTTAATTTTCCAAAAAAATTATTTTCTTTATATGGGTTTTAAAGGTTTTCTTTGAGAAACAAACTGTGGGTTTTTTCATGTGGAAATGTTTTATTTCATTTTATCCAGTTACTTTGAAGATAAATTTGAACTTTAATTTTTTTTATGTTTTCAACTAGACTAACAGATTTCTTCTTTTTATGAACCTTACTGAACTTTTTGTGATCATCCCACACTTTGGAAATTTTTTCATAGGGTTTAAGGACTGGTAAAAACAAGAAAGAAGTCAAGTTGAAAGTCGTAAAGATTTTTCTTGAAAAGAAAACATGTTTTACTTTAAAATTTTTATATTTTGGGAAAAATGTATACTGATAATAAGTGGCCACTTTGTAATATATGATTTTATTATATAAGTGATGTGACCTAACTCTCAAAAACTCTAAACCTAAAAGATATTTTTGGAATATAAGAAAGTTAATTCTAGTTTAAATACACTAGAATATGTAATATTTAACTATGGGTCCATATAATTGGAATCATAAATAGTTTTAGATAACTTTAGAGGTTAGGATATTGTTAATATCATGCCCTTGAAATATTTTACATTATGGTTAATTTTAAATTATATATCATTTAAATATTACAGTTTTAATTAATTTAAAATATGTTTATTTAGAATTGTTTTCCATAGAGGAAATGGGGAATATGTAGTAGGAAGGAACTAAGAGGAAAATATCCTTCCAAATCAACATCCTAAAATGGTTAAAATTGGAATTGAGTAATTTGGTTTGTGATGGCTTAGTTGACACAAGCTAAAAATAGTGGTGGTATCCATGATAGAGAGTAACATTGTATTCCATGAAGGAACATGTCTATATTTGATAGGTCCACTAGGATAGATACCCTGAGAGGGGGTGAATCAGGGTATGACATATTAAAACAATTGCCCCTTTTGATCTTGTTTTGTAGTTAGACAAAACCCTCTCCTCTCTCCTTCCCATTGTAGAGTATGAATAAACCTTAAAGAATTCACAGGACACAACAAGTTTTACTTGGTTCACCCTCACCAAGATACTTCTAAGGAGTATACACCTACAATGTGCCGATGTACCAAATCCACTATAAGCGCACTGTTGTTTACAAGTTCGAAGTGGAGTCAATGTCCCTTCTAGTTTACAACCAATCATGATATGAAAGCTCACTTATCTCTCAACCGAAGTGTTCTCACTACTTCTTCAGAAGATCCACTCATAGTTTATAGACTTTTAGGTCCCTTCACGCAACACCTGACTTTACATGCAAACTTTAAGTTTACCTAAAACTCCCTTTAAGTCTTGAGCTGCTTGGAATGAGGGAGGTCACTTCATATTTATAGGAAAAATCAACCCCTACGCGAAAAACCCTCCTTTCACATGTAATTATCTTTGAGAGAGAAAAACACATCTTCTGCACAACACCACATTTCATGCAATGCTACAATTTTTCATGCACCTCTTTCCTTTTCCAAATTTCGAGCTTCTGATCTCGAAACACCTCTTGCATGAAAAACTACATTCCTCTATTTCGCGCACCATGCCAATATTTCACGCACCACTTTCTTTTTTTCACACCACTCTAATTTTGTGTGCACCTCCCTTTTCCAAAAACACCTCTCTCCATTTTCAGATTTTTAGGCCCAAAAATTTGGCAATCACTAGAAAATGGCGCCACCTTGTATCTTCTCTTTTTGTACCACCTCCAGATCGTCCATTCCTTTTTTCAAGGTTTTTCAATCAAACATGGATTGTTGAAAACATCCCTTGAACTCGAAAACTCACCATGTAAACCCCATTTGTCAACAAATTTCTACATCATGGTCTGCATTGTCAACAAACACAACATGGATGCCCAATTTTTCAACAAACACAATCACCTAAAAAATGATTCAATGATACCTTGAGGGATTTTTCCCCAACAATCTCCCCCTTTGGGTTTGTTGACAACTCTTTTCATAAAAATTATCTTCACTTTGATACCTCATTAAAACTTTTTCCAACTGCTACCACCATTCACCTCTTGTGATTCTGATAGCATTCAAGGATTCACTTAACACATATTCTAAGCCCACATGAGCAATGCTCACCGTGAGAAATAAGAGTAAATGAAAAGATCATCAATGAATCACTTTATTTTAGAAACTAACTATTAACAACCAACTGATTCCAATTTCTAAACTGATACCAATTGTTGATACCACTCTGAAACCAATTGCTGATAGCTGGAAACCTTTTGACACCATTCCAACACCACTCTTCTACTTTTATCATGATCCTCACATATCATGATATATACTCTTTGATAGATCACTTCTAGCATTGTCAGATTTAAAAAACTCTCTCTATCTCATTTCTCTCCCCCTATCTCACTACTCCACCTGTTATCTTCTACCTGTGTCTTTGACTAAGACATTTTCTCCCTTTATTAGCCACAATTTCTCCCCCTTGAAGAGTCACTATTTCTACCCCTTTGTCAATGAACCCAAAGGTCACTCCTCTATGGTTTGAGACATTGGAAAGAACACAGATTAGCATATTAGAGAAAAAAACACGATACCTCAGGGAGAGGGGGTTCCACAACCACACTTTTTCAAGTGCGGGGAGTTGACTGAACTCCAAAAGCTATTCAATGCCTCTCAAAAGCTTCCTTGGGTAAGGCCTTTGTCAGAATGTCTGCAACATGTAGTTCTATAGGCACATACTCTAACTTCATGATTCCCTGCTCAACCTTCCCCTTGATAAAATGATACTTTATCTCAATGTGCCTTGTTCTTGAGTGATGGAAAGTATTTTTACTAAGATTAATAGCACTTGAGTTATTGCACTAGATTCCGATCAGAGACTTCACTTCAACGCCCATATCATTAAGCTACTGCTTCATCCATAATAATTGTGTGTATTCTTGAGTGGTCGTAATATACTCAGCTTCTATAATGATCAATGAAATTCAATCTTGCTTCTTGATTAGCCAAGAAATACACAATCCACTAAGATATAAAGAACCTCCTGATATTGATTTATTGTCATCCACTGAACCAGCCCAATCTACATCAGTATATCCTAATAACTTTGACTGATATTTTTCATTATATATCAATCCAAAATCCATTGTGCCTTTGATATACCGAAGTATTCTTTTCACTGCAAGAATATGGCTTTCCTTGAGATTGCTTTGATATCTCACTACTTGGAATGTGGAAAATACCATGTCGGTCCTTTTGCGGTCAAATATAGTAAACTTATAATAATTTTTCTGTACTTTGTGATATTAACCACCTTTCCTTTATTATCCTTTGATAGTTTCATCAGGGTAGCAACTGGAGTCTTTATCCCCTTGTAATATTTCATTCCAAATCTCCCCATAACCTCCTTGGCATTTTTGTATTGAGACATAAATGTGTCATTACTTCCCTGTGTTGCCTGTAAACCAAGGAAAAATGTCAGCTCTCCAATCATTGACATTTAGAACTCACTTTTCATGAATTTAGAAAACTTTTTGCACTGAGTTTCATCTGATCCACCAAATATTATGTCATAGACATAAACTGACACCATCATCCTCTGATTACTGTCATTGTTGAAACAGATATTGTAATCAAATCCACCACATTGGAGACCTAGCTTCTTCAAATATTGATCAAGCCTCAAATACCATGCTCTTGGTGCTTATTTCATCCCATATAATGGTTTATTCAATTGACACACTTTTTTCTCATCTTCATGACCGAGAAAACTATCTGGCTTCTCGATATACACTTATTCCTCTAGAAGCCCATTTAAGAAAGAAGATTTGACGTACATCTAGAAAACTTTGAACTTTTGTTGCACTACAATGGCCAAGAATAATCAGATTGTTTCCAGCCTTGCCACAGGTGAAAATGTCTCATCAACATCAATACCCTCTATCTGGGAGTATCCTTTGCACACTAGTTTTTCTTTGTTTCAAATCATTATGCCATCTTCATTCAACTTGTTGCGATAGACCCATTTTTTCCTAATGAAATTATTATCTGTCAGCCTTGAAACAATATTCCACATCAAATTCTTCTCAATCTAATCGAGCTCTTCATTCATAGCATGAAGCCAGTCTTTATCTTCATCTACATTAACAAATCATTCCATCTCTACTTGAGATAGAAAATATGTCTACTATAAAGATATCATTCTTTATTTTTGAACTGGAACTAATTGATCACCAATGATATTCTGCCTATCAATTTTAGCTTGACTTCTTGTCTTCGATGTAGATACAAATTTTACTTTCTCATTCTCTTCATCAGTATCTTCTTCTGAATCAGCATCGACCACTTTAGCTCCCCCTATATTACTTTCCTACACATCACTTTCATTAGGAAATTCTTCACTGTGTTGTTGAACATTTTCATCAATTTCCACAACAGTGACATCATTGCTCTCAACTACTTCTACCAACCTTTTGTTAAAGCATTTATATGTTTTTTTTTCCTGAGTAGCCAAGAAATATCCCCTCATCTCCACATGACTCAAATTTACTATGTTTTTATTTGTTGATAATGAAGCACTTACTTCCAAAGATTCTAAAGTATTTCACTATTGGATTCTTTCCATACCACGTCTCATACAGATTCTTTCTTTCCTTCGGACACAACAGATCCCTATTAGAAATGTAGACTGATATCAATACCGCTTCCTTCCAAAATTTCTCTGGTAGGTCTTTTTCTATGATAACTGTTCTTGCCATGTTGTTGATGATCCTATTTATCCTTTCAACGACTCCATTCTGTTAGGGATTTCTCATTAAGGAAACTTGATTCCTTATCCCATGTTTCTCAAGATATTCTTCAACCTGACTGTTTGTGAATTCCATACAATTATCAGTGAAACTTCATAATTTTCTGTCCAAGCATCCTTTCACACTCCCTCTGGTACTATTTTAAGCATATGAACACATCATACTCATGGGAAATAACAAATATCCATGCCATTATGCTATAGTCATCAATTAAAAGAATTTAGTACCTCTTTCCATCAATTTCTCTTGGTGTGATAGGCCCAAAAATATCAACATGCACCAATTCGAGCACTCTTGTTGACTTCTTTTATTTTGCCTTATATTTCTTCTGGATGAGCTTCCCTTGTTGGCATGCATCGCACATACTATTATGATCCTGTGATAGCTTAGGGAGGTCTCTAGCTGCATCACACTTTACCAAATATTCTAGAGATGGCTGGCATAAATGACCAAGCCGTTTATGCCACAACTTTTTTTCTTCCTCTCTAGATAAAAAACACATATCTTCTTCTCCACTTACCAAGTAGAGATCCCCCTTTTTCATTTTTTCCCTATAGGATCACTGTACCATATCTTCCTTTGACAACACACATCTTCTTAGTAAACCATATAGGATTCCTTGAGTTACACAGTTGACTGATGCTGAGGAAATTCTGACTGAGACCTTCTACAACTAAAACATCAGCACGTCTTATTTCTTAGCCGTCAAACATGGCCTTTACTGAGCCAATAATCTTCAATCCTTCATCATTTCAAAAATTAAAAACTTTTTATTTGTTATATTTTATTCCTATAACCAGATCTGTATTACCTGTTATGTGTGATGTGCAACCATTGTTAAGGATCCATACACCAAAACGGTCTGATGCTTTAAGGGAAATTTCAACAACCACTACTTTCTATGCTCTCTTCTTCTTGGTCCAAATTTTTGTCTTCACACTCAGCATAGATTTAGAGTTATGATCTTTCTCATGGTATGATGTACCACCTTCATCTTGCAAATTTTCAAATCGATTTTTCATTTTCAACTCACCTATTTGTTTGTTGATTTGCTTATTGTGACTATTTTAATTCTTCTTTGGCACATTCCTCCATATGGTTGATGTACATTATCTAGCCATGTGCCCAAATCCTCTACACCAAAAGTAGTTCCCTTCAAAATATTTTCTAGAGAACCGTTCTCGATTTGGCTTCCACCTCTGTTATTGTGCCCTTCAGTGTCTTATAGCTATAGAACACATGTTTTGTGATTGTCCCATCTTTCCACAGTAATAACACCTGCTGAAAGGTGCATTACTATGTGTCACTTTTGTAGTATCAGTCATCCCTTGTGTTCTTTGAATTTACTAATTCTACTTTGTACCCATATCAATTATCATCCTCAGAATAGGTGCTTGCGGTCTGACTTCAACCCTAACTTCTTTCTATTTTTGATCGATCCCCAAATAAACCTTCACATCTGGATTTTATTTTTGCTTCTTTCTTACTAAACTACTAGGCTCATCTTTCATCTTTTTGATTTTATGAATGATTTTATTTCCTGATAACGTGCTGGGAATTAGAATTTTTTCTTGTTACTTAATTTTTTGTCACAGACCGACAACTTCTTCTTCAAGTTCATCGATACTCTTGATTTTATCATTCATTTTGTTATTCAATCCATCTATCTCTATTTTCTGTTCTTCAATCTTGATTTTATAATCACTAACTGTTTCTAAGTCCTCTGGTATTGATGAATTGAGTTAATAAATTTCTTTAATCAACTCAGACTTCTCTTCTTCTTGCTGTTGTATATATATTTTTGCATCACAAACTACTTTGTTTGCTTTCTTTGTTTTAGCTCTCTAGACATCTATCTCTTCAAGAGGATCCTATAACTTAGATTTCATATCAACTCTTCCTTCAACATATTCTTCTTCATCAATGTCGGTTTCTTTCTTTTTCTGAGTACTACCGATAAATTCCACCATAGAATTTTCTCCAAGATCTTCATAGTTCTCTATCACTTCAACCTCCTCAACCTCAGACTCATCCAAACTATCACATTCTTGTGAAAGAGATTATTATTTTTAAAGAAATTTATCTTTAACTGTTTCTTTCCTTTCCCATAAGATAAATACTTTTTGGGAATTTCAACTTCATCCTCACCATCTTGTTGGAACTTCTTGGGGCACCTTGGGGCAAGGTGACCAACTTTTCCACATCTAAAGCAAGCAAGCAGAAGTTTCCCTTTGAAATTTCCGTTTCATCTTTGAATATTTGAGGAAAGGAATGACATCACCTCATCTGTCTCTTATTCTTCCTAAGAATATTTAATAGTGAGATTCTTCATGGCCTTGAATGCCACCTCTTTGGATTTCCCCTTTTCCACAACATCGTTATCATCATTTCTTATTTCATATGCAACAAGGGTGATGTATAGGTTATCCAATGTCCTCTCTTTTGGGTCTTTATCTTCCAAAACTGAAACTTTCTGATTAAACCAAGGTTTATGTTTCCTCAAGATGCGCTTCACAATCTTTATGTCTTCAATAACTTCTCCAAGACCTCGCATGTCTTCTACACAAACATTTACCCTGTCAAATAAGGCATCAACAGACTCATTCAGGATCATTCTAAGATCTTCATACTTGTTCCACAACGTTTTAAACTTTGCCTCACTGACCTTTATATCTCCTTCATATATATTTAATAGCTTTTCCCACATGGCATGTGAGGTTTTTCTTGAAATCACCTTCATATAGATAACATTGGATAGAGATCCACCTAAAGCATTGATTCCTTTGACATCAACATCCAATTCCATTTTTTCAGCCTCTGATAGTGCACCACTATTGATGTCAGCTGAGATACCATGCATTTCTGTTGTAAACACATCCATTCCCAAAGATTGGAAGTAGTGTTACATCCAATTATTCCTTAACTGAAAATTGTTTCCATCGAAGATCGTAATCCCTTTATGATTGGTGACCTTCATTTAAGAGAGAAACACCGATATTAACCTTTCCCTATGATACAAATTTTTAGGTCTACTAGGCTAGATACCCTGATAGGGGGTGAATCAGGGTATGACAAATTAAAACAACTGCCTCTTTAGATCTTGTTTTGTGGTTAGACAAAACCCTCTTCTCTCTCATTCCTATTATAGAGTATGAATAAACCTTAAAGCATGCATAGGACACATCAATTTCTACTTGTTTCACCCTCACTAAGCTACGACCAAGGAGCATGCACCAATAATGTATCGATGTACCAAATCCACTATAAGCGCACTACTGTTTACAAGTTCAAAGCATACACACTATCCCCTCTGGTTTACAACCAATCACGATATGAAGGCTCACTGCTCTCTCAACTGAAGTGTGATCACTGCTTCTTCAAAAGATCCACTCACAGTTTATAGACATGTAGGTCTCTTCATTATCACTAATGAAATATGCATCTTTAACTTTTGATATATTCTCTATTGAAGTTGAACTTTCACCCGCAGATGAACCTCACTTTGCATTGGGTGTACTGGGCAACCCCACTTTTTAAATGAAACCTTCACTATGCCTTGCACACAATTCCTTGTTCTTGCATGAAATTCACTTTTCACACAACACTTCCTTTTATGTACAATGACCTCAATTACGCGCAACATCCTGATTTTACGTGAAACCTTTTCTTTACGTGCAACACTCTTCTTTAAATGCAACTGTAGCTTTCGCACAACCACTCATTTTACACGCAGCCTTAGCTTTTCACGCAACACCTGACTTTATGCGCAAACTTGAAATTTACATGCAACTCCCTTGTGAACTCCAATTTCACATGCCACTTCTTGGATATTCTATTAGTCTTGAGCTACTTCGAATGAGGGGGGTCACTTCATATTTATAGGAAAAATCTACCACTGTGTGAAAAACCCTCCTTGCACGCATAATCCTCTTTAAGTGTGAAAAACACATCTTCTGTGAAACACTATATTTCACGCAATGCTCCAATTTTTCACGCACCTCTTGAATTTTCCAAATTTTGAGCTTTTGATCTCGAAACACCTCTGCATGAAAAACTTCATTCCTATATTTCTCAAACCACGCTAATATTTCACACACCACTTTATTTTTTTCACACCACTCTAATTTTGTGTGAACCACCCTTTTCCCAAAACACATCACTCCATTTTCAGATTTTCAGCCCCAAAAATATGGCAAACACTAGAAAACAGTGCCACCTTGTATCTGCTCTTTTTGTACCACCTCTAAATCATCCATTCCTTTGTTAAGGTTTTTCAATAAAACATGGATTGTTGACAACATCCCTTGAACTTGAAAACTCACCATGTAAACCCCATTTGTCAAAAAATTTGTACATCATGGTCTACGTTATCAACAAACACAACATGAAGGCCTGCTTTGTCAATAAACACAATCACCTCAAAAATGCTTCAATGATACCTTGAGGGATTTTTTTCCAACAATATTGGATAATTTTATGAGACCACATCCTCCATTAGTCAATGTATATTTAGACCTAATGGTAGCTAAAGGTTGGATCAATGCTCTATAAAATATATTTGAAGTCATGGGGTGTTTAGAATATGAAAAGAAAACTCTTTTTGTTTATCATTTGATAGTGAAGTTAATTAATGGTGGTCTTTATTTAAGAATACTAGAGAGAAATATGATCTTAATTACAAGAAATTAGAAACATTTAAGAACCTTTTTATAGAGAAATATTTCCCTAAGGTTTTTTTGGATAAGGATGGAGTAACAATTTTTGAAATTAAGGAAAAAAAGATGAATATTTTATGGTTGTGTATGAAGAAAACTTCACAATATTAAACAATTATGTGCCATATTTTATTTGGGAAAATGATAGTAAAATTAATGGGTTTTACAATAGATTGAAACCATGTTTACAAAGAGATATGGCTTCCATAGATTTTAAAATTTATGAGAAAATTGTTCATTGTGATGAGAAATTTAATATGGAGTTTGTCGAAACTTATGTTACTTGAGATAACAAAAGTAAAAAACAATCAAGGTGGAAAGAAACAAAGAAGAAATAAAATAAGAATTTTGGAGGTAATACCTTAATATGTTCCAAGTTTAGTAAAATACATTTTGGGAAATGTTTGCAGGATCTATAAAGTGTTATCATTGTGGTAAGTTTGGTCACAAGGATCATGACTGTAAAGAAAAGAGTCATGGACAATCAAAGAATGGGTTAACAAATAACCAGAAAATAGTGAGAATTTTTAGCTATTATGAGTTGGTACATTATCCTAATGTGTGTCTGAATTTACTCACTCATGGTATAAATCATCATGATCGGAAACAGAATGGTGTGGAAAAATTATTTTTTACTACCACGGTTTATGTTGGACCATCAAATAAAGTGGTGACATCTCTAGGGATCTTAGTATATTTCGAAGTTTAATATGAGTTCTAGGTACCATAAGTTAAGTATGAAGGTGGATGACATTACGAAGATATCATTTCAGACAAGATACGGTCATTATGAGTTTTTAGTTATGCCCTTTAGATTATTTATCACACCAAATATATTTATGGATCTTATAAATAGATTTTTCCATGACTATTCGGATAAGTTTGTGGTTGTATTTATTGATGATATTTTGGTATATTATAAAATTAGGTAGTAATATGAAAGGCACCTAAGGATTGTTTTGAAAACCGTGAAAGAAAATAAAATATATGGAAAATTTAGTAAGTGTGAATTTTGGTTGTAACAAATTTTTTTCCTTGTTTATATTATTTATAAAGATAGAATAATTGTTGACCCAGCTAAAATAAAATTTGTTAAATAATGGCCAATACCCAAAAATATAATATATATTTGTAGTTTTATTGGATTAGTGGGTTACTACTGGTAGTTTGTTGAATTTTTTTCAATTGTCTAGTCCATTGACTAAGTTAACTTAAAAAGGAGTTAAATTCAAATGGATAAAATAGTGTTGTGTTTTTTTCAAGAACTAAAAATAATATTATTGAATGATCCATTTTTTACCCTTATTTCTAGAAATGGTGAATTCATCATCTACAATAATGAATCATTCAAGGGACTTGGTTGTGTATTGATATAGAATAATCAGGTAATTTCTTATGACTCACATCAATTGAAACCTCATGAGTTATATTATCCTACACATGATCTAGAATTATCTTTTTCAATTTTTACTTAAAAAATTTTAGAGGCATCATTTATAAGGATTAAAGTGTGAAATATATATTTGTAACAAAATTTTGAATTATATATTCACTAAGAAAGAGTTAAACATGAGGCATAGAAGATGGTTCAAACATATCAGGGATTATGATTGCATGATTCATTGCCATTCTATAAAAAACAAAGTGGACGATTCTTTGAGTTAGAAAAATAATGATAAATTAACAATTTTACATTTGTAACATGACCATTTGGTTAATGATTTGGTTAATTTTGGCCTAGAAGTTGTAAATGCTGGGAAATTCTCTTTTTTGTTTTAGGTTTTAGTGTAGAATATTTTTTAAAAAATAATTAAGAAAGCTCAGAAAGAGGATCATGTTTTACAGGTAAAGATAGAATCTATTAAGAAGGGTAATTTTCTAAAGTTTAATGTTGATGAAGAATGTGTTATTAGATTTGGAAAAATATTATGTGTTCTTTATTATTCCCAATTGAAGAGTGACTTTTTGAGTGAAGCTTATAGTTAGCCATTTTTCTTTCATCCTAGCAGCATTAAGATACACTGAGACCTTTGGGAGCATTATTGGTGGGATGGTATGAAAAGATATATTGTTGAATTTACCATGAAATTTTTGAATTTTCAGCAAGTTAAGAAAGAATTATAATTATTTAAAAGAATAATTAAACCTTTTCCAATGTTGAATTTGAAATGAGGAAATATATCAATGGATTTTATATTGGTATTGAAAAATACATCTAGAGGTAACAATGCGATTTGGGGTATTGTTGATCATTTAACTAAATATATGAATTTCCTCCCCATTTTAGATACTATGTGTTTAAATCAACTTTATATACTATATATCTACGAGGTAGTCAGGTTACATAGAGTTCCTCTCTCCATTATCTTTGACTGTGATCCCAATTTTACTTCTAATTTCTTGAAAGGACTTCAAAATTCATTGGGTAATAAATTAAATTTCAGTACAGATTTTCATCCTCAAATAGATGGTCAGTATAAGTGGATGATTTAGACCATGTAAGATATTATTTATTCTTGTTCGATGGATTATAAGGTAATTTGGGATCAACACCTTTCTTTGGTTTATTTTTCTTATAAAAATAATTTTCATTCAAGTAAACAGATGGAACCATTTAAGGAATTATATGGAAATCAATATCAGATTCCATATTTTGTAGATGAAGTAGGAGAAATGAAGTTGATTGGACAAAATATGGTATATTAAATGTTTGAGAATGTGTAGTTGATTCATCAACATATGAGGATTTCTCAGAGAAGGAAAAAAAGTTATGTGAATAATCAGAGGAAAGATATTTATTTTGAGGTAAGTGATTATATTTTTATCAAAGTATCACCATGAATAAGTGTGATGAATTTTATTAAAAAGGGAAAGTTAATTCCATAGTTTATTGGATAGTATGAAATCCTAGAAAAATTTGGATCAGTTTCTTATCTATTGGATTTTCCTCAGAGTTTATCCCAGTTACACAATGTCTTTCATGTTTTAATGTTAAGGAAATATGTATGAGATTCATCTCAGTTTTTGAGTCCTAAAGTATTTCAATTGAAAGAGAAGCTTTAATATGAGTAATAGATTATTCATATTATTTATCATATAGAGAAAGAATTTTAGATCAAGTTAATTCATCAAGATAAGGTATTATGAAAAAACCATATGGTTGAATAAGCAACATGGGAATCAGAAAATGCTTTGAGGGAAAGATATCCTCACTTGTTTAATTAGTGAATAAAATTTAGAGGAAAAATTTTGAAAAAGGAGGAAGAAAGTAACAACCCATATGATGAAAAAATAAATTATTTTCATGTTTATTAATATTTATTAATTATATAATTATATTCATTATAAAAAATATTATGAAATTTTAAAATCCAAAAGGAAATAGTTTTAATTAAACTCTTTTATTATAAGGTTTTATTTAAAAGTTTAATTTTTAAATTTTAAATTTTGAATTTGAAAAAAATAATTTCATTTTTCTAATAAACATATAAAAATTAATCTAGGGTAAAAAATTTATATTTTAAGAAAATATTGATTTTTTTTATGAATAGTGAAAAATACGGATTTTTGTAAAAATGTCATTTATTTATAATAAAGTAAGTATTTTAAAGTAATATTATGTTTTAAATATGATTTCAAGTAACATAATTATTCTTTAGTTATATTTTATCCACTTAATTACATTTGAAATATCTTTATATTGGATTTTAGTATAAGTTTATTTCTGGATTTATAAAAGGTTTTTTTTTCTAAAAACTATTTTAAAGTGCATAATTTTTCTCCATTTTAATTATTTAAAACAACCCCTAATGAGGAATAAATTAAATTAAATTTATAGATTATATATCTATAAATATTAAGTATAAATCATATAATTATTATTACTAGTTATTGAGTTAATATAAAATAATATGTTTCACGAAAAATATACTTCTTGAAAAGCAACTTTTTATCATGTTTGTGGGTTTAATTTTTAATTAAATTTTAATAATTATGTGAATTTAATTTTGTAAAATAGATTAAATATTTATAATCATAATAATTTATATTATATAATAAATTTAACTTAATTTTTAGTCACAATAAATATACAAAATAGTAAAAATATATTATCATGGTTAAGGTAAAAATGGGTTTACTGAGGGTTAAAATAAAAACAATAATGGTTAAAATGACCTAAAAACTTGTATAAATTATAATTTATGTCAATATTTAAAAATTAGATCATCTAATCCTTGATAATGGTCCATTTTATATTATTTTTTCATGTGAAAAATGTGGGTATCACTTTTTCTTTTCAAAAAATCCAAGTGTGTCCTCTCCCCCACTTATAAAAGGTCACCCCCTATCCTCTTCTATTCACACATCAAAAGCTCTTTATTTAATCTAATAACTTCCCAAATACCTTATTTAATTCCCTAAAAATTACATATATCTCATTTTTTTATAATAAATCTATCCAATGAAGGTTTTTTGTGCTAACCTGAGGAGGTTGTCCGAAGAAGAGGTATCCTACTTAAATGAGCATTTCAATTTTATTTATTCTTCCACTTATTCAAACGTTACTAAATTATTCTGATATATAAAAACCAATATCATACATATAATTATATTTTATTATGTTAATATAATAACCTAAATCCATATAATCTTCCATAAAATAGGAAATAGACCATCATTTGGGTGCACGACGGACTACCACCTTGTGAACCGATGTAAATCATTTCCCATTACCACATCTTACGGATGGTTATAATGATGAATTTCAAGTATATATATGATATATAACATAATTATACTTCTGTAATTATTATATCATACATATCTTCTTACTTTCCATTCCATGGGGATAACGTCGCTCGTTTGTGTGGTGGACTACCGCCTCGTGAAGCAATGCGATTCATTTTTCATTAATGCTTTCCAAGGAAAGTAACAAGTAAAAGGTTAATGAATATATATGTTATATATGAAATAATTATGATATTTATGAAATATTTATCAATATGAAAATATAATATGTCATTTACTTGTTAACTTTCCACTCACTGAAAAATGACAACATTGTCCGTGCGTACGTGTGGACTACTGTCCATAATGACCGTTGAAAAATGAAAATGTTACTCATGCATACGTATGACCTACTGTCTTCATGATTGTAACATATTTCATTTTTAATAATCACATGATTAGTTTTAAAATTATAATTTATATATAAATATGATAATTATTTCATGATTATTATTATTTATATATTGAAATAATGGCCTCTTTGACCATAGTCAATCGAGAGAAATTATTTTGGACATATGAGTTGAATATCATTAAAACAACCATCATGAAATTAATTGATTAATTAATTGACTATAACATGGTAATAAGTGAAATAAAATTAATAATAAACTTGAAAAATATTCTTAAGAAATTAAATAATTAACATAAGTTTATTATTTATAAATATAAATAACATTTGTGATGAGTCAGACTCAAGGTAAGGGACTCTTTGATTAAAAGCCTCGTTATTAAAAGTTTTAAGGATTTATTTTCTAAATATTTTATTTCATATATATATTATGAAAATTGTTTTATGGAAGATTTTATATGAAAATAAATGGATTTTAAATCAAAATTTAAGCTTCTTTTTACTTTTTTTCAAAGGTTTTCAAAAAGGAATATTTTTATAGAATGTTTTATTTTCTTTAGAAAAGACAAAAGGAATGTTTTGTTTTAACATATACAGAAAAAATGACTTTTCCCACCATCATAACTATTATTTGATGTTTTTATTCCTTTATAATCATGTTTTATTCAAATAAAAACCACATTTCACTTTTCCTGGGTGTTTTGGTATTAAAATGGGTTTTTAAGATGCAAAGGGTATTTCAATATCCAAAAAGACTTTTCACATGGGTTCAAAAAAAATTCAAAGGCTTTATAATGAAACGGTGCAATAATAAAAAAAATTATTTTTGATATGGTACTTTACCATTATATATAGGAAACGGGTCAGCCCAATAAAACTTATATAATGGTTTAAGCCCCAATATAGCTCATGGGGTGATCCTGATATAGTTTATATGAACGGTTGAGCCCCATTATAGATCATGAAAAATGGTTGTTCTTGATATAGCTTATTCAAAGGGTGATCCTCATTATAGCTCTCCAATTCATTGGGTAATTATTATGTTATCTCGATAATTATATTAGAAGTTGGTTATATGGTTATTCCAATTATAAGGGTTTTAAAAGGGTTTCATTAATACGATGCTCTAAGTTGCCGAAAAAAGGTTTTTATTTTCTTGATATTGATTTTAAAGGTTTATTTGAGTAAAAATCATGTCTTTTTTTCATGTGGAAATGTTTTATTTCATACACATAAAGAAATTTGAAGATAAAGGCAAACAATACATGGGCTTTCATGTTTTTCACTGTACTAATAGATTTATTCTTTTTAATTTCTATTACAGATATTTTTATGTACATCCCACATTTTAAAATGTTTTTCACAGGGTTTATGTATGGGTAAAAACAAGGAATAAGTCAATTCGAAAGTTTTGGGGATTTTTTATGAAAATAAAACAAGTTTTACTTTAAAAGTGTTATATTATTAGAAAAATGGATACTAATTGGAAGTGTACACTTTGTAATATATGATGTTATGACCTAACTCTCTAAAACTATAAGCCTAAAATATCATTAGGATTATAAGAAATTGAATTCTAGTCTAAAGTCACTAGAATATATAATGTTTAAGGTCAGGTCCTTATAACCCTCATGGGAAAGTTAGTACTCATGGATGGGTTGTTTTCTAGGGAGGTTGGCTAAGGTTTTATTGAATGATAATTTCCCTGAGGTTTGGATGGTGCTAGGAAGCCCTTTTAAGGTCCTACCTTGAAATGGTCATGAGGACCATTGATAATTCCCATATAAGAGGGGTTGTTCTTTTAGATGCACCTTTGGGTGTGTTGTTGATCGAGGATCAGTTGGAGGCTACTGAGGTCTGCTTGGTATGTTTCTACACTGGGTGTTTCCCTTTATTTTGGATAAGCTGGAGGAACCCCTCATAGGGTGTACTTCTCTTATTGTGTCCTTTGGGTCAGTTTTGGATTTTGGGATAGGTGTGTCCTGAGATCTTGGGTGCAGAAGGGGAGTCCCTTATTAGACATCACATTATATTGTGACCCAAAAGTTCATAGGAGCCTCAAGTTTTGTTTATCCATGAGGTGGGTCTTTGAGAACCTATGGTGGTTGTTTTTTTTTTGATTCTTAGATCCAAGGTTCCAAGTGAGGACTCATTATTTATTTTTAGAGAGTTGATTGATGCTTCTACTTTATCTGTTTTGATGGTGGGATTGAGGTTAGATCATACCACATTTGGTTGCCTTGTTTCCATGAGGTTTGTGTCAGTTTATAATCAAGGATTTGGATTAAGGAGGAGACCCTTAGATATCTTGGATTGTGTGTTTCCTCTGAGTTTTGATCTAGTTCTCTCCACTATTGGATAGATGTGGTTAGATGGTATTAGAGAGACAATAAACATTTTGGATGAGTGAACCCCTCTAGTTGAGTGTTACATCCAAGCTAGGGGTTAGAACCATGTATGATGAGGTATTATTGGAAATGCAGATTCTTTGTGCTCCTAGTTATAGATAGATCCTTTAGGACATTGTTGCTCAAGTTCCATCATTGTTTCCTGATTCGTTTATAAAAGTCGTTTAGGACTAAAAAGTTATCTAGTTGTGTAGACCTAGATATTCCTATCACCAGTCCAAATCATGCTATTATAGTACTCAAGCCTGGTGGATGTGATTTTTTTTGGACACCTTCGGTTACACACTAGGGTCCATTATTCATGAATTTATGTTTGGACATCTTGGATATCCTATGTAGGTCTAGTGGATGCATCATTTTTCATTTGGAGGGATGATCCACATGTTGAAAATCATTTGGTGTGGGCCAAAGTGGGGGTATATTTACCTCAGGATTCAAGATAGAACCTACAGTTGAATGTTTTTTTTTCATTTTTATTTTCCACATTATTTTATGTAGTTGTTCTTTTTATTCAATATATTATTAGTTTTTGTCTAGGATGGGTATATGACATGTTCATACACTTTTTATGAAAATAAATTTATAGGTCTATCATTAGGGGTGACCTAGTGAGATTTATTTCTCACCCCCTATACATGAACCCCAGTGTTCATGTAGACCTTATGTCTACTTTTAGGTTGGAGAAAAAGTTGTTCAGTTGAGGGGGAAAGTCTTGATATTTCATGATCAAATTGAGACACTTGTGTAGAGTCTCAAGATCAATCTGGTTTATCTTGAGCATCATGGGGATCGGTTATGTGGTTTGGCTTGATGTTCAAAGTAAATCCTTTTACATTTTGTATATGTGGTCATCTCAGTAGGTGTCCATCTATTATATGTTCTTTATGATTTGGGTTTGTATGATTGTATGTTGTATTTCATTTATTATAACATGATTATATTTCAATTATTTATTATTCATACTATGGTGTTCACCCCTTTGTATGAGTTTTTTTTATTTCCACTACTTTTGCACTCTGACCAGAGGGTATAGTCTCCCACAGCATCATTTAAACCCTCATCGCTGTCCAAAAGCCTCTAGAATTTGGGGAGGCATGCTTGAGGCATTATAGTGAGTTAGATCAGGTGATTTGTCAGGTCGACTTGGGTTGATTCATTATAAAATGGTATCAATGGTGCTTATTTTTATGATTTGGGGAGTTGGTAGACATGAGGACTAGGAATGTGTTGAAACTTTTAATGGATATCGGGCTGGTGTGTCGTGAAAACCTTTACCGATAGAAAGTCCAAGTTTCCAGGGCATGAGATTATTTTTCTCAGTTTCTGTTATTTTTTTATAATTTCACCTAGTGTGATGCACTTGAGTTTTTATATTTATGATTTATCCTATTTTTTAAATCTTATCCCATGGGAAAGAGGATAGTGTTCATGTATCATTATAAGCACATAAAATTCACATGACATAGGTCTGTCTGTGATGTTTTCACTAATGATGGAGGTTCAATTGTATAAATTGTTAGGAACTGCTCAAATAGTGTTTCCCTTATAAGTACTTAAGGGAATTCTAATCGGTTGCACTGTATGTTTATTTTTTTATGATAGGTAATGTGGTGAGATGTTCATCAGTGAAGGAAATGCAGTCCCTTAATCGAGGGATGCATGGAAACCTTAGTGGATTGGTAATGGGTTCTGAGTTTCGTTTTAGTGGCTCGATAAGGGAAAGGATTCCTGATGGATCTTTGGATTGGGGTCAAGTTTCTATGAGGATGATGTTCACTAAAAATCTAGGTTCGTGATGTGTGGGAGGGAGTTGTTCATTCCACATGTTGTTTGTCAAGACTTATGGTGGGGCACATGTACCTTCTATCACTGATGGCTTGGGTGGACATGGTTTTTCATCCTTGGTGGGTTTGTTGAGGTATACTTTTACCCATATGTGGTTAGGCATGAGGATTCTTGGTGTTTGATAAGTGTATCACTGGGAGTTTTCCATGTCTCGTGGCTGTCTTGGGAGGGAAATTGTATAGACCTTGCCCTAATTTCCTAGAGCTAGTGCCTTAATTCATTACATTATCATAATAAACAAGGAAGTCACATCCCAAAGGATGGAATAGTTTACTAGTTTTGGAAAACTAGATACAAGCATAAGTTTTACATAAAAACTTGAAAGGGAAAACAATATAGAAATTTCATTGGAAACATCCATAACTCCTATATTATCCCTACAAGTCATTCATAATATTCATTTTCGCATCCTACACTACTGGAAAACTAACCTATACCAACAGTTTGGAATGGTTGGTATAGGCCTCTAAACCGTTGGTATAGCCTATACCAATGGTTTGGATAACCGTTGTTATAGCCTATACCAACGGTTTGGATAACCATAGGCAAGTAAGCCGTTGGGATAGGTCTATACCAACGGTTTTTGGAAAACCATTGGTATAAGTAATATGAAAATCTATACCAATGGTTCAATAAAACTGTTGGTATATGTATTTCCAAAAAAAATCCACTGGGATTTGATCCCAGGACCTTCTGGTTTATCATTGAATGACCTAACCACTAACCTAACATGACTTTTGTGAACATAATTTCATAAATATATATATGTATTTTCATAATTATTTTAAATTTTGATTTATAGAATGTTATCGATAAGAGGATCCGATAAAAAATCAAAGGACCTATACCAACGGTTGTCAAAACAATGGGTATAGGTCCCTGGAATCTGAGGAGTGATGTTGATATTTTGGTGACTTTTCCCAATGGTTTGGCCAAATCATTGGGAAAAGTTGCCACAAATTGGACCTTTCCCAATGGTTTGGCCAAACTATTGGGAAAAGTGGCCACAAATTGGACCTTTCCCAACGGTTTGTCCAAACTGTTGGGAAAGCCTACCCTTTCCCAACAGTTTTGGCAAACCATTGGGAAAAGTGGCCACAAAGTGGGATTTCCCAATGGTTTGGCCAAACCGTTGGGAAAGGGGGTATAGAAGTGTTGGGAAAGGTCACATTTCCAGTAGTGCTAAGAAAAATAAAACATAATAAAGGGGTGATATCTGATTCTAAGTAAGGGTAATTAATATAGAAAAAGATAATATAAATAATAACGTATGGTGAATGACTAAAAACGCATGTCGTTAGAACATAAACTTGAGTATAATATGGAAATAATAAAAGCTGAATAAATAATGCCATAAAAATAATCACATGAGAATGAAGCTTAACCATGGATATTATACTAGTCGAATATTCACATGGATTATCAATTAATAATATCATAATAATGGAATTTATAATTTCGGACATCTGAAACATAATTTTAAGGCCTCATCCAAGACATCTGAAAATAAATGGTTAAGGCCTTGGCCAAAACCATATCTGAAAATGGGTAACATTACTGAAAATTTAGGCTATAGTCATGGTTTCAAACCGTGGATATAAGTCCCAAAACCATGGCTGGTAATGGCATGGCTATAGGGCAAGAACTATATCCATGGTTTGAAATGTGGCTATAGGTTTCGTCCACGGTTTGAAACTGTGGCAGAACATTAAGTCGCACAAAGCCTATAGCCACAGTTCAAAACCATGGCTATATAGCTTTAGCCACGGTTTAATACTGTGGTTTTAGGCCTACATCCACGGTTTTAAACCGTGGCTATAGGGCTTCACATTTCATTAAAAAAACCCACAACCCCCCCCCCCTGAACATCCCCCCTACACCCTTGGGCAGCCCCCTTGCACCCCCTGCACCCCCATGCCCCCCTGGACAGCCCTTGCACCCCCCTCGATAGCCCTTGCACCCCCCTGGACAGCCCCCCCCCCCCCATGCACCCTCATGCCCTCCCTGGATAGCCCCCTTGCACCCCCCGGAAAGCCCCCTTGCACCCCCCCTGGACAGCCCTCTTGCACCCCCTAGACATCCCTTGCACCCCCTGGACAGCCCCCCCAACACCCTCATGCCCCCGTTGGACAGCCCACTTGCACCCCCCTGGATAGCCCTTGCACCCCCCTGGACAGCCCTTACATCCCCTGGACAGCCCTTTCACCCCCCTGGACAGCCCTTGCACCCCCCCTGGACAGCCCCCTGCACCCCATGCCCCCTGGACAACCCCCTTGCACCCCCCTGAACAACCCCCTTTCCCCCCACCCCCACTCCTATAATATCCCACCACCCCACCCCCTCCTTGCACCCCCCCCCCCCCCCCCACTCCTACAGTAGCCCACCCCCTCCCTACAACACCCCCCCCCCCTCGTGTAGACCCCCCAGCACACCCCCCATCCCACCTTGCACACCCTCCCTAGACAGCCCCGTTGCACCCCCCTGGACAGCCATTGCACCCCCTGGACAGCCCCCCTTGGACATCCCCTTGCACCCCCCTAGACAGCCCTTTCACCCCCTGGACAGCCCCCCTACACCCCCATTCCCCCTGGACATCCCCCCTGCACCCCCATTCCCACTAGACATCCCCCTTGCACCCCCCCCCCCCACAACTCCTGCAGTAGCCCACAACCCCACCCCCTCACTGCACCCCCCCCCCCCCCCACACCCCCACACCCCACCTTGCACACCCCCACCCCACCTTGAACACCCCCCTATGAGTCACAAAAATCTTTGGATATGCTCATGGTGTCTCAAATGAGAGAATAATGGTTAAGGATTGAAATGGAAATCATAAATGCAATAATGTCAAACAAGTTATATAAGCATAAACTACCACTATGAGTTTTCACAGATAGTGCACCTCCATTTGATGGGTTTTATTACAAAACCATGACTTTTTTATCAAACTAAACAATTATTTTAACTAATACTTGATCAAGAATTGCAATTTAATATAAACAAACAGAATCAAGAAGTCATCTAAATGCAATTTAAAAAATTCTTGAATTAAAGAGGCTAGGAGAGGAGTCACTGTCAGCTGTGTTGGAGGGTCCACCTCAGCTGTTTCCCTCTTCCAAATCCAGGAATAAAGATTCCATGGTCCTGGAGCATCTCGTGTGCTATCATCATGTTAAAATGAAAATCTTACATGATAAGGGAAGATATAAATCCATTCTACCCAAGGATGCTTCAAAATCCAGAAGTGCATGCATGAAGAGTCCATCTAGACTTGGAGCTAAATTGGAAAGGAAAAAATAATTGAGAAATTTTTCTCAACCCAACAGCTCACATTTATGAGCAAGGACATCCACCTTAATCCTTAATTATTTATTTTTTTTTTATTGGTGTTCCATACAATGTAGGGAATTGAAGGTGAAATTAGTTCTCAAGAGGAAAGAAAATGAAGGGAAGTAAGCTGTAATAACTATTCCAGATCTGAAAAAAGTCACCATCTTGGTATGATTTATCAAATGTTATTCCAAAGAACATCAGAAGGAAATATCTGCCTTGATGGGGTGAATATAGTGTGTCTCCTCAATGGGGAGATGAGTGGAGAAGACCCTTGAGAAGATGTCAGACTTATTTATTCCATGAAAATCTAGAATTTCTGGAAAGTGCTTGAAAGAATCATTGATGAGGTATGAATTTCTCTCATCCCTGTTAATGAATGAATAAAGTCTAATATTAAGGGGGAGAAATTGAATTAATCAATGACAAGAATTTGAGGAAATTTGAGATCTCAAGGCTGATTTCTAAAACCTGCTACATGTACTTGAATGTTTTCAACATTTGTATTGAGATGAGTGCAAGATCTAAGGTTATAATTCAAAAAAGAATAAAGATATCAATTGGTAACATTTGGGTTCAACTTGAAGACAACTAAACATCCCCTAAATGATTCATGGGAATTAGAATCAATTGGTATCATGTTCATTTTGTTAATGGGACATCTTTTTTTTCTAAATCAAACCCTCGTATTTTCTACACAAAACATGGATCACATAGACTTTGAATAGAATTAATGATGGAACATTATTTAAGAATAAAGTGATACCATCCTCTTTTATGAACTTTTTATTTATTTTTAATAAGGGGAGAAAATAAAATGAGAGAAGTTAATGAGGAAAATATGAGAGAAGAAAATTAAATAACTTATTGACATACCAATTTCTAGATTGGTATTGACAATAAACACAAAGTGAAAGATTGTTAAATCCACATTGTTTTTGTGTCATAGTTGTTGTTAACGAGGAATACAAGTTGTTTCATGCCAATATACAGATGATAAATGGATTTCAAGTTAGTTAGAGTACCCAAGCATATTGATGAGACAATTAGGAGTTGGATAGCTTATAAGGGAGTTGGAAGTTCCCAATCTTGTTGAGAAAAAATATGAAGTTCCCAAGCAAAGGTGTTAGTATGTGAATCTTATATGAGGCTTGAAAAATTATCCTGAAGCTTGGAAGTGATGTAAACTTCCACCACTGATTATTTTACAAAGAAATGAACAAAATAAGGAAGTGTTTCCATTAGATTAACATGATGACAAAGATGATTAGTGATGTGAGTTGTTATGGAAAACAATGAGGAAGTTTCTAGGAGCTGATGTACAGAATCTATTGGAGCTCATTTGATGAGATAAAGTAGGTTATCACATAGAATATGTTTGAAGATCCATTCCCATGGAAATGATGGTTTGAAGATGTTGTTGGTGGTGATTAATATACAGATTTAGCTCAAGAAAATTTGAGAAGATACTCAAGCATTCGGCCCAACCAGATCGGGCTACACCAATCCAACAATCTCCCTTGTTTCATCCCTTGATGAGAAAGAGGTTAAGAGTTCCCTTTTTTATCTAAATCTTGAGAGTGTGGCTGGTCCTGATGGGTTCACAAATTAATTCTTTATGTTATACTGGGACATAGTTCGTGATGAGATCCTTAACTCTATGAGGGAGTTCTTTAACCATGCCTTAATGCCCTATGGAATCAACTCCAATTTTATTTCCCTAATCCCAAAGAAGGAAAATGTTGTGGATGTAAAGGATTTCAGAACTATTTCTATTAGGAATACCTTTCCAAAAATCATTAGCAAAAATATTTCTATGAGGTTAGGTCCCATTTCTCATGGGTTTATCTCTTCAAAACAGCCCCCCGGATTTCCCTTGGACACCCCCCGTGGATATCCCCCCTAGACACCCCACCTGCGCCCTATCCCCTGCCCTACAGACCCCCAACCCCCCCCCCCCCACCCCCACCCTCGGACAGCCCTTGGACACCCCCTGGACAACCCCTCCTAGACACCCCACATGCACCCTCCCCCAACCCTATAGACCCCCCGAAACCCCCCCCCCCCCCAGACATCCCTTGGACACCCCACCTACACCCTACCCTACATACCCCCCCCCCCCGATCAGCCCTTAGACACCCCCCTAGAAAGCCCCTCCTAGACACCCCACTTGTACCCTCCCCCTGCCCTACAGACCCCCCCCCCCCCCCCGGCACCCCCCCGAACAGCCCTTGGACACCCCACCTGGGCATCCCCTCCTAGAAAATTCTATAAACATCAGTACATTCACTTAATTATGAAATAATGATAAATTAACATTTCCTTGAAACTTTTCCAAGAATAGTATTTGTCTGGATTAGTCTGAATAATCTAATTCTGCCACTTATAACTCAGACCCTCTAGTAGGATGGTTACCAAAATAACCTTAAGTGACTCATAAATCTAAATATGGATAAAAATAACCTCAACCTTCAGTACCAAAACCAATTCATCCTAAGAATATTGTTACCTCAAAATTATTTTGGGGCTACCATCTTGATTCTGGGGTTCCTAGGTGTGCCTTCAAGATCTATTTATTCAAAGATTTTGATTCGGTTAGTTGGGACTTCTTATGGGATGCTTTGGATCTGCTCAATTTTCTGGCTAGGTTCTCGTCTTGGGTTAAAAGATGCATCTCTACCCCAATGTTCTCACTGAACATTAATGGTAGTTTACATGGCTGATTTTCAGGGAAAAGAGGGATCAGGAAAGGGGATCTGCTTTTGCCTTTCCTTTTTGTGATTTTTATGGAGTTTTTCTCACGCATCCTGGAATGCAGGAGGCTGGGGGATGGTGCGGGCTGGAGTGGCTGGTGCAGGTGGGAAGGCAGGTGGTAGGGGGATGGTAGGGGCTAGTGCATGCTGGAATAGGTGGCAGAGGGTTGGTGTGGGCTGGATTGCAGGTGGCTGGGGGCTGTTGGGCATGTGGCATGGGCTGGGATGTAGGAGGCCTGGGGCTAGTGAGGGTTGGAATTGGTGGTTGGGGCTGTTTTGTAGGTGGTAGAGGGCTAGAATGAGTGTTTTGCAGGAGGTTGGGGTGTGGTGGATGGTGTGGTGGCTGGTGCAGGCTGGATTGTAGGTGGTTGGGGGATGGTTCAGGCTCGAATGCAAGTGGAAGGGGGCTGGAATGCTAGTGGAAGGGGGCTGGTTGCAGGTGTTGGGGGGATGGTGTGGGCTGATTCAAAGGTAGAAGTGGGGGCTATTTCAGGCTGGAATGCTGGTGGCAGTGGGCTGAAATGAAGGTGGAAGGGGGCTGGTGTGGGTTGGATGTGGCTGGAGCAGGGCCAAATCACGGCATTACCGCGGCATGACTTCGATGTGTTGGCTCGGTCCAGCGACATCTGTGGGGCAGCATCTTTCAGCCAGGAGCGAAGGGAGCGGGAGGAGGCGGGGAAACATTCCGGCCATCACCCCGCTGGCAGAAATTGTGATTAGTCAGTCTCAACATTGATCACAAGACTCATGGAATACTATCACTGCGAACCTCCATGGGGTGTAGTCCTAGAGCAGGGCCAAATCACAGCATTACCGTTGCGTGACCACGGCATGACCGCGGCATGACCATGGCGTGTTGACCCATTCTAGCGACATCTGTGGGGCAGCATCTTCCAGCCAGGAGCGAAGGGAGCAGGAGGAGGCGGGGAAACATTCCGGTTGTCACCCTGATGACATAAATTGTGATTAGTCAGTCTCAACATTGATCACAAGACTCATGGAATACTATCACTACGAACTATATCGGGGTTTCGTCCTGGAGCAGGGCCAAATCACGGCATGATCGTGGCGTGACTGCGGCATGTTGGCCCGGTCCAGCGACATCCGCAGGACAGCATCTTCCAGCCATGAGCAAAGGGAGTGGGAGGAGGCGGGACAACATTTCGGTCATTGCCCCGCTGGCAGAAATTATGATTAGTCAGTCTCAACATTGATCACAAGACTCATGGAATACTATCACTATGAACTTTCGTGGGGTGTCATCCTGGAGCAAGGCCAAATCATGGTGTGACCGCGGCATGACCGCGGCGTGACCACGGCGTGACAGCGACGTGACCACGGCATGTTGGCCCAGTCCAATGACATCCGTGGGGCATCATCTTTTGTACAGAAGCTAAGGGAGCGGGAGGAGGCAGGGAAACATTCCGGTCGTCACCCCGCCGGTAGAAATTGTGATTAGTCAGTCTCAACATTGATCACAAGACTCATGGAATACTATCATTACAAACAGCTGCAGGGTGTCGTCTTGGAGTAGGGCCAAATCACGGTGTGACTGTGGTGTGTTGGCCCAGTTCAGTGACATATGCGGGGTAGCATCTTCTATCCAGGAGTGAAGGGAGTGGGAGGAGGTGGGGAAATATTCCTACCGTCGCCCCACCGGTAGATGATAGAATAGATCAACTATTTAATATGCTATAACAAGGGATCACCAGAGAAGGTTTTAGCGAGCGGCATAATGACACAATGTCTAAAAAGAAACAAAATGACCAAAAAGAATCATACACCCTACATAAACCATTTACAAATTCATTCACTTTTCTTAAACATGGAAATTTTATTTATAATATTAAAAGAGTGAAAAGGAAAGTGTCATGGTCAAGGAATATGCCTACTCAGGAAATGTCATTTGAGTTAAATGAGTATGATAAGACAATTTATATTATTCAAAGAAAAAAGAACTAACTAGCCAAAAAACAAACACCAACAAGAGGCATATGAAAGACTCAAACCAAATCTAAACATGATACAAATAACTATCACTACTCTTTGGCTTAGAAGAGAGTGCACCTCTGTTGGAAGGGGTTTATTATAAAATCATGGCATTGATTTATCACACAATTCATTTAATTATATTTAATATTTATTCTAAAACTCATTCATCACAAATCAAATGCAATAATTTAAGAAACTAGTTCAACATAACTATCACTGTGAGTTTTCGCAGACAGCGCACCTCCGTTGGAGGGGTTTTATTATAAAAACATTACTTTATTTATCAAATGAAACAATTATATTAAAGAACACTTATTCAAGATATGCAACTCAATATAATTAAGTAGAATTAATAAAGAATCTAAATTCAATTTAAATTATTCTTGAATTAAAGAGTCTAGAAGAGGGATCCTACCTCAAGGTGGAACCAAACCATCAACTTCGGCTCTTGGAGTTTTCTAACTAAAATTTGATGCTCCGCCATTGGGTATACACACCTTCACACACATGCAAGGACACCTAGCCCCTATGTACACACCCGTATGGCCATGATAATGTGCAAGGGGATCCTTGCACATATGCTTATATGCATATACCAGTCTCCACTCACCTGCGTATGCATTTATATATATATACATGGGCACACATAGCCCCATACATACATAATCACTTCCATGGTTGACTATACACGTAACGGGGGGAACCCACATACATATACTTTCTTACCTATGAACACACAGGCAAGTCGCCGTTAACTTGGTTATTCGAAACAAACAAGCGGGGATCAACGCACTACACAAAGGATATTAGGAACATTAAAACACATAAAGGATTCTACATAACCAATAAGAAACCAACCAACATCATTAAAGCCTTACCTCGATTGGGAGAACCAAATCCACCCGAACCAACATGAAATGAACCAACTCCCTAAAAAAACAAAATATGGAGTCAAAAACACTGAAATCCCCAAATACATGAGGTGCGAGACAAGTAGTAACCATATAATATTACCTTAGATCAAAGCCGGCAGACTGAATCAATCTGAACCCCATTTTCCCCCCTTCGCAGAATATAATTACCCTTTGTCCACATAAAGAAGTAAAAGACCTAAGTGGCCAATGTGATAAAGAAAATAAAATAAAAACAAAACTAAAACATACCAGTCTCCTATGAATATACATGTCACCACCCAATATATAAGAACCACAATTCTCCATGGGTCAAATCATGTTCCTGTAAGCAAGGGGAAATAAATCCATGTTTCAAAATGATACTATCAAATAGTACATTCATATTAATTAACAATTATTCTCCCCCCTTCCCTATAGACCTCCCCCATTCCCTACAGACCTCCCCCTCTCTCCCCACCCACAACTCCCCCACCCTGCACCAGCACCCCCCCATCCTCTGTACACCTCCCCTGCCCCACCCCCCCCAGCCCCACCCCCTGCACCCTTCCCCCTACACCCCTCCCCCTAGACACCCCCCAACTCCTTCCTGGATAGACCCCCACCCCCAAACAGTCCCCCCAACACCTTCCTGGACAGACCCCCCCCCTCCCCTTGGGCACCCACACCCCTTCCTAGATAGCCCCCCTCCTAGATAGACCCCCCCCCCAACTAAGTTCTAAATTTTAGTAACCTGGGTGTGGGATATGAATTTTGACCTAGATAGTTTTTATCCCCTCATGCATTATTTTACTTCAAGATATAGTATTTCCAATAAGTGAAAAACTTTGTTCAATCACACAACGATACCTAGATCTATCATTGATGTTGTCTTACACCACGGAGACATATCCACACACACTCTCCTTTGAGATACCAAGTGCTATCAAATTCACATTAAACACATCGGCTTACAACTATATGGGTGACCCTAAACTAAATCCCCCAATGACCTACTATCACCACCTCCTTGGAGATCATCCACATAAATAGAAACATTCTCAATATTCAGCTCACCACCTCACTCTATCATTTCAATGGACCCCACATATAACCACAATGTGAATTCTCATACACCAATTCATTCCCCTCAAGCCATTATTATACTACTCATTACTATAAAATAGTGATTCCCCCATGAGTCAAGGACCTCCAGGCCTGGACACACATTCCATCACATTTTTCCCATTCTTGCAGCCTTCAAAACACCATCAACTGTCTTATTCCTATATATAATATTTATCTTTTTTTATATCATATTGATCTTCCTCAACATCATCATAAGAATATTTTTATTTCTCCTAATTCTATTTAATATTTAGATCTGCAATCAATTTTGGTACCAATATAAATGGCCTTACCTCTTCCACAGATTTCTTTGTTTTACCAGAAGATCTGGTAGCCAAGGGAATCGATAAATTTGAATAATAATTATGATGCATTATTATTTTCCCTTTACTGACTGGATAATTCCATGACTCACAGACGTATTTCTTTCAATTCCTTAAGCCAAACCCAAATGTAATTATCACATGAGGATCCAACTCATAGTCTAAAGTAAATTTGGAATCTGCTTATTTATCACTCGGATCTGGTTCTGCTTATATTTTTGAACCGACTTGCTTCCTTTTTCACCTAGGAATGACTATCTTCCACCCTTAATGATCTTTATCACCCTCAAAATTTTCATTAAAATATTTTAAATGGTTGTGAATATGAATTGAGTTGGGGGGGGGGGGGGGCTCACATCTCAAAAGACAACTACATTTCAGAATCACTAGTATTTGAACCATAAAATGTCTGAGGATTCAGTTCTACCACATTTTTTCCCAAAAAAACTATAATAATACTATAAACACCAACATAGAATTTTGAAATATGAACTGGATCTAATGTAATCGGACTATAGTCATTCAAAATTCCGAAAGTAGTGATTATAACAACACCATCATCAAGCTCCTTCCCTTTACACCCATTTATAGAAGTTGTGGATTGGGAATAGGTGGATATAGAAGTGGAAGAGCTTGTCTCTACCTCTCCCATGACTTGCATATCCCACTTGGATCTTTCCAAGCCTTTCCTCAAACTAACAAAGATATATGTGACCCTTAGTTCTAGTTGTAGTGACCTCACCCCTTCCAGTGAGAATCATTTATTATGCTGCCTTTGATTTATGAGTTACCTATTGAGAGGCCTACATGATGTTAAACTTTCTCTCCATGTTGTCAGTTGGATATATCATAACCTATGTGTCTACATGATGAATAGAAGTCATCCCAAGATTCATAGCAGACCTTCTGCTTCCAACAAATCTCCCCTTCGATATCAATGCAGATAAAATCCATTTGTACCTTTGATACATCGACCTCAACACATGTTTTAGGAGAAACAAGGTGGAATAATGTTATGGTGTGATTATTAGTATAGAAGAAGTGGCCCAACATATTACCAATCAATTTAAGAATCACCAAATTCTGAAATGGGGGATGTAGGATAGGGACGGAAATCCAAATCACCATGGAGGGAAGATCCTATTTTAGGTGGAACTTGAAAAACCAATAGAAAATAGAGAAGTTTAAGGTAGTGATAGCATGTGGAGAATTAAATCTGGCAGAGATAAGGGAATATTCATTTGAAAAATGAATCAAAAATTTCCACAGATCCATAATCCCTATAATCACCCATTCAAGAAAACCACATTAATAAAAAAATAAACCTATCAAAGTATTCCATCGAGGGGAGACTCTTTCCGAAGTGAGCCACTAATGTGAGATTTAATAGCGAAGAAGAATTTAAAAAATATAGGGGGAAATTGAAATCTTAATAATTTCATCATCTCATGATAGAATTTTAGGGCTAATTTCAATTTTGGGAAGTTGGGAAAAAGGCTAGGGTTGATGAAGGGGGATAATGGTCAGAACTATGAATCCGAAGAAGTTGGGTTGAATCCTCACCCCCCCAGGAGAGGGGGGACCAGAGGGGAATCCATACAGCCTACAACATTATCAAAGGAAGACACATGATTGGAATAGGTCTATCCTTATATGTAGACACACATAAGAGATCAGTCAAAATAATTTCATCAAAAACTCATATTAGTGCTTGCTCCCCAATAATCCTAACATCTCACCTATTCCAAGTCTAATCAGACAACCACCCATCAAATAACATCTTCTCAAACCCTGAGTGTATACTTGTACTCTATCCATCCAAGATCAGACCATTTAGGATCATAATCATCTACCTCATTAGGATTCATACCCAAAAACAGTCGGGCCAAGTATCCTACCAATCCTTCCCTTTGAAATCCAAACCTCAATACTAAAACGCCTAAAGTGATTTTCATCATGGAAGCTTAAAGAATCCCCATTCCTATACCACATACTCGATAGTACCTATAATGCACCAATATCATAATTTAAATCATCTACCCATGATTTTGTCTCTAAAGGAACTAACAATCCCAGGATAACGCCTCTATTAGGTTACTATCATATACCATATCTCATCTCAAGCATAATACCTGAATAACCAATATCTTGAGTCATATCTCAAGGGAATTATACCCTCCCACCTATCTCAATAACCACATATCACATAGGTCAAATCTCATAGGGAAACATCTATTTTTCCCATTTGAAATATCTTGATGCAACTAATGTTCAAACACCCACTCTAAATTTATCAAATATATGCATATCGGGAATTACATGAAAATCACCATCCTACTAGGGAAATAATCCTAAATTAAGGTTCTACTATTATCCCCAATCCTCACCTCATCCCAATTTTCAATATCATCCAAGATATCTCAATCAATCTTGAAACTATAGGCTTCTTCCTAACCTGAACCTACGATTAGTGAATTATTCTCAGGTACCCAAGCATCATGGCCACCCAAGAAGTGTTTGAGTAAAACAAAGTAAAGAACCACCAATGGGGTAATATGAATAACTAGTAAATATAGTGTATGGGTAGATTATATGCTCAGTTGAATAGATAAATAAACTGTGGAAGCATAAATAAATACCCATCATTGATCCTTGGGCTATAACGTGACACTCAGTATTGGTTATACCTGATTTGGTTAGTGTCAGGGTTTTTTTAGAATGTCACATGATCATTTCCACTAGTACGGAGCGCAATATAAATGTATTATATGGTGAAATCATTGATTCCTTGGAAGTAATTCTAGTAAATCTAATTGTATCAAGCCCGTTCTTAATTCCAAGGAGTGTGTTCTAAGAAATCTTGTAGTGTCGAGATTATAGAAGATTCCTAGGGGGATAGGCCTAGGAAATCCTGTCGTATCATCAATAGAATCGATTCCTTGGGGGATAACCCTAGGTAATCATATCGACCCAAATATGGAATCCCAATATCCTCGGAATTCTATATAAACCAAAATATTGAATATAAGGGGATTTTCCAAGGCATTCATATCATATCAGGATCAACAGTTAGAGCCTAGGAGCACATCCTAGGCATACTATTTTGATCAAACAGATGAATCCTAGGTAACCTCTTGGGTATTCCACTTAAATCCTTGAGGGTAGTGTGTCCCTCCCATAATATCTCATATAACACATTATATACAGGTTTTCAATCTTCTCAAACTCATCTAAAAAAACAAGGGTTTCCCTCTCAAGCACATGACCTATCATTATCACTAATGCCATATATGGCTCACACATAATTGGTTTGGGTTCCAAAGTGACACCCATAATCATCTATAATCCTTATTTCATGCACCCCCACAAGGGTCAAAATCACTGAGGCACCCTCATGGGTTCCCTAGGTTACATTATAGCATGAACACCCTCTGTGGATTCCTTTATCAAATTCACATCTATCATGTCAACACCCACAAGGAATCACATCCCTCTAAATAGTCATAAAAATCTCACGATCTAACTATACTCATAAGAAAATCCTTATTTGTATAGGTCTAAAGAGATGCAAACTTTCCCATATCACTTTCCAAGTCACACTATGTCGTTCCACTCACCAAACCTATCATCAATTTAGCTAAATTATACCCACCAAGGTATTTAAACCTCATTAGGGGAGGAACACCTTCACGCACTCATATCTACTAGCATGAAGGTTTTAAGGCATATTAAGGATATTTCACGGACTACTAGGTATAATAACTATATCTCATCACATCCCTCCACTTGAATATCACTATAAGGTCCACTACACTTATATAATTCACTTTATTTTATATACACCCCATATGGGGTTCATGTTTTTCAAGGCATACAATTATACTTATAATCTTAGACATCTATGGTCGAGATATATAGCCAGTGCAAAATGGTCCATCATGGACCTTGGCACTTTCCACATTTAATTCAAATGAATTCCATTATAATTAAACTAATTAATTAATTTATAAAGGTTAATCTCTTGAGTTGGTGAAACTGCACACATCACATTTTACATAAATCATGTATAAACCAAAGGGTTATGCCCAAGAAACCACTGACCTTAATTGAAGTTATTTCCTTTAAAGAAGTTTTACCACCTTCTAAGCTTGTATAAGATATAGCATCAACTAAGGCTCCTAACCTGGCCCCAAAATTAAAAATAATCAATTATAACATTTTATAATTAATTATCTTATCCAATTAAATTAATTATAATTAATTTCATAATTTTAAACAAAAAGACATAAATGCTTAATCAATCACTAGGATGCCTCAATGCACCCAAACCATGAACAAAAACACATGGAGGTTCCATGGAATACACCCGATACTGTCATGGGAAAATCCAAATAAATGGTACCTATTTAATAGGCGATTTTAATAAATTTATCTGAAAACCATAAATAAAATCATCAGGTGACTTACCTTTGATGAAACATTATTAAATATCATACAACTGTTATCTCAAGACATATTTTATCTACACCAAGAAAAATCCCCATCATGTGGGACAATTTCCACCATCCTTTGGTGGAAATTTCCAATAAACCCCAACATAAATCTTCTAAAATTATATACTACGGATGGAAACCAAAACAAAAGGAAAGGGATGGAATAAATCACTCAAAAATAAAATTAGGCTCCATTCATGTCATGAACAGGGGTTTCATGGAACAATTTCTCTTTCACCTGAGCAGTTGTCGTGAATGAGTAACCACAGAAATATTCGCAGAAATTGTAGGGGCTGGCTCGTGTGGATCTCACTCATGGAAGGTCTCAGTTTATCCGATTCACTGATTGGAGGAGGAACGCGTGATGAAGGGGGTGGATTAGGAGAGGGACGCTCGATGAAGGGGGTGGGAGGAATCGCGTGAGGGTGGGGTGAACCAAGTGGAGAATCCGGAGAAGATTGGCTGAGGGGGAATTGACCAGTTGGTGATAAGGAAGAATGGTTTCATGGGAGGGAGATGAGTTGCGATGGAGTTAAAACCAATTGAGGAGTTTTTTCCATGGGAAACATTTATTCGTAGGTTTATCTATTCTAAAGCCATTGTTTTCAAATAATCGTGGCTATATTTTAATCTATATCCATAGACCAATTAAACCGTGGCTATAGGTACGTGGCTAATAGATCATTTTTCTAGTAGTGTAAGGCCTCAACCAAGACCAAATATTTTTTGTCTCATGAGACCTATCGATTCATCAAGGGGATATAAAGAGCCCCTCCCATCACTTAATATGTCCAATAAATTCCTCATATGAAAAGGGTGAAACATAAACAACATAAACAATCGTATTGAAAAACTAGAATATGAAATGTGAATAATTTAACCATAAATCATGAATGGTATCAAATAGCACATCCAAAATCAAACTGATCATAAACCCTTCAACAACATATGGTAGATGGTATCATAATATATAATCCTCAATTAAGTAAAATATTCAATAAAGGTATATGAAATAGATGAAAATACCATTGAAAATTTCTTGAGGAAAATAATCTTTAAACATTCCAATGTGTCCCCTACCACTTTGAAACATTTAAATCATAATCCCTATTAAGGAATCATTAAATTAAACTTGTAATATAATGAGAATAATAAGACTCATGATATGATATATCAAAGGGAAGTATATACACCACACATATAGGTAATAAGTGGTGAACAAGTCATATATCTCACAGAAGTAAAAGTGAGACTAAAAAACCCTTTTTTACTTTGGAAAGAAGATCTCTTTTAAAAAATCATTTGTATTTTTCATAAAATAATATTGTAGAAATTTTTATACCATAAAATAAATGTTAAGTAAATTTAAATTATATTTGAGTCATAAATGATGTTCTACTGAAGTGAAATCATGTAAAAATATTTTTTAAGAACCTTTAGAAATAAAATATTTCAGTGCGGTTTAAGGAAAATATTAAAGAGATTTTAAAGAGGAGAGGAATGTTTGTTTTCATAAAACCAGAAATAAACCAAGATATTTTTTCATGATAAAATTTATTATTTTATAAAAATAATGATGGAATAAAACATATTATATAGTTCACTTGAAAATGGGTAAGAATTCAGGAAGTTCCCTTTAATCCGGATTACATATTGGGGAAAAGGGAACCATATTAAAACATGTACATCACTATAAAAGAAGGATAAAATGATATAGATACATGATTTTATAACATATACATAGTATTTAGAAGAATTACATAAAAATAAATAATAATTACATTGGGGTAGAGAGATAGAAAGCGTAACCCGAATGAAAAATGGAGGTTCGGGAAGAAACCCTTACCTTATGTCTAAATGTGTTCTGCACTTGACCTTAATGTCCTAGATAATCAAATAAAATCAATTAATTAATAAATTAAGAACCTGTTATACATGTATTTGATCCATTATAGTTTTATTAAGTTCATTTATGGACTTATTTATGAGTTATAGAGTTTAATTTCATTGTTCAGTAGCATTCATTTTCTTGGTTTTCATGATGGGTTTTCTTGTTTATAAGTAATGAGGTTCATGTAAAATGGGTATAATTATCCATAATTGGAATTATATATTATTAATTAACATAAATAAGTGGAATTAGTTTTATATTTTTTCCCAGATATGAGGATGAATCATTATATAACTTGTTAATGATGATCGTTTAGATTAATTTTAGCGGTTTTAGATCACAACAAACTCATTTTATTTTACCATTTAGTATTATGTAAATATATTAATTACAAAAAATAAAAAGGTTTGTAATATAAATTTTACAATATGTTTCAACCATTAGTTTTTTTTTATCAATATCTGTTGGGCAAAAATCCCTCAAGGAATCATTGAAGCATTTTTGAGGTGATTGTGTTTGTTGACAAAGTGGACATCTGAGTGGTGATTGTTGACAAAGCAAAACAATGACATACAAATTTGTTGAAAAAAAGGATTTCATGATGGAATTTCTAGTTCAAGAGCTGAGGTCAACGATCCATGTTTGATTCAAGAATGTTGACAAAATGAATGGATGGTCTGGAGGCGGTACAAAAGAACAAATACAAGGTGGCGCCGTTTTCCAGTGTTTGCCAAATTTTTGGGCCAGAAAATCAACAAATGAAGAAAAGTGTTCTTGGAAAAGGGACTTGCGCGCCGAGGACTTGGAGTATAGAAAACTTGCGCACCATATGTTTTTCAATATCAGAAGATCAAAATATGGCTAAGGAAACAGGTTCGCGCAAGTATGGGAGTTGGTCGCGCAAGTGTCTAAGAGGACAGAAGACTTGCGTGCCGAGACTGGGTCATGCAGGTGACTTGCGTGCCATCATGCAGGGTGGTCAATTTGCCTATAAATACTGGACCAACCCTCTTTATTCTTAACTGGAGTTCAACACTTTGAGAAATCAGAGCTCCCGTCACGCAGGTGTGGTGGTCGTGCAAGTGGTGTGTGTGGTCGCGCAGGTGGGACTTGCGCGCCAGGGTGATAGTTGTGCGCCAAAGTTTGAAGCTGTGCGCCAGTGTAGAGTTGCGCGCCAATATTGGATTTGGAATAAAATGAAGTGAGTCACGTAGGTTTGGAGTTGAGGAAGCTTGAGTCGTGCAATTGTATGAGGAGTACTTGCACACCCATTGAGACTTGCGTGCCGATACTTGCGCGCTGAGATAGACTTGTGCGCCAAGTAAGGTTTATTTCTAGCAGTGTTTTTTGGGTGGCGTGGAAGTTGGAAGTTTTCCCGATACCTTCGGTGAAAAGAGATATTCATCTACGGGTGAAAGTTTCACTTCAATAGAGCATCTACATAAAGAGGAAGATTCATTCATTCATTAAAATGAAGATACCTGCAGGTCTATAAACTATGAGTGGATCCTTTCTAGAGCAGTGGGAGAAGGAAGAGGAAGAAGGTGATCCTCTCCACCGGCAGTGAGCCATAGAGAGAGAAACAGGGAGTGACCCTTGGGAAAGCAGTGAGCTGACCCTAAACATTGTAAAGGCAGTGAGCCTGGGCATAGAAGTGATCTAGCCCAAACATTGTAATCCACAACTAGTGAAGATTAGTGGAATTTGGTACGATCGAAAACTTGTCGGTGTATGCTCCTTGGACGTAGCCCTTTGCGGTGAACCAAGTAAAATTGATGTGTCCTCTGCATACTCTACTTTCTATTTACTTTGTGCAACAGGAAAGAGAGAGAAGAGTGTTTTGCTTAACAGCGAAACAACATCAAAACAGGATTTTAGTTTAAATTTGTCATACCCTGATTCACCCCCCCCCCCCCCTCTCAGGGTATTCAGCCTTGGGGACCTAACAATATCTTTGAAGATGGTGAACAGGAATGAAAACTTTTTGTCCTTGAAGGCGATGAAACAACACCTCACAGATGACATTTCCATTTTTAGAATAAATGGGAGAGGGGAAGGGGGTGATGATGGATTATTAAATTAGAATAATAGTATAAAATTATATTTAAGGTAATGGATTTATCATTCTATTTGTATGAGGGTAGTTGAGGAGAGAATAAAAAAATAAAATAACTTGAAAATAATTTAAAAGAAAATGAAAGAGGTTTTTACCTCTTGATTTTCTCCTCCTTGAGAACCTCCTTAGGGAAAAGGTTTTGGTATTTTGATGAGACCAAGACTTCTTGGACGTAGGTTATGGGATTGGTAAGATTATTGTGTAGAAATTTGACAAGGCTCAAATCTTGGAAGGTGTGAGGAGAAGGGGTGGGAAGGGGTAGTATTTATAGTGAAGGAGAGGGGTTTTTCTTGAATATTTTGTTCATTTGTTTATTATTTTGGCTCAATATTATGAATAGTTTGATAATTATAATAAAATATATTAAAATAATGAAGTAAGGTTTGATATTGTGGGCTTACCTCATCCATACATCATCTATGAATCAATAATTCATGTATTTAACATTTATTGTAAATTATTGTATTTTACTTTTCGCCAAAAATTAAAGTTTTTTAGGAAAATACCAAAAATTTACCCTAACCATTTTTAAATGTGTATAATTCAAAAAAAAATAATTTTATAAAAATAATTTTCTAAATATGATAATTTTAATTTTTAATTAAAATCATCATTTATTCAAAAAATACATATTTTAAATTTATAACCGATTTTATGACACTTTCAATAATTAACTAAGGTATCATAAATATATCCTAAAATCATAAGACAAAAAAATTAATTTATGAATACATTTTATGTAAGTAAATTTTTTTCTAAATTACTTTATTAATTATAAAATTGTAATGAAATATTTATGACTTACAAAAATACCAACACTTAATTAATAATTTCTAAAATATTTATTTACTTATACTATGATATAATTAAATCATAATTTCATTTATAAGATTCATAAATTTTATTTCTACTTTCATAGGTGAGGTTATAATTCTAATGTTCATATTATTATTCCTAAAGGTCACATTGTTATTCTAACGGTCACATTACTATTCATCAAAAATTAAACTTATCAGAAAAATAAGAAAAAATTTAAAAAAGTAAATTTTGATATTACACTTTAAAAAATAGTATTTATTTTTTCAAATATAATTTTTTTAAGTATAAAAATTAAAATTTAAAACAAGTTCTCTATTAAAATGTGGAAAACTCGTGTTTAAAAAAATATATCCTTTTATGTGTAAAATTAGATTTACTCTTATCTTATGCCTCTAAAAAAGTTTTGGATGTCTGTAAAAAAAAATTATTGAATATATAATATATAAATTTCATTCATATATTTCACTAATTTGTGATTAATTTAATTTATTAATATAAAATTTCATTGTGGTCATGAAATGGTTTTTATAAAAATACATCATTTATGTTCAATTGGTTTTCATTTCTAATTAATTGGTAACCAATGAGTTAATTTTATATACATTTGTATTATATATTTAATCATAATTTACTTAATATTATTCATTACCACCATTCCCAATATATATGAGATAACTATAATATTTAAATCATTTGTTAAGATGGTAAGTTGTCGAAGAAGTTAAATTAAAAAAAAAGATTACTGTAAAATCTTGGGGTGTTACATTCTCTCCTCATTCAATAAATTGCATCATTGAAATTTGAAATTTTACTTGAAAATCAAAGATTGATACTTTAAAATTCCTTTCTGGGAAACCCACATTGGAAATAGGGTTAATAAAACTTCCTCTTAAAAGAGGTAAAGTGAAATGAGAAGGTCACCAAAAAACTAAGATTTGAAAACAGGAGAACAGTCGTGAAGATATAGACATGGAAGAGGAATATAACTATCATGTTCTGATGGAGAGTGATAGAAAACATGGTTATTAGAAATTCTACAATCATAAAATCATAAATTTGTGATAGGTTAAATGACCACTGATCTCTTAGTAGGCAAAGTTAATGGATAATGTTTTATTTTCAAAATATTTTTCCCCAAGTTGTGGGATTTCTTTACTACATAGACAAGAAATTAAGAAATTAAACTTTCTTTATTAGTTTTAATGTCATAGGAATAATCTCATCCTTTGGTTGTGCTTTGTCATGACCCGTCCCCTGGGGCCCATGCCGTTACTACCCCAAGCCTTCCTTCCATAGGCCAGGGGCTGGCGACTAGCATCAAAAGGCGTATTCCCTAAAACTGGGAAGGCATTGCCTTTAAAACCTATAAACACACTCAACCAAGCACACAAAAAGATACAAACACAAGTAAACTGTATAGGAAAAAAGAGTGCTGAAAGTAAGAGGGGCCGGAATACAAGCCCACCAGTAAAGGTACAAGTACAACTGAAATACAATACAACTGAAGAAATAGAAAGACAGCTACTAGGTTGTCCTCCGAGGTTCCTACCTGAAGGGTATGTACATATTGCCTCCTCAGTACTCCACATCCACCCATCTCCTCTGTGTACCGACACGCCGTATGGTCCACCTCCGGGTATTGTCCAGTCCTGGTACCCTCGTCCTCAGTCAGCGTTGTCAATCGTCTGCACGAAACACAACAAGGTGCAGGCATAGACCGTGCAGGGGTGAGTATAATGATACTCAGTAGGGACCCTGATACCCTCAAGGTCTCAAAAAATCCATAAAGGATAAACCACAAGGCATGAAATCAACTGACAACCCTACCTAGGTATATTCTCATACATATACCTAAGTTATCAAGTATACTCATCTCAATCATGATGAAACACAAGTTATAACTCAAAAGATCCAAGCTCAACTATTCCACAAAGGAATAATTACCACGAAGGTAAGTACCACAAGGTATAGACTCAGCCCACACTATGTTTTATTCTAGGGGTATTAATAAGTAACACCTCCAGTCACATCGTCGAACACCTTGGTTGTTGGAGAAACCCTCCTCTATCGAGTATAGTGGGTCTGTCGCGTCACACAGAGGTGCTTCCCACTAACCTTGGACTGCTGAGGTACTCCTCCTGTCGAGAATCGTGGGTCTGCCACATCACACAGAGGCGCTCCCCACTGTGGGTCTGTTGCGTCACACAGAAGTGCTCCCCCGCGTGACTTGCTAAAGTACTCCTCCTGTCAAGTACAGTGGGTTTGCCGCGTCATATAGAGGTGCTCCCCCTTCTGGCATGCTGAGGTACTCCTCCAATCGAGTACCTTGGGTCTGCCACATCACACAGAGGCACTCCCCACTGTGGGTTTGCCGCATCACACAGAGGCTCTCCCCACATGTCCCGTCAAGTCACTCTAAGTCGAAACGGTCAGCAATCATCAAGTCTCAGCCAGTCGCAGGGTTCCATGTGTATCACGCTTGGGAAATCTACTCCCCAAGCCATAGTTCAATACTCCAATTGCCACATAGTCCCAAAAATATGTATCACAAAGGTTCTTCATGTCATAGGGGTCTCAACACAATAGACGGTGCGTCAATTGGACGCTCGATCTGTAAGTTAGTAGCCATTTAGTCCCGAGGACCCGGTTGGATTCATGCTGGATCCAACCCAATCCTACCCCAACTTTATCCAAAACTCTAGTGGGGTATACCAAAGGGACCGTCTCACTCCAAGGTTTTCAGTTCTGCAGACGGTTCATCAAACAGACACCCAGTACCAAAGTTATGGCTAAAAGAGCATAAATGGGTCGAAGTGGATCTGGGTCCAATCTGACTCGGTCGGACCGACCAGGAATGACTTGGCCTGGGCCGACCTGGTTTGGGTCAACCTAGCCCGACCGGCTGGGTCTGGCCCGGCCTGGGTGGCACGGTGTGGCCACGGGGTGGTGCAAAGCAGCACGGAGGCCGTGAGGGACACGAGGGGCCGTAGAGGCCACGAGGGCCATGGAGGCCACGATTCAGTGGAGGCCACAGGGGTCGCAGAGGTCGTAGAGGTTGCAGGGCAGCGGTGGCTGTGGGGGCTGCGGAGGCCGTGGGGGCTGTGGGGTGGCGGAGGCTGCGAGGCGGTGAAGGCCGCGGGGGGCCGCAGGGAAGTGTGAGGCGACGTGGAGCCCGCAGTCTGATGGGGCGGCCGCGGTGCGGCGGTCCTCCGCAGTAGGCCAGATGGCCAACCGTCCTCTCTACATGGTGTGGTCGCGCGTCGTGCCTTCACCGGTGGCCAGTTCGGTTGGTCTCTCTTCGTTCGTCGTCGTGGCACAAAATTTGTCTTCTTCCATCACGAAGAACACACCAACAATGAAGAATGGTGGAGGGGTTAGGCTATGTTTGTTTGGCTCGCACCCTCCGCGTTAGAGTAGTAGCAAGCAGCTCAAGAAAAACCTTGAATTAATAACTTCAAACTCTACAACCCTCAACAATGATTATTCCCAAACCTATAGAAAAAGAAATCATCTGTGGATCAACTAGTTAGAGAATTGATCTGCTTTCTTTATTTAGAAGGGAAGAACATGGTAATACATAATCACACATAATAAAAACCCTACATTGGAGATTTGTTGACGGAGGTTGCGAGGAAGGAGATGATGTCGTTGGGGATAGATGGACGTCGGTGACGTCGGCATTTCCTTGATCATCAGTTTGTTTTAGTTGAAGATGTTCCCCATTGGTGAGAGAGTTCTTTGTTGGGGAGTGCATTCTTCATTGGATAACAGGTTCTTCGTTGGAGAGAATAATCCTATAATAGTTCTCCTCTTCCAATTCCAACAAAATATTAAATAGCCAACTTGTTAATTTAAGTTTATCAAAATAAATTAATTTGGCACAAAACATTTGGTATAATTAATGTACAGCGTTGGTACCATTAATTAGCTCATTTAATTGGCCCAAGTAAATGGATTTGTGTTGGAAAAATTATAGTTGGAGGAGTAGAGAGGTTTTCTCTCATTAAATGGGTTCGGGTGGTCCCCGCCTCTCAATTCAAAATGGGGGTTAGTTCAGGTGGTACCTACCTCTTAACATCCACATGGGAGGTTTAGGAACGGGTGGTCCCCAACACCATAACCCATGTTGAGGGGTTTCAGAAATAAAAATGTTAGAAATTTTTATTTTATTTTTTTCTTTCACGAAAAGAACAAAAATTATCTTTCACTCTCGACCCACTCCGATCGAGGTGAAGGTCTCATTAAGCGAATATCGGCGCTGCAAGTTCATCGGTGCCCTCAGATTTGAATTCCGAGCATCAGTTCAAAATTTATAAAAACCCTCTCACACGTTTACTGAACTTACCCAAAAAAATTTTTTAGAAATTCATTTCGGGTACACTGGGCCTCAAAATTAGACACCGTCAATTTTCACGAACTCATAGAATGCTCATATATTTAAAAAAATTACATGGAAATCCCGGGTCTTTATATTCTCCCCACCTTAGGGCTTTGCATCCCCGTAATCCACAACTCAAACTAAGGGAACAAGTGGGGAAACTGAGCATTCATCTGAGCCTCTTATTTTCATGTGCTCTCTTGGAGGTTCCCGTACTACTAGTGAATGCACACTAGAGGTATCGACCACCCATGAAGGACCTGCTCCTGTTGATCCTCAATCTCCACTAGAACCTCCAAAAACGTCACCCCATCATCGACATCTAGATCGCTGTGGTCATTCATGTGATAAGGGTCATGCACGTATCTACTTAGCTGGGATACATGGAAGACGTTATACACCCGGTGCAACTGAGGGGGAAGTTCTAGGTGGTAAGCCACCTCGCCAACTCTTCTGAGGACCTGGAAGGGTCCAATGAACCTCAGAGATAACTTTTTGTCTCAGCCAAATTTCCACAAACCTTGTTGAGGTGAGACTCATAGAAAGATGTGGTCACCATCCTCGAACTCCATAGGTCTCCATCTGCTGTTGGCATAAGAATTCTACCTACTTTGTGTAGTCTTCATCCACTCCTAGATGATTTGAACCGTCTCTGTGGTAGCCCGTACCATCTCTGGTCCCACTAGTGTTGACTCCCCTGGGTCAGTCCAGCACAAAGGTGATCTGCAAGGTCACCCGTACAACACCTCAAAAGGTTCCATCCCAATGGTGGAGTGATATCTATTATTGTATGAAAACTCCACCAAAGGAAATTGATCCTCCCAACTGTGACTGAAGTCGAGGACGCAAGCACGCAACTTGTCCTCGAGGTTTCGAATGGTCCGGTCAGTCTAGCCATCCGTCTGAGGATGGAAGGCAGTTCTCAAACAAAGCTACATCCCGAATGCCTCCTTCAACCCCTTCCATAGCTGGGAAGTAAAATGAGCATCATGATCAGAGAAAATCGTAGAGGGTACTCCATGTAGCCACACAGTATCCTGCACATAGAGGTATCCCAAGCTCTCTACTGAACTCTGGTCTCTGATCGGTAGGAAGTGGGCCGACTTGGTGAGTCGGTCGACGATCACCCAGATGGATTCATGACCTCTGGATGTATGTGGAAGTCTTGTCATGAAGTCCATGGATATCCTATTCCACTTCCACTCTAGGACCTCTAAAGGCTGAACTAAGCCTGCTGGTACCTGATGCTCTGCCTTCACTTGCTGGCAATTGAGGCACTGAGAGACAAACATGGCTACTGTTTTCATCATTCCCAGCCACCAGTGATGTCGTCGGAGGTCCTGGTACATATTCTCCACTCCTTGTTGTACCACTGGATGGGATGTGTGGAACTCCCTCAATACTTCCTCCTGAAGTGATATTGGTACCATGGTACATCCTCTAAAGAGGATGACGAGATCCCCACCTTCATAAAATCCACCAGGTGCTTGTCCCATGGAAATATGAGCACATTAAGCCTCAGAGTCTGTTTTCCCACACTACGCCTCCCTGAATCACTAAAGAAGTGGGTGAGTGACTGTAAAAGACTGAAGAAAATATGATCCATCTTGATCAACAAAGGATATCTAAAAAGCGCCCAGCTACTCCGTTGCCTCGCCTAGCAACTGTATGTTGGTCATTCGTTTCACCGAAGGTATGTTATCGGTATCCCAAATTGATATTACCCACTCTTAAACTTAGTATAGTTCAAGTGCGGGGTCTATCCACATGGAACTTGGTAAGTGTGTGAATCCAATTGAGTTTGAATTAATTCAGTGATTTATACTGAATTTAGAGTGGATTTTCTTCGTTGGGATTATTAAAGTTGTTTTGTTTCTTTAAATAATATTCAACAGTTTACGATAAAACAACAGGTGAATTTTTTATGTATTTAGCAGGAAAAAAACTGTGTTGTGGCTACGGAGATTATGGAGATTTAATACGGATTCCTTATATGGTTGTGTTTTTCATGTTAATTCAACATTCTGGATCTTATTAATGACAAGATTACCTTGGTCCAGTTGATTTTGTCTTCGAATTGAAGAAACTTTACTCCTTGGTCCAATAGCCAGTGTTTCACTATTCCTACTTTTAGTTTAGTCCATTTTAGAATCGATGAATTCTTTCAATGATCATGAAAGCATTCACCGTTATTCTTATTTTAAGTCCCTAAGAATTCTTCCCTTGGTTCGGATCAAAATTCTCAGTAATATTCAGTAATAGTTAAAGAAGAATAAGAAAAATTTAGAAGAACGAACACAACCTTACAAATCAAACCAACATACAAAATTCCTTCATCTTCCACAGCCCCAACACAAGGGGTTTTTAGTTACACATATAAGACATAATGAAAATAACACATTCGATACCTGAAGTGGTCATCGGATAAGCTTCGAGGAGAGGTGTCGGATGATGGAATGGTGGAGTAGCGGTACAATAGTGGCTCGGTAATAGAGTAGCAAAAGTTCCCCTCTCTTCAAGTGTTCTGGCTCTCTGTGGTCCAGAGGACAAGGCCTCTATTTATAGAAAAATAAAGTACATGGCGTGTATAAAAGTACACGCCGTGTAGTCTTGTCAACTTGATTTTGCTGTGGTTTTTCTTCGGTAGGTGGCCAGCCACACCGTCTATGACTCACACAGCATCGGTAGCTGGTTGGTGGCCAGTACACAGCGTGTATCGCCTCCACACACAGCGTGTAATCCCTAGCAAGCACCACCAACCGCATCTAGAAGCCGGTACACGTCATGTATTTGTAATCCACACGGTGCGTAGTCTCTGGCTGGTGACTTGGGCGTGTACTCCCCCTTTTGATCTGTGTCCCCATCTGAATATACATGGTGTGTATAAAGGTACATGCCGTGTAGTTGCAAAATTTTCATAGACTTCCCTCGATTTGTGTGTTTTGGCCAGAAATCTCCTGAAAATAAACAGAATCACCAAAATCAAAGAATATGTTCATGAAACAATAGATATTTTCTGAAAACATGTTTTTATTTTCAATAATATGTATGAAAATGTATACACAAATCAGGTGCATCAAACTCCCCCACACTTAGTCATTTGCTTGCCCTCAAGAAAAATCTAAACATCTAATTAAAAGAGTCTATATTTTTAAAAGGAAGGCATTCAATTAATCAAAATTATAAATGATACAGTTACTGAGTAAAATTATAAAAGGCACAAACAAATTCAATTCATAAGATATTTGAATCATGCCTCATATATAATACAATTAACTACTTACATCCTCTTTTAACACATGTTTCAACCTTACAAATATAAGAAAGCCACTTGATGATTTACCTAACCAAAAATATACTCAGCACTCAATATGTTTTTAAGCAAGTTTATGCTCAATAAAATACATATACACTCTATCCATAGGTTTTCAAGAATTCTAGTTCTCCACTTTAGAAATTTTGTTTTACAAAAAACATGAGGACTTTTCAAAAAGGACCAGATGTTTCTGTGGCTAAAGGTTGGTAGGTAAAGATGTGAAAAATAACTCTGAGGCTTGAAAAAGGATGCTAAATTCTTAAATAACAATGCATGATATTAAAAGTTAAAATCAATGTAAAAACGTCCTCAACAAGCTTTATCAAAAGATTTTACCACCACCATCTCCTTTAGCAGAGTAAGAGTCACAAACCAACAAATGTGTATAATGCCCCTTTGTTTGTACCATTTTTTTTAATTTAAAGCACAAATGGAACCTTTCTGAATTTCCCAAATAGAGGTTTGGAACTCTTTTTCACCCAAAATTATCAAGAGGCACTCCCCCATACTTCATTTCTTGACAAATCACAAATTTTTACCATGTGATTCCAATCCCTTATTTTGAGCTCAAGTAAATATTCATGCAAAAATAATAAAAGAATTAGGATAGGAAGGGAAATAGGCTTGTAATATGGCTTCCTATAAAGGCTATCCATGGTCTCTATGGGCTTCACAAAGATAAGATGTTGGGTAGGCTCAAGATAAAGGGGTTGACAATCTTATGCCTCAATCATTTTAATGTAATTCAAAAATTCCTCATGTTTTGAAAAGAAAACTTGCAAATTCTGGTAGTTATGTATATTCTAAGAATCTCTCAAGAAAGAGGGTATTAGAAAGAATATGACAAATGGGTTTATAATACCTATCAGGAGTAGGAAAAAATAAATAAACAATCAGGTCATGTCTTGCAAAATAATTGAGTAGTCTAATTGATGTAATTATCCAAGGATTAAAGTTTCAATTTAAACTATATCAGCAATCATGTTAAAACACTTCAGAATCAAAATAAGCATGCAGCCCTCAAAAAGTTCCTACTAATAACTTTAGCAATTATAAATATGATTAACCAAAATTTCTTCAAATTTGAAAATATATAATCTAATAATGATTTCTCCTAGATTAGTTTAAGGGTAAAGACTAAGGTGAAATAGAGAGAGGTTCCCCCACAATGAAAATCGCACGTGGTCCACCAAGTGCTCAAGAAATAACAAGGGAAGGTGGGGACACAAAAGTGGACCAGACCGAGGGAAAGTAAGGAAATAAGGAAAGAAGTAAAGAAAAGAAAAATACGGGAAAAAGAAAACTCCCCCCGTGTCGAAGTAGAGGAAAATGGTAGGTGATGGAAAAGTGCATCCCAAAATGTTCCGGAGTACCTGTGAGAGGGAAAGAAAAATAACACTGCAAGCAGACATAACAAACACAGGCACAAGAGAGCACAAAAATATATATACAAAGAAAAACACATGTCCCAAAACCAGTCATGGGGTCGCCTCAGAAGAGGCATCATCTAGTACAAGATCAACCGGAAGAGATGGATCAGGAGCCATGGAAGCCGGAGGCTCGGAATCGGTGGTGGGATGGGAAGTTGGAGAAGTAGGAGTGGCAGGAACGGGACTCGGTAAAGGAAGCTCAGCATCTCTCCCTGGACTGGAAGCAGTGGTGGTGGCAGGAGAAGTAGCAGTAGGGCCCACAGTAGATAGAAGAACGGAATTTGTGGCCAGTGCTGTGAATGGTGGTGGAGCAGCACCAGAAGGACCAGGAACCGAGGCAGGCGGTGGGGGAAAAGGAATACTCAAATGCTGAACAATAAGGCCCAAAAACTTCTCCAGGTGGTCCTAGAGGCTATCAATACGAATCAAATGCTCCCCAATACTGCCCTGGCGGCCGGCGAGATGAACCAACTGCTACTCTATCATGGCTAGGCGGATGGAAAAGGCGAGAACAGCCAAGGGTGCAATGGTAGGTGGGGCTGGTGGTGGTCCAGAAGAAGGAAGGCCTAAAGAGGTGGGGTCAGTAGGAAAGGGGTGGGGTGGAGAAGTCATAGGTGGTGGAGAAGGAGGAGCAGAGGCATCAGCCAGGGCTGGAGGATCAGCGGGTGGCTGGGGACAAGCCTGGGAAAATATGTAGGCACCCCCTTATTCCGGACCAATCCCATGTGAATAAGAATGAGATAGTCCATCCATTGGGGAGAACCTAACAAGTCATGGGGTAAAGAAGGCTCAAAAACCCCAAGGTGGTGGGTGAGGCGAGTGGTGTAAAACCTGTCGTTCAGGTTGCCCTGACGGCCAGTAAACATAGAGTAGAAATAGGAGGCGGCTAGATAGGGGAGGTTCGAGTAGTCGTGCCGGATGACACATGTAAGGAGCTCTATGTCACGACCGGTCACGACACCCATATCCTCATGGTGGGAAAAAATAATAGAGCTGAAGCACTGATGGGCAAAGAAAAGGATGGGGTCTGTGATAAGGGTGCTCTTTTGGGAAGTGGGGGAATACTGGTGGTCAGGCCCAGGGATCTCCTGCCACATGGCAATGAGCTCAGAGCGCTTGGGTCGGGTAAAAGTAAAAACAGGGGGTGGGGTGATAGGATGGGGGTAGAATCCACACCCTCAGCCAAACTCGGTCATGGTGAGGGAGAATTATTGGCCACCCAGCCGAAATCGAACCACGGGCACCGCATCACCAGGTGTCTCCTGGTACTCAGCTCCATCGAACTCGAAAGAGGCCGTGAACTCCAAAAATAAATCACGGAATATAAGAGTGCTAACCTGGAAAATAGCGAGCAGTGGAGTGTATCTAAGGAGGTCCTCCAAGTACTCCCAAATAACGAGCTGTTGCAGAATGCAGCTGTTAATGTATCGACCACTCAACGGTATCGGCCGGCGAGAGAAGCGTCGGACCCTGTCATGTGCCAGATCGGTGACTGGGAAGACCATGCATGGGTAGGGAACACCTGTAGGTCCTGTTCCTGGTACAGGTGTAGCAATAGGAGCTGGCTCTGTGGGTGCATTGGATACAAGAGGTGAAGTCTTGGAAGATGAAGTGGTAGAGGTGGGACCAGCTGCTGAAGAAGATGGCGCAAGTAGAGTGGAAACTGGTGGAGCAGAAATGGAGGTGCTCGGAAGCTCTGTGCTAGTAGGCGGAGGTACAACTGTGTTAGGCCCGACCTCTACTGGGTCAGTCGGTGGTGGAGGAATGGCCAATGGAGGGATCTCGTAGACTGGTGCGTCTGGGTCTAGCTGCATCGGAGGTCGGAATCGAATCTGCTGAAAAATGGGCCTCTCGCCCTCAGTGGCGGAGGCCGGCTGCTTCCCTCGGGAAGGATCGTGATCTTCCATAACCTAAAAAAAGAAAAAAACAAACAAAAGAAAAAAGAAAACAAAAAAAACAAAGAAAATTTGAGGGAAAAATGAAAATAAAAGTACACGGTGTGTACATCCAGAGTACACGGCGTGTAGTGAAAAATGTAGAGCATCCTATGTTCCCTAGATAAACACGCCGAAGGTGGAGAAGAGTGACCATGTAAAGGTACACGGTGTGTACCGAATATACACATCGTGTGTATACAAAGTGCATGTAGTCGTGTATTACAAATGACATGGCCATGTTTTTATCAGTTCTAATAATAAAGGACATGCCGTGTATTGGAAAAACACTATGACAACCCTGCTTTTTATTACAACTTAAAAATGATTTATTACATAAAACTTCACTTGATACAATAAAGAAGATCGAGAGGTTTAGTGTCTTTGGGGATTAGGATCATTACATAGAAACTTAAAACATGAAATACAATAAATTTATTGAAAAATTCCTTTACATGACCACTACATCCCCTCGTACTTAGCATTGCATGGGGTAACCTGAGGACATGCATAAGAAAAGGGTGAGTTATAAAGCCCAGTAAGGGAATACACATGGAATAACATGAGGAGTACAATAAATGTTAGGAAATAGGCATATCCACAGAGCATAAGAGAAACATGAACATAAAGGCATGATAAAGCATGATAATCAAAACATGGAAATGTGGCAACAACACTTAACATGGAATTAGCATGAGCCAAGGCTCATTGCACATGGAGCATGAGTAAATCCTCATTGCACATAAAGCACGAGTAAACCCTCGTTGCACTTGAATTAGCATGAGTCAACACTCATTGTACATGACGTATCATGATACTATACTTTACTCAATGCATTAGAGCGCTATAAGTCCACACCCTTCTTAAACATTTCATTTCATGCATAAGTGTGCCACATGGATCATAAAACATGGATTCATAAAACATAATAATTTATTCTGCGATAAAGGAATGTGGAATTCATACATGAAACTTTACAATAAATATGTAAATGTTCATAAAGGTGAATACCCTTGATTGAGAAATGGGCATGGTATTCACTACACAATGACATTGGCTTAGAAAATCGGTGCGATTTCGGCAGCGTAACGGCGTGACATAAGAATTCATAAAAAAGGTTGATGAGAGAGAAAGGGGTTCCTCATCATATTTACATGTAATGTAAAGTAATTAGGTCATATAGATACATGTCCCAACAATTGTAATGGAATTTAGATTCATGATACAAAAGTATTGCTTGAATGTAAAAGAGGGGAGAGAAGTTCCTTTCAGAATTTCGGCATAGTAACGGGTGTACATGGGAGGAATTTAATGAGAGAGAAAGGGTCTCCCATAATTCAAACATAAAGAGGGCAGTATGAGTGAGGTGTGACACCATACCCCAACATTTATAATTAAAATTAAAAGGGCAAAACAACTTAAAGAAAATTGGACAAAAATGAGAAAGGAAGAAAAAACCAATACTTGGAAGTGTGCTTCCAAAGGCTAGAGAGAGGCTTGTGAGAGGCTTCTTGGGAGCTTGGGAAACCTTGGATGGATTCTAGAGAGATAAGGGTAGAGTTTGGATGAACTCCAAGGGCTTTGAGTGAGGAGGAAGTGGGATCTTGGTGGGTTTATATAGGAAAGGTGAGTGAATTCTTTATTATTTAGGCTTGGGTCCCCTTACATTAAATTAATCCAAACCACAAACCATCCCATGGTTTTTGACCATGGTTCTTGGAAAAGAGAAGAGGAAAGAAATATTTTATAATTCCAAATTCCGAACTTCTTAAAATATTAGGGTTGCTTATGTGGAGGTGGGTCACACTCCCATGGAAATTAATTTAAAAATGCAAGGTGTTGAATATGTCTTGAGGGGTCCATTAATGCTTTGAAAAGTAAGTCAAACAAACCCAAAATCACATTATTTTAATGGTAAAACATATATTTCCTGAAAATAAAGATTATAGTATTTTATTACATCACTATTGAGTCATTATGATGTCATAAAATACATTATATATTTAAATGGTATTTACTTTTTTTCTCTAAAATTTGACTGTTTCAGAAAATTTTGAAAAATTCACCGTTTGATAATTTCAACGTCCTGATTCCAAAAATAACATTTATTTTATCTAAATAATTTTCTAAATATGTTAATTTTAACTTTTAAAATAAAAACCGACATTTATCAAAAATTCACGGGTTTTGACAAAAATGGATTTCAAACCTTAATAAAAATTATAATTTCATTCATACAATTACATGATAATTTATATATAATAAAATTAATCTAATAATAATAATAATAATAATTTATTAAAATATTATTTAATTCAAAAATCCATTAATTTAATAAAATAGATTTCTTAATTAAATAATAACTAAAAAACACCATTTGTACTTTAAAAACTATTTATAATGTATCAATAATGACAAGAAATTATATTCATTATTATATACAAAAATAATGTACATGAACATAGTACTATCGATTAGTTACATAACCCCTTAAAACAGTCGCATAAGACCTAAGGGTAAGGTGTGCAATGGTGACAGACTCTTGGGGTGGCTCGGATAACATCGCTCGAGTGGTAATTTCTATCAACTTCAACTTCTCCCATAGACGGTCTCGTTCGAGCTTAACATGGTGAAGCTCAGCTTGGGCTTGGTCAAGAGCGAAGCCCAAGGACGCCACCTCTTTTCCGAGCTCTGATAAATGGGCTTCGTATGGGGCAATTCTACTGGATGAGGTCATCGCTTCCTTTTTCTAAGTAAAATTGGATGTGTTAAAGCCCTATATTTGTACTAATCATGTGATCACTGTTCAACGGCTATATTAGCAATGGTCAAAATTCTTAACATAAAACCAAAGAAGTTGTCATTTTATATAAACATAAAGATACATTTAATTTGATCAAGAGGGATTTCCATTAATGAAACTTTGGGTCGTTACAATATTCCCCCCTTAAGAAATTTCTCCCTCGAAAATGTCCTTTTCCCACACTAAAAAAAATGTAGGTAACTCAGCTTCATCATATCCTCCGATTCCCAAGTCACTTCTTCAAACTTGTGGTTTCTCTACAACACCTTGATGAGGAGCATTGTCTTATTTCGTAGAACTTTTTCTCTACGATCTAAGATCTTCATTGGTTGCTCCTCATAAGAAAGATCGTCTTCCAATTGTACCACCTCAGAAGAGAGTACATGTGAAGGGTCCGGTGTGTACTTCCTTAAGAGGGATACATGAAAGACATCATGTACTTTGGTCATGGCAGGTGGAAGTGCTAGTCAATAGGCCACAGTCCTGACACGATCAAGAATCTCGAAGGGGCTGATGTACCTTGGACTTAACTTCCCTTTCTTTCCAAACCTCATGACCTTCTTCCACAGAGATATGCGTAGAAAAACCATGCCTTCAACTTTAAACACAAGGTCTCATTGATGATTATCTGCATAACTCTTCTGTCAACTCTGGGATGCCTTGATATGCTGATGAATGGTTTTCACCTTCTCTACCATTTCCTCGACCATTTCTGGTCCAAGCAGCTTGCGTTCACTGACCTCATCCCAACATGTCGGTGTTCTGCACCTTTTCCCATACAGGGCTTCATATGGTGTCATTTGGATGCTTGAGTGGAAACTGTTATTACAAGAGAACTCAACCAGAGGAAGATGTTGATCCCATCCTACTTTAAAGTCCATTGAGCATGCTCTCAACATATCCTTAAGTGTTTGGATAGTCCTCTCATATTGGCCATCAGTTTGAGGATAATAGGTCGTACTAAAGTTCAGTTCAGTATTCAGAGTATGTTGAAGACTCTTCCAAAACTTAGAGCTGAATCTTGGATCTCGGTCAGACACAATAGATAGTGGTACTCCATGCAACCTTACCACTTCCCTGATATATATCTGTTCCAGTTGATCCAATGAGAAATCCTCCCAAATAGAAATGAAGTGTGAAGTCTTTATAAGACTATCCACAACAACCCATATTGCATTTTTGCCTTTGGATGTCCTCAGAAGTCCGGTGACAAAGTCCATGGTGATGTTTTTCCATTTCCATTCTGGTATGGGCAATGGTTTCATCATCCCCTTAGACTTATGCCTCTCTACCTTCACTTGCTGACACACCAGGCACTTTGATGTATATTCAACAATCTCCTTCTTCATATTATCCCACAAAAAATTTTCTCAGATATCTTGATACATCATTGTGCTCCCTGGGTGAATAGAGAAATTTGAACTATATTCATCATACAAAAGTTCCTTCTTCAGCTCCGGACTTGATGGAACACATAGTCTTTTCCCAAACCGCACAATTCCTTCTTCATTAACATTAAACTCCGAGGATTTCCCCCTTTTGATAGCTTCCACTTTTTCTTGAATTCTCACATCATCCTTTTGAGCATCCTTTAACCTTTCCAAAAGAGACGGTTGAGAAATAATTTTTGAAAGGATTGATGATGTTCCCTTCTCTATGATTCCCATGTCCATCTTCATCAAGTCTAAGAAGATTTGATCCTTCTCAATTCTCATCATTGATAGAATTGATGGGTCCTTTCTACTTAGGGAATATGCCACCTTGTTCCCTTTCCCAGGGTGGTAATGGATTGAACAGTCATAATCCTTGATGAGCTCTATCCATCTTCTCTAGAGCATATTAAGCTCTTTCTGTGTGAATATATATTTAAGACTCTTGTGGTCAGTATATATCTCACATTTCTCTCCATAGAGGTAATGCCGCCATATTTTAAAGGCAAAGATCACCGCCGCCAACTCCAGATCATGTGTTGGATAGTTTCTCTCGTGTATTTTCAACTACCTTGAGGCATAGGATATCACTTTATCATTCTATATCATCACACAGCCTAAGCCTTTCTTTGAAGCATCACTGAATACCACAAAAAGTTCCCCACTTGTGGGTAAAGTGAGCACAGGCGCAGTGATAATCCTCTTTTTCAACTCCTTGAAGCTTTCTTCACATTTATCACTCCAAATAAACTTTACTCCCTTCTGAGTTATCTTGGTAAGAGGGTTGGACAATCATGAGAAATTCCTCACAAATTGTCGATAATATCCAGCTAACCCCAAGAAGCTATGGATATCTGTTACCGATGTTGGCCACGGCCATCACTCAATTACATCTATTTTAGAGGGGTCCACAGATATCCCATGGCTTGTGATGATATGGCCCAAGAATGAGTCCTCCTTCAACCAAAACTCACAATTGTTTTACTTTTCATAGAGCTTCTCCTTGCGCAAAGTCTCTAGTACAGTTCTTAAATTCTCCTCATGATCCTCCTTGGTTTTGGAGTGTATTAAAATATCATCTATAAATACTACCACTAATTTGTCAAGGTAATCTCTAAATAATATATTCATCAAGTCCATGAATATTGTTGGAGAATTAGTGAGTCCGAAAGGAATTACTATGAATTCATAGTGCCCGTATCTTGTACGAAAAGTAGTCTTGGGGATATCTTCCTTCTTCACCCTTACTTGATAATATCCAGACCGCAAATACACCTTAGAGAAGTATTGTGCTCCACGCAGCTGATCGAACAAGTCATCAATTCTTGGGAGAGGATACTTGTTCTTTATCGTGATTTTGTTAAGTTCACAATAATCGATGCAAAGCCGCATTGACCCATCCTTCTTCTTGATAAAGAGGACTGGTACACCCCATGGTGAAGCACTTGGGAGTATAAACCCTTTATCCAGATTCTCTTGTAGTTGTTTCTTCATCTCTTCAAGCTCAACAACATCCATTCTATATGGAGTTTTGGATATTGGTAGTGCCCCAGGTATAAGTTCAATTGAGAACTCAACATCTCTTCTAGGAGGAAGACCAGGAAGTTCCTTGGGAAACACTTCAGCAAATTCCCTCACAATAGGCATTTCTTCAAGGATGGTATCTTCTATGGACTCAATCATCTGAGCCAGATATGCGTGCTCATAAGGCAGTAATATTCATGCTTGAGATGATGGAGCTAAAGGAGATTCATCTTCCTCCTGACACTTGTAAAGAATCGGGGGTCGATTCTCCATATGGAGTGTGATTTCCCTCTCCCGATAATTTATGTTGCTCTATATAAGGAAAGTCAATACATTCCAAGAATTGCATCAAATTCCACTAGAGGGAGTATGACGAGGTTCGCCGGGAAATTCAATCCATAGACTATAACAGGGGAGGACTAATATTCATGGGATTCAATGATTGCCCCATTTGTTGTACTCACCAACATCTTTACTTCCATGATTTGTGGTGGTGCTGGGATTGTTCTACTAAACTTTTGAGATATAAAAGAATGCGTAGAACCTGAATCAAAAAGTATGTTCGCTATTCTTGAATGAATAACTAGCATACCAGTCACCACTTCATTATCGGCATTCACTTCAGCAGAAGTGATGGCAAAAGTTCTTCCTTGCTTCCTTGGAGGTTGTTGGTTGTCTCCAAAAACCCTTGGATTAGGGCACTGATTTGCAAAATGACCTGGTTCTTTGCATTTGTAGCATTGAATAACATGTTGAGGTTCGAACGGAGCGTTCCTCTCCTCTGTCGCAGCTGTCGGTCTTTATTGCCGACAGTTAACAGCTAGGTGCCCTTATATTCCACACCTGAAGCATTTTCTCGTCCCCTTAAGAAAATTTCTAGGGTGCTTCTTTCCGCACTTTTGGCAAGTGGGGTGTTGGATCTTCTTAGCACCATTGGATTTATCCATCGGACCACCAGTATTGAATTCCAACTTACGCTTCTTGTCCTCATGATACCCCTGTGATTCCCCGATCTCCATTTTGACCTTGAGGGCATATCGGACAATTTCCTCATAGCTGTCGAAGTCACGGATCTCTAATTCTTTCTGCAAGCTAGGCTTCAGCCCACCAAACAAGCAGTCAACCTTGCATTCGGGGGTAACGACAAAGCCAGAAGCGTATCGTGCAAGCCTTGTGAAGTTTTCCTCATACGCTCCAACATATTATTCATCTTTTTTCTTGAGGTAAAGGAAGTCCCTTTCCATATTAAGCCAGAGGGTGCGTGGAAAATATTTATCGAAAAACATCTTCCGGAAATCCTTCCATTCCAATGCCTCGATCTCCTCCTCAGGCTTCGTATTTTTTATCAACATCCACCATTGATCAGCTTCACCCTACATACAATAAGCCTCCAGGAGAACCTTCTCTTGTTCATAACATTGAAGGATGGAGAAGATCTTTTCAATGAAGTTGATCCATTGTTCAGTGATTGTGGGATCAGATGATCCACTAAAAGTAGGAGGCCTTTGTCTCATGAAGCTCTCGATAGCGACTTGTTCTTTCTTAGGGGGGTTTGAACGTTCCTCTTGAACCGTGTTTCTATTCAAAACTTGAGTTAGCTGAGAGAGAAGTGTGACAAAGTTCACGATTCCCACTCCCATTGGATTTGGCATCTCATTAGTACAGTCATCACACTGATCTTCACAATAGTTGTTAGCCCGAGTCCTCCTATTACCAGCCATTGGCTGGAATAAAAGGAAAGTTAGGGGTAACACATAAAGGGTAATCCAAAGACAAAAGTTTATGACTCATAAATAAACTTTTATTTCCTTAACTCATGAGTTTATAGGCTTCAATCTAGGCTTTTCATGATCTACTTTCTAACATATATTCGTAGGGTCATTTTTTTTTAATTCCCTTAATAAGGGTTCATACTAAGATTTTGAATTTATCAAAACATATCCCTCGGAAGTGTCGTAACCAAGAGTGCAGCAAGGCCCGTTGTCGTGCACTAGTTCCCGTTCGAGTCTAGCTCAAAGCGGTGTTTTCGGGTTTTACCCCTATGATACATCTGTGTCAGAGCCGCCTCTACCCGCTCGTATCCAGACGGGGATGTATTTGTTTGATAAAACACTTACTCAGTACTTACCAAAACTTAGGGATGTTTTTATTATACTTAGTCTTGTATCTAAGGCTTTACTAGGGTTTCCTAATCCTAATCCCAAAAATAACCAAACTTATCCTCGGATACCAACTATGACAACCCTTCTTTTTATTACAACTTAAACATGATTTATTACATAAAACTTCACTTGATACAACAAATAAGATCGAGATGTTTAGTTTCTTTGGGCCTTAGGATCATTACATAAAAACTTAAAACATTAAATACAATATCTTTATTGAAAACTTCCTTTACATGACCACTACATTCCCTCGTACTTAGCATTGCATGGGGTAACCTGAGGACATGCATAAGAAAAGGGTGAGCAATAAAGCCCAGTAAAGGAATGCACATGGAATAACATGAGGAGTACAATACATGTTAGGAAATAGGCATATCCATAGAGAATAAGAGAAACATGAACATAAAGGAATGATAAATCATGATATTCATAACATGGAAATGTGGCAACAACACCTAACTTGGAATTAGCATGAGCCAAGGCTCATTGCACATGGAGCATGAGTAAATCCTCATTGCACATAAATCACGAGTAAACCCTCATTTTACTTTAATTAGAATGAGTCAACACTCATTTCACATGACGTATCATGATACTATACTTTACCCAATGCAATGGAGCACTATAAGGGCGTACCTTTCTTAAACATTTCATTTCATGCATAAGTGTGCCACATGAATCATAAAACTTGGATTCATAAAACATAATAATTTATTCCATGATAAAGGAAAGTGGAATTCATACATGAAACTTTACAATCAATATGTAAATGTGCATAAAGGTGAATACCCTTGATGATGAAATGGGCATGGTGTTCACTACACAATGACATTGGCTTAGAAAATCGGTGCGATTTCGGCAGCGTAACGACGTGACATAAGAATTCATAAAAAAGATTGATGAGAGAGAAAGGGGTTAATCATCATATTTACATGTAATGGAAAGTAAGTAGGTTATATAGATACATGTCCCAACAATTTTAATGGAATTTAGATTCATGATACAAAAGTATTGCTTGAATGTAAAAGAGGAGAGAGAAGTTCCTTTCGAAATTTCGACATAGTAACGGGTGTACATGGTAGGAATTTAATGAGAGAGAAAGGGTCTCCCATCATTCAAAAATAAAGAGGGAATTATGAGGGAGGTGAGAAACCATACCCCAACATTTATAATTGAAATTAAAATGGCAAAACAACTTAAAGAAAATTGGACAAAAATGAGAAAGGAAGAAAAAACCCTTACTTGGAAGTGTGTTTTCAAAGGCTAGAGAGAGGCTTGTGAGAGGATTCTTGGGAGATTGGGGCACCTTTGAAGGATTATATAGAGAGTATGGCATAGGTTGGAAGAACTCCAAGGGCTTTAAGTGAGGAGGAAGTGGGAGCTTGGGTGGGTTTATATAGGAAAGGTGGGGAATTCTTTATTATTTAGGTTTGGGTCCCCTTACATTAAATTAATCCAAACCACAAACCATCCCACGGTTTTTTACCATGGTTTTTGGAAAATGGAAGAGGAAAACAATATTTTATAAGGCCAAATTCCTAACTTCTTAAAATATTAGGGTTGCTTATGTGGAGGTGAGTCACACTCCCATGGAAATTAATTTAAAAAGGCAAGGTGTTGAATATGTCTTGAGGGGTCCATTAATGCTTTGAAAAGTAAGTCAAACAAACCCAAAATTACATTATTTTAATGTTAAAACATATATTGGCCGAATATAATGATTATAGTATTTTATTACATCACTGTTGAGTCATTATGATGTCATAAAACACATTATATATTTAAACGGTATTTAATTTTTACTCAAAAATTTGACTGTCTCAGAAAATTATAAAAAATTCACCGTTTGATAATTTCAACATCCTGATTCCAAAAATTACATTTATTTTATCTAAATAATTTTCTAAATATGTTAATTTTCACTTTTAAAATAAAAACTGACATTTATCAAAAATTCACGAGTTTTGACAAAAATGGATTTCAAACCTTAATAAAAATTATAATAGCATTCATACAATTAAATGATAATTTATATATAATAAAATTAATCTAATAATAATAATAATATTTTATTAAAATATTATTTAATTCAAAAATCCCTTAATTTAATAAAATAGATTTCTTAATTAAATAATAACTAAAAAACATCATTTGTACTTTAAAAACTATTTACAATGTATCAATAATGACAAGAAATTATATTCATTATTATATAAAAAAATAATGTACATGAACATAGTACTATAGATTAGTTACATAACCCCTTAAAACATCCGCATAAGACCTAAGGGTAAGGTGTGCGATGGTGACAGACTCTTGGGGTGGCTCAGATAACATTGCTCAAGTGGAAATTTCTATCAACTTCCACTTCTCCCGTAGAAGGTCCCGTTCGAGCTTGACATGGTGAAGCTCAGCTTGGGCTTGGTCAAGAGAGAAGCCCAAGGATGCCACCTCTTTTCCAAGCTCTGATAAATGGGCTTCATATGGTGCAATTCTACTGGATGAGGCCATCGCTTCCTTTGTCTAAGTAAAATTGGATGTGTTAAAGCCCTATATTTGTACTAATCATGTGATCACTGTTCAACGGCTATATTAGCAACGGTAAAAATTCTTAACATAAAACCAAAGAAGTCGGCATTTTATATAAACATAAAGAGACATTTAATTAGATCAAGATGGATTTCCATTAATGAAACTTTGGGTCGTTACAAACACAGCGTGTTCTTGACTCGAAGAACATGGCCATGTGGGGGCGAGACACGGGCCGACCGAAAGAAATAAGATACACGGCGTGTACCGAACATACATGACTTGCATGGGAACATGGGGTGAGAATCCATGTTATGTGCTACACACAGAGGGGCCAAAGGAAATGATATACACGGTGTGTACCAAACACACATGCTGTGTACGTGAAAATGGTGTGTGAGGCTGTGTGCAATGGGGTACTCGGGCACGATGGAGAAAAGTACACAGTGTGTACCGAACATACACACCGTGTATATTTAAATTTCGAAGTATTTTGTGTGTGGCCGTGTACAGAAGTACACGGCGTGTGTTCTTCATTTCGTGGTCATGTACCTCGGAATCCAAACGGTCGGCAGATCTGAAAACACCCTAAATGCGTCTAAAAACTTGAAATAGAGGGTGTAGAAGGGCGTACCTGGACCTAGGATCACAATGCAAGAAGAATCAGAACCCGAAATGCCCTAAATCAATGGATCTGATCAACGGGGGTCTGGGTGGAGTTTAGGAGAAGAAACGAGAAGAAGGGGAAGAAATGGGGAGCCGCGCAACACAGGCTCAAGTCGGGTGGCCTGCGGCTTATATAGCTGCGGTACACGGCGTGTACGTCTGGACTAAACGCCGTGTATCCCCAATTTTTTTTTACAAATAAAATATACTATATGATAATTAATATTAATTAATTAAAATAAAAGTAAAATATGTATATATATGTATAAAAAGAATTAAAAGAAAATAAAACTATACACGTAATGTAGTGGGAAAATGCATGTCATGTGTTTAAAAATTGTAAAAAGAGAAGTACAACCTTTGGTCCAGTGCTCGGGGTGGGGTTCGAACCGGCGATCAGCCGCTGCGAACAGAAGCCCTCAACCACTAGAGCGAAGGTTGTACTTCTTCCCATATTTATTATTTATATACATTTGATCTATACATCCTATACACACAGGAAGAAAGAAATGCACAGCATTTGGTGTTTAATTATAAAATAATGGGATGAAGCAGGGAGATTAGCCAAGTTCAAACCCGGGTCTTTTGGATCCAGGGCCGAGACCTTTCCAATCTGCCAACTTCATCCGCATGAATTTATTTTATAAGAAAATGTTTTTAAATTAGTAAGGAAAATTATGTCACACATGACGTATATTAAAAGACACGCCATGTGGTTTTATTAAAAGGTTAAATGATGGAAATGGGGTGGTTTCCAGGATTCGAACCCGGGTCTTTTAGAACCGGGATACGGTCGTGGCCAAACCAATACATCCCCACCATGGGTTTTCTTATAAGAAAAAATATATATCTATATAAATTACTACACACACCGTGTTAAGAAAAGGAGGAACCTCGTGTCGAAGGTAGGTCGAGAGGATTCGAACCGGGGACGGCTCGGATAAACTCCAGTGACTTTACCATTGGCACTGGCATCATCCCTGGTTATTTATTAGTTATTATATAGATTTATACTATTAAGATTATAAATTAAAAAGATAAGTACACACCGTGTAGTATAAGTGGGACACGGCGTGTAACCTCTGGTTTGCCTCCCATGAAGCGCCTTTGTTTTAGGTCGTTGGCTCGACCTTCTTACCTTGACTTACCTGAGAGGTTTGGTGAAGATCGCTCCCAATGTATCTTCCATGGGATGGTAAATTTTTAGGCATTGTCCATTCACCTTGAACGGTTGACCATCCTCCTTAGCAATTTCCACCACTCCGTGAGGGAATACCCGTATGATATGGAATGGTCCCGACCACCTCGATTTGAGCTTTCCTGGGAATAGACAAAGACAAGAGTTGAAGAGGAGTACCTGATCACTAGGTTGAAATGTTTTTCGAGAAATCATCCGATCGTGGATGGATTTTGTCCTCTCCTTGTACAATTTAGCATTCTCATATGATTCTCTTCTGATTTCATTGAGTTCTGATAGCTGGAACTTATGCCTCTATGCGGCTGCCTTCAGATCAAAATTTAGGACTTTTACGGCCCAATATGCTTTGTGTTGCAGCTCCACAAGTAGATGGCATGGTTTTCCATAGATGAGATGAAATGGTGACATCCCCAGTGGTGTCTTAAAAGCGGTGCGATAGGCCCACAAAGCGTCGTCAAGCTTTTTGGACCAGTCCTTCTATGAGGTATTCATTGTTTTCTCCAAAAAAATTTTGAGCTCACGTTTGGAGATCTCCACCTATCCACTTGATTGGGGATGGTATGGTGTACCCATGTGATGCTTCACTCCATATTTCAACAACACTCCTTTCAGTAATGAATTGTCAAAGTGAGTACCTCTATCACTGATCAGTACACGAGGAACGTCGAAACAACTGAATATGTTCTTCTTGATAAATTTCATGACCACCTTGGCTATGTCGTGTGTCGTAGTAGTGTCTTCCACCCATTTGGAGATGTAATCAACGCAGACGAGGATGTAGGTATGCTTGAAATTTGTGGATCTCGTTCTGTAGGGTTACCGTCTTCGAAGGTGGAAAATATTTGGACAGAAATGACTGGGCTAGCTCCTCCCAGGTGAGGATGGATTTTTTTGGCAACCCTTTGATCCAGTCTTTTTCCTTGTCCCATAGAGAGAAAGAAAATAGGAGAAGATGAATGGCATCCTCAGAAATGCCAAAGTACCTGAATGTATCGCAGATCTCCAAAAAATTGAAGAGATGGGAATTCGGGTCTTCACTAGGAAGGCCACCGAATTGAACAGTGTTCTGGATTAGCTGCATGATATCAGGCTTGATCTCGAAGTGATAGGCCTATACCAGAGGATGAACGATGCCCGTATCAGCTTTGTGGATCGATGGCAGGCCGTACTCCATGAGAGTACGATGTGGAGGTGGTTGCTGAGGAGGGAGAATAGGTAGGTATTGTTGGTCCTAAGGGGTGTAGTATGGCCCCTGACCTTGGTTGAAATATGGCATCTGTTTTGGTTGTAATTGTTGGATCTGCAGCGGGCCATATGGTGGAGCAAGAGGGGCTTGCTAGTTTCGGTTTTCATCTGGACCTAACTGTTGTCCAGCTCCTTGGACAACAGCTGGATTTCCTTCCTCATTCTAATTCGTGGGGTTGTTTTGATTTTTTTCAGCCATAAGTGTTCGTTGGCATCTTAAAAATATCCCTTTGATCTCTGGGTCAGTTGGGAAAAACCCCGATGACTCAGTGCTCTTGGAACATGTGAGGTGGCCGCTCATACACCTATGGACCTACACAAAACAAAACAAGCTACCAAGTGTAAACAAGGAAAATAAAAGATAAATAGAAATGGGATGAGGAAAGAAATTTTTGGGAATTTTTAATTTTTATTTTCACTTAATTAATTACTAACGCAAATAAATTTTAGAACTTAAACCATATGTTCCCTGGAAACGGTGCCAAAATTTGGTCAGTTGTTTCACCAAAGGTATGTTATCAGTATCCCAAATTGATATTACCCACTATTAAACTTAGTATAGTGCAAGTGCAGGGTCGATCCACAGGGAACTTGGTAAGTGTGTGAATTCAATTGATTTTACAGTTAATTCAGTGAGTTATACTGAATTTAGAGTGGATTTTCTTGGTTGGGATTATTAAAGTTGTTTTGTTTACTTGAAATAATATTCAACAATTTAAGAGAAAACAACAGGTGAATTTGTTATGTATTTAGAAGGAAAAACCGTGTTGGGGCTATGGTGATTATAGAGATTTAATGCGGATTCCTTATATGGTTGTGTTGTTCATGTTAATTCAACATTCTAGATCTTATTAATGAAAAGATTCCCTTGGTTCGGTTGATTTTGTCTTGGAATTGAAGAAAATTTACTCCTTGGTCCGGTAGTCAGTGTTTCACCATTCCTACTTTTAGTTTAGTCCATTTTAGAATCGATGAATTCTTTGAATGATTATAAAAGCATTCACCATCATTCTTCTTTTAAGTCCCTGAGAATTCTTCCCTTGGTCCGGATCATAATTCTCAGTAATATTCAGTAATAGTTAAAGAATAATAAGAAGAATTTAGAAGAACGAACACAACCTTACAAATCAAACCAACGTACAAACTTCCTTAATCTTCCACAACCCCAACACAAGGGGTATTTAGTTACACATATATGACATAATGAAAATAACACCTTCGATACCTGAATTGGTCATCAGATAAGCTTCGAGGAGAGGTGTCAGATGGTGGAATGGCGAATTAGCGGTACAATGGTGGCTCGGGAATAGAGCAGCAAAAGTTCCCCTCTCTTCAAGTGTTCTGGCTCTCTGTGGTCCGGAGGCCAAGGTCCCTATTTATAGAAAAATAAAGTACACGGTGTGTATAAAATTACACGCCATTTAGTCTTGTAAACTTGATTTTTCCGTGGTTTTTCTTTGGTAGGTGTCCAGCCACGTCGTCTTTTACTCACACGGTGTCGACGGCTGGTTGGTGGCCAGTACACGGTGTGTAGTTTCACCAAAAAAGATGTTTAATCCCTCGAAAGCGCCACCAACTGCATCTAGAAGTCAGTACACAACATTTATTGGTAATCCACATGGCGTGTAGTCTCTGGCTGGTGACTTGGGCGTGTACTCCCCCTTTTGATCTGTGTCCCCATTTGAATGTACACGACGTGTATGAAGGTACACGCCGTGTAGTTGCAACATTTTCACAGACTTCCCTCAATTTGTTTGTTTTGGAAAAAAATCTTCTAAAACTAAACAGAATCACCAAAATCAAAGAATATGTTCATGAAACAACATATATTTTCTGAAAACATGTTTTTATTTTCAATAATATGTATGAAAATGTATACACAAATCAGGTGCATCATATACCAGATCTCCTGCTATGTGCATTTTCTACAATGTTCCCCTTCCTAGGAGTATAGACTATCTCGAAGTCATATTCCTGGAGGAACCCAAGCCAACGTCATTGTCTAAGGTTCAGGTTCTTCTAAGAAAAGATATACCTGAGACTCTTGTGATCAGAGTACACTTTAAAACGTCCGCCCATCAAGTAATGTCGCCACATATTCAAGGAAAAGACCACTGCTACTCACTCCAGGTCATGGGTAGCATAGTTCTGCTCATGTTGTCTCAGCTGCCAAGAACCATATGCAATCACTGCTCGCTCCTGCATCAGGACACATCGGAGTCTGGTCCCTGATGGGTCACAGTAGACTACGTACCCTACGCCCTCCTCCGGTAGCCTCAAGATGGGGGCACTAGTCAGCCTCTGCCTTGGCTCCTGAAAACTCCACTGGCATCTCCTCGACCACACGAAGGATTGCCCCATCTTTGTCAAAACTGATAAAGGTGTTGTAACTCTATAGAAATCTGGCACAAACCTCCGGTAATATCCAGCCAAACCTAAGAAGCTTTATACCTTCTTCACACTTTTGGGTGGCTCCCAAGCAAGTACCGCCTCGATCTTCACTGGATCCACCGCAACTTCAGCCTCCAAGATAACGTGTCCCAGAAAGTGAACCTATCAAATCCAGAACTAGCACTTCAAGAGCTTACCATAAATCTGGTTCTCTCGGAGTGTGTCCAGTACTACCTATAAAATGATAGGCATGCTCATCCTTAGTAGTCGAGTAGATTAGAATGTCATAGATGAAGACTACTACAAAGTGATCAAGGTATGGCTGAAAGATCCTATTCATGAGTCCCATGAACACTGCTGGAGTGTTGATCATGCCGAATGGCACAACCAAGAACTCATCATGGCCATACCGACATCTAAAATCTGTCTTTTTCACATCCTCGTCTCTTACTCTGAGCTGGTGATAGCCTAATCTGAGGTCTATCTTTCAGAACCACCGTGCTTCCTTCAGCTGATCAAAGAGGTCGTCAATCCTCGGGAGTGGGTACTTGTTCTTCACAGTCACCTGATTCAGGCACTGATAGTCGACACAAAGCCTCAAGATCCCATCCTCCTTCTTGGAGAACAAAATTAGGGATGCCCAAGGGGAAACACTGGGCTGGATGAATCATTTCCCCTGTAAGTCCTCCAACTGTACCCGCAGCTTACGAAGCTCCATAGGAGCCATCCAATATGCTGATGTAGATATTAGTGTCCTCTCAGGGTACAATTCAATGTAAAAGTCCACCTCTCTGTGAGGAGGTAGATATGAGATATCATCAGGGAAGACATCTGCATACTGGTTCACCACTACAGGATAGCTCAGACTCTCCACGTCAACCGCTCTGAGGGTAAGGCTAGCCAACTGATGAGTGATCTGCTGCATCCTCCTCCGAGTAAGTCCATCCTGCACTACAAAGGATCCCATCTTTCCAGTGAAGGTAAAATTTGTCCCATCCATGTGGACACACCACACTTTTCACCTAATATATTCAATCTGAGCATAAACTGTAGATAAACATTCCATACCCAAGATGAAGTCATAAGGCCTCGATGCCACTACTAGAAGATCCCAACCAAAGATCTCGTCTCCTAGAGTAATCTCACATTTCCAGCAATAGTGTGTAATCATCGAATCCTCTCTCGTAGGAGTCACTAGCCGTAAAGATCAATCCAACGGATCCGTTGGAATCTCTGAGCTCTAAACGAGGGTAGTGGCAATAAAAGAATTACTGGAACCTGTGTCTATAAGTACTATAGCTAAGATGGAGTAGACACAGATCATACCTCATATCATCTCTGGAGCACCGTGATCGTAGGCCTTAGCTGCCTAGAGCTGAGCTCGCCCCTTTCCTCCTGTTCCTTATGGTCGAGGTGGACCACCTGGTGGTGGTGGTGGTAACATCTCGAATCGTCGCCCACCACCAGCTGCACGAACATCTCCTCTTCCATGTCCACCTACTCCCTACAGACATCCTCGGTTGAACCTTTGTCTCTGCCTGGGAGGTCCCTCGACCATCTGCTAATCATCCGTACGACTGGTCAGACAGTCATGATCCATGTGACCCTACCTGCCGCATGAGTAACACTACATGATCCTTGCCTGTCCTGCTTTTCCTCGAGATCCCCGCACCACTGACCCTGAGTCATGTAGTCACCCACCTGTAGTTCTAGTCCTCTTGGACCTCTGTGATGTCTGTCATCTATTAGTTGTAGAAGACTTGGCTACGTGACGTCTGGTGGTGGGTCTCACTGATGGTGACTGCTCAGTAAGGAAACTCTCCACTAAGAGGGCTCACTCTAACACCCCCGCCTGCGTCGGGATGCTAAGAGAAATCCTCAAAGCCCTGATCTACCACCTGAGTCCCTGATCAAAGGTATGAGCCCTGAAGAATGGGTCCCACACCAAATCAGTGGAGTAGTGTGAGAGGTCAATGAACCTCACTAAGTACTGAGCCAGAGTCATGTTGCCCTGCTGCAGATGAAGAAGCTCCTGTATGCACACTGCGCAAAGAGTCGCTGAAACAAAATCTTCCTGAAACAGGCTCTCAAAGTCTTCCCAGAGAAGCATCATCTCATCATGAACTTGGAGCATCAAGCTCCACCATCTGCCTGCTGCTGCCTATAGAATACTAGTGGAAAGGATCACCATGAGATCGGATGGTGTCCCTACTAGTCAGAAGACTCTCAGCACGGCCTCCATCCAATCCTCAACTACCTGTGGGTCCGTCTCTCCCCTGAACCTAGGCGGCCTCTGGTGCTTGAACTCGTGCAACGCGCTCAAGCGGCATGCATCATCTGCTACTGGGGCCAGTGGCATCAGTTTCCCAACGGGTAATGGTACCATTAGTGCCTCTGTTGTTGCCTCTACTGAAAGAGGGCCATGCACTGAGGCCTCGTCACTCGGTGGGCTATCAGTGCTTAATATATCCGGAAGACTAGATGGTTGTCTGCGTGGAGGCATCCTAAAAAAACAGGTGTTCCATGGTCAAAAAGTTATACCTGGTGAGCTGACTTTAAAGAGATCACAAATAAAACTCTTAAAAACACACACACAATCAGTTTTTTCATGTACTTAGTTGGAAATCAGAATTCAGGGTCCTGGTGTATAGATACGTTGGCCACCACACCAACACTGGATTCCCTAAATTGATAACCACACTCACTACACTTAACACTATTTCCATTAAAAATAAACATGAGAGTCATATGTTCTATGGTAGAACTGACTCCTCTGATACTAATTTGTCACGACCCGTCCCCCAGGGCCCGTGTCGTGACTACCCCAAGCTCGCCTTTCATAGGCCATGGGATGGCGACTAGCACTGAAAGGCATATTCCCTAAAACTGGGAAGGCATTGACTTTAATACCTGTAAACACATTCAACCAAGCATACAACAAGATACGAACACAAGTAAACTGTATAGAAAAAAGAGTACTGAAAGTAAGATGGGCCGGAATACAAGCCCAACAGTAAGGGTACAAGTAAAAATGAAATAAAATACAACTGAAGAAAGAGAAACACAACTACTGGTTTGTCCTTTGAGGTTCCTACCTGAAGGGTAGGTACAGATCTTCTCCTCATCACTCTACATCTGCCCGTCTCCTCTGCGTACTGACACGCTGTATGTTCCACCTCTGGGAACTGTCCAGTCCTGGTACCCTCGTCCTTAGTCAGTGTTGTCCTTCATCTGCACTAAACACAACAATGTGTGGGCATAGCCCATGCAGGGGTGAGTATAACGATACTCAGTAGAGACCCCGAGACCCTCAAGGTCTCACAAAATCTACAAAGGATAAACCACAAGTCATGAAATAAACTGAAAACCCTACTTAGGTATATGACCATACAAATACCTAAGTTATCAAGTATACCCATCTCAATCATGAGGAAACACAGGTTATAACTCAAAATCTCCAAGCTCAATTGTTCCAAAAAGGAATAATTACCACGAAGGTAAGTACCATAGGGTACAGACTCAGCTCACACCAGGTTTTATTCTAGGGGTAGTAATAAGTAACATCTCCAGTCACATCGTCGAACAGCTTGGATACTAGAGAACCCCTCCTCTATTGAGTATAATGGGAATGTCGTGTCACATAGAGGCACTTCCCACTAACCTTTGACTGCTGAGGTACTCCTCCTATTGAGTATCGTGGGTCTTCTGCGTCACACAGAGGCGCTACCCACCGTGGGTATGCCACATCATAGAGAGGCGCTCCCCCTTGTGACATGTTGAGGTACTCCTCCTGTAGAGTACTGTGGGTCTGCTGCATCACACAGAGTCACTCCCCCTCATGGCCTGATGAGGTACTCCTCCTGTCGAGTACCATGGGTCTTCCACATCACAGAGAGGTGCTCCCCACCGTGGGTCTACCATGTCAAACAGAGGCACTCCCCACTGCATCTTCCACATCACTCTAAGTTGAAACGGTCGGCATTTGTCAAGTCTCAGCCAGTCATAGGGTTTTGTACGTATCGCACTTGGGAGAACCTCTCCCCAAGACATAGGTAAATACTCCAACTACCACGTAGTCCCACAAAGAAGTATCACAAAGGTCTTCCACATCATAGGGGTTTCAACGCAATAGATGGTGTGTCAATTAGACGCTCCGTCTGTAATTTATTATCCTTTTAGTCTCGAGGACCCGGTTGGATTCGTGCTCGATCCAACCCAACTATACCCCAACTTTATCCAAAACTCCAGTGGGGTATACCAAAGATACCATCTCTCTCCAAGGTTTCTAGTGTTGTAGACAGCTCATCAAAAAAAATGCCCGGTACCAAAGTTATGGCTAAAAGAGAATAAATGGGTTGAAGTGGGTCTGGGTCCGGTCCGAACCGGTCGGACTGACTAGCCCTGGGCCAACCCGGTTTGGGTCGACCTGGCCTAGTCCGCACTGGGTGGCCTGACCCATGCTGGGCGGCCTAGCCTGGGTGGTGCGGTGTGGCCGCAGGGTGGCGCGATGAGGCATGGAGGCCGAGAGGGCTGTGAGGGGCCACGGAGGCCGCAGGGGTTGCGGAGGCCATAGGGCGGTGAAGGCCATGGGGTCGCAGAGGCTGCGGGGGCTGCGGAGGCCACGAGGGCCATGGAGTCCACGGGGGTCGCGGGGTGGTGAAGGCCGCGGGGGGTCGCAGGTTAGCGCAAGGCGGTGCAGAGGCCGCTGTCTGGCGGGGTGGTCGTGGTGCGGCGGGGCAGCTGCAGTGAGGTGGTCTTCCGCGGCTGTCCGGATGGCCAGCCATCCTCTCCACAAGGTGCAGTTGTGTGTCGCGCCTTTGTCGGCGGCCGGTTCGGCCGGCCGCTCTTCGTTCGTTGTCGTGGCACAAAATCTTCCTTCTTCCATTGCAAAGAACACACCAATAATGAAGAATGGAGAAGGGGTCGGGCCATGTTTGTTTGGTCTGCACCCTCTACGTTAGATCGGTAGTAAACAGCTCAAAAAAAACCTTGAATGAAGAACGTCAAACTCTACAACCCCCGGAAATGATTATTCCCAAACCCATCGAAAAAGAAATCATCCACAGATCAACTAGTTAGAGAGTTGATCTGCGTTATTTGTTTATAAGGGAAGAACATGGGAATCCATAATCACACATAATAAAAACCCTACCTTAGAGATTTGTTGACGGAGGTCATGAGGAAGGAGATGATGTCATTGGGGATAGACGGAAATCAGTGATGTCGTCATTTCCTCGATCGTCGTTTCATTGACGTTGAAGACGTTCCCCATTTACGAGAGTGTTCTTCATTGGGGAGGACATTATTTTTTGGAGAACACGTTCTTCTTTGGAGAGAATAATCTTCCAATAGTTCTCCCCTCCCAATTCCACCAAAATGTGAAAAAGCCAACTTGTTAATTTAAGTTTATCAAAATAAATTAAGTTTTCACAACAAATTTGGCATAATTAATATACTATATTGGCACCATTAATTAGCTCATTTAATTGGAACAATTAAATGTATTTGTGTTGGAAAAATTAAAGTTGGAGGAGTTGAGAGGTTTTCTCTCATTAAAGGGGTTCTGGTGATCCCCACCTCTCAATTCAAAATGGGGGTTAGTTCAGGTGGTCCCCACCTCTTAACATCCACATGGTTGGTTTAGGCTCAGGTGGTCTCCACCACCATAACCTATGTTGAGGGGTTTCAGAAATAAAAATGTTAGACATTTTTATTTTATTTTATTTTTTCACGAAAAGCATCAAAATTATCTTTCAATCTCGACCCACTGCGATAGAGGTGAAGGTCTCCTTAAGCGAATACTGGTGCTGCAAGTTCAACGGTGCCCTCATATTTCAATTCTGAGCACCGGTTCAAAAGTTACAAAAACCCACTCACACGTTTACTGAACGTACCCAAAAAAAAGTTTAGAAATTTATTTCGGGCACACTGGGCCTCGGAATCTCTCGCCGTCAATTTTCACAGACTCGTAAAATTCCCATATATTTAAAAAAATTACATGGAAATTCCGGGTCTTTACATTCTTTGATCTATTTCCACTTCATTTTGTTATTCTTGGAAATGAATGTTCAAGATAAATTTTTCATGCCTGAAGAATATGAATCAACTTCTATAGATCAAAAAATCCAAAAAAAAATAATTATTTATTCCTCTCATCATTATACAATAACCAAAACCAAAATTTTTAGTATAAGATAATATAATTCCCCCAAAAGAATAGACCTTTATATGATGAAAACAACTTTAGTCTCCAAAATTCAATATGAATACCCAAAGATCAACATAGTTCATTCAACAAATAACCATCCTTCCTAAATATATTATAGATTATGATTGATACCCAAAAATAAGAATTATTTGATCACATATTCTTCCAAATAACATCAATCATTCTTAAAGTCTCATACCAAAAATCTAATTTTCTAAATCAATTACTCTCCATGATTTTCTAATCATTTCCATAAATAACCTGAATCACCAAATGTACACAATAAAATAATATTTGACTCCAATATAAAATTAAACCTTTATTCCTCATTACCTTAATCTTATAGGATTCCCAAAATAGAGAAAATCTTATGAAATAACATTAATCACATAATCACAAAATCATTTTCTAATATTGTGGTTATCTATTTGATAAAATAAAAATCCCCAAAATAAAATAAACCTTTTTCCCATTAGATAGTTTAACTATAAAAATATTCATGCTAACAAGGACTTTACGTAAACTAGTGGTAGGCGTTTCACCCTTGTCTCCCTTTGGTTGTGGGTTCAAATCCTGTAGCCATTCTGAATGTGACAGGTTGTCACCCAGCCTACTAGTCGTTATTTTTCTAAACCCATATTAATATAACTTCCAAAATAAATATGATGTAAATCCTTGAAATAGGGTCAATAAATAAATAACCTTTTAACTAATATTTTCAATACAACCCCAATACATAATTACTTAATTAATTTATTTCCACATTGGTTCTCCCTTGGTCTAGAGTTTATCCTACAGAAGAGGGTATTGACTCAGGTAATTCATTGGTTCCCCACATTTAAAGTAATGAACTACAAATGGATTCTTATGATGAGTTTTATTTCCTTCTATCATACTCTTCATTTTTCTTCATCAATTCTTTGGTTTATATTCTTCTTTCCCACACATAAATCATTTATATGTTCTGTTTAGATTCTTTCCTAGGTGTCTCCTTCTACATCTCTTTTATTATGGAAATCAAGCCTTCTTTCCTCCATGATCTCCACTACTGGTGCTATTAGGAAACTCTATTATTATCTTCTTTAGTGAGTTCAGGAGTTAATTAAGGTATTTTTTGTTAATATTATTTCAAGAAACCTGATTAGGAATGAAGACAATACCTTTCACTCCTATCAATATCCCATTTGGTTGCTCGTTTCCACCACCTTTTCCATCATATTAAATGTTAACATGACTTCCTAGAGTTCCTTTCATTGACTAAAACCAAAAAGAATAGTGTGAGTAACAATAGCCATAGTGAGAAAAATGCATAATCACTTATAGAATATAATAGAACTGTATTTTCAATCTAAAACGCCTTAAGTTTAACATAGGATATATATTCAGATCCTTTATAATGGTTTGTAAATAAAATGTGAATTATCCTAAGCATATCCCCTGGGAGTGTCAAACCAGGTGCCCAATAAGGCCTGTTTTCTTATACCAAGTTACCCCGAGTCAGGATCAGGACACCTTGTTAGAGTTTTTAACCCTAGGTACATCTGTGCTAGATCCACATCCACTTGCAGTATCTATATAAGGATGTATTTTTAGGAATACCGATAAAATCTCTACCATACCAAAATTCTAGTATGTTCTTCTGTGATTATATTCAAAGTCTATCTTAGGGTTATGTTCCCTAATCTATTTTTTCGGAATCTATTTTCCAAGGTTTCAACTAAACTTCCTTTAATACCAACTATAGGGACCCTGCCCCAATTTCCCAAAGCCAGTGCCTTACTTCATTACATTGGCATAATAAAAAAAGGAATTTTCATCCTAAAGGGATGAATGGTTTATTATTTTTGGAAAACTAGATATAAACATAAGTTTTATATTACAACTTGAAAGGAAAAACAATATAGAAATTCCATTGGAAACATCCATAACTCCTAGGTTATCCCTACAATTCATTCATAATAGTAATGTTCACATCCTAGGGGAAACATAAGAAAGGGGTGAGATTTTATGCTCAGTAAGGGTAAGTAATACAATAGAAGCTAATATAAACAATAAGTCATGGTGAATGACTAAAAAAACATGCCTTTAAAACATAAACTTTAGCATAATATGGAAAGAATAAAAGTTGAATAAATAATTCCATAAAAATAATCACATAAGAATAAATCTTAACCATAGATATTATACCAGTAGAATATTCACAAGGATTATCTATTACTAATATCATAATGAGGGAATACATAATACCATACATCTGAAACATACCATTAAGGCCTCATCCAAGACATCTGAAAATAAATGGTTAAGGTCTTGTCCAAAACCATTTCTAAAAATGAGAAAGGTCTCAAGAAAGTCCATATCTATCTTGTCTCATGAGACCTACCGATGCATCGAGGGACTATAGTAGGTCCCACCTTTCACTTACTAATTCTAATACATTACTCATATGAAAATGGTAAAACATAAACAACATAATCATTCCTATTGAAAAACTAGCATACAAAATGTGAATACTTTAACCATAAACCATGAATGGTGTTAAATAGCTCATCCATAGTTAAACTGATCATAAACCCTTAAAAAACATATGGTAGATGGTATCATATGAGATAAACCTCAAGGAAGTACAATATTAAATAAATTAAGTTGATAAATATTAAGATATAATTGAAAATTTCTTGTGGAAAATAATCTTTAAACATTCCAATGTGTCCTATATAATTTTGAAACATTTAAATCATAATCCCTATAAAGTAATCATTAAATGGAACTTATAATGTTAGGATAATAATAAGACTTGTGATATGATATATCATAGGGTAGTACATACACCACACACATAATTAATTAGTGGTGAACAATGAATATATCTCAAAGAAGTAAAAGTGAGATGAGAAAAACCCTTTTTACTTTGGAAAGAAGATTTATTTTGGAAAATCACTTTTATTTGTCATGAAATAAAATTATAAACATGTATATCCTAGAAAATAGAAGGTAAAGACATTGAAATTATACTTGAGTCATAAATTATGCCCCACTTAATTTAAATCATGTAAAAAGAGTTTTTAAGAAACTTTATAAATAAACATTTTAGTACGGTTTAAGGAAAATATTAAATAGGTTTAAAAGATGAAAGGAATGATCGTTTAAATAAAAATAGAAATTAACCAAGGTATTTTTTCATGATAAAATGTGTGATTTTACAAAAATATATTATATAGTGCACTTGAAAATGGGTAAGAATTCGGGAAGTTCCCTTTAATCGGGATTGCTTATCGGGAAGAATTGAGGAAGGAACCTTATTAGAATATGTACACCCCCATCAAAGAATGATGAAATGATCTGGATAAATTATTTTGTAACATATACATAGAATTTATAATAATTACATAAAAATAAATAATAATTATGTTTTGGTAGATAGAGAGAGAGAAATTGTAACCCAAATGAAAAATGGAGGTTCGAGAAGAAACCCTTACCTTATGTCTGAATGTGTTCTACACTTGGACTTAATGTCATGGATAATCAAATTAAATCCATTAATTAAATAATTAATAAAATTTTCTAAATGTATTTTATTCATTGTAGTTTTATTAATTTCATTTATGTCCTTATTTATGAGTTATAGAGTTTAATTTAATCATTCGGAAGCATTTATTTTCTTGGTTTTCATGATCGGTTCGCTTGTTTGTAAGTAATGAAGTTAATATAAAATGGGTATAATTATCAAGAATTAGAATTATATATTATTAATGATTATAAATAATTTTAATTGTTTTTATACATTATTTTATTACTATATATGAGGATGAATCATTATATAATATGTTGATGATAATTGTTTAGATTAATTTTAGTGTTTTAGATGACAACAAACTTGTTTTGTTTTATAATTTAGTATTATGTAAATATGTTAATTCCAATACATAAAAAGGGTTATAATATAAATTTAAAAATATGTTTCAACCATTAAAATGGTTTTATGAAAAACCTTGAATATGTTGAAGTAAAATGAAAACTTTTCATCCTTAAAAGCAATGAAACAACACCTCACAGACGACATTTCCATTTTTAGAATAAAAGGGAGAGGAGAAGGGGATTGATGATGGATTATTCCATTAGCATACTAAAATTACAGTATATGTAAGTTAATGCAGTTATCATGATATTTGGATGAGGGTATGTGAAGAGATAATTAAAAAATAAAATAACTTGAAAAGAAATTAAAAGAAAAAGAAAGAGGTTTTTACCTCTTGATTTTATCCTCCTTGAGAACCTTTTTAGAGAAAAGGTTTTTCTCTTTTGATGATACCAAGAGATCTTGGATGTGGGGTAGGGTATTGGTAAGATTATTATGTTGAAATTTTATAATTCTAAAAGCTTTTAAGGTGTTAGGATAAGGTATGGTGAGGGGTGGTATTTATAGTGTAGGAGAGGGGTGTTTTTTGAATATTTTATTTATTTTTTTATTATTTTGGATCAAGTCTATGAATAGTTTGAGAATTATCGTCAAATATATTAAAATAATTAAGTATAGTTTGATATTTTTGGCTTAAATCATTCATACATCAATTATGACTCAATAATTCATGTATTTAACATTTATCATAAATTGTAATATTTTACTTTTCATAAAAAATTAATTATTTTAGAAAAATCCAAAAAATTCACCCTAACCATTTTTTTTATGCTTAGAATTCAAAAATTAACTCCATTTTATTAAAATAATTTTCAATCTATGAGAAATTTAATTTTTAATTAAAATCATCATTTACTTGAAAAAGTCATATTTTAAATTTATAACTAATTTTATGACGCTTTCAAAAATTAACATAGGGATCATAAAATTATCCTAAAATAATAAGAAAAAATATATTAATTTATGAATAAATTTTATGAAAATAAATTTTCTTATAAATAATTTTATTAATTATAAATTTTCAATTAAATATTTATGACTTACAAAAATACCAACACTTAATTAATAATTTCTAAACTATTTATTTACTTATACTCTGATATAATTATATCATAATTTCATTTATAAGATTCCTAAATTTTATTTATACTTTCATAGGTGGGGTTATTATTCTAATGTCCATATTACTATTCATAATGGTCACGTTGTTTTTCCAACAGTTACATTACTATTCATCAAAAATGAAACTTGTCATAAAAATAAAAAAAAATGACCAAAGAAAATTTTGATATTATTATTTAAAAAATAAAATTTATTTTTTCAAATATAATTTATAAAAGTTTAAAATTTTAAATTTAAAACAAGTTCTCCATTAAAATGTAGAAAATCCATGTTTATAAAAATATAACCTTTTTGTGTAAAATTAGACTTATGTTTATCTTATACCTCTATAAAAGTTTTGGATGAATGTAAAAATATTTTATTAAATATATAATATATAAATTTCATTTATATCTTTCACTAATTAGTGATTAATTTAATTTATTACTATAAAATGTCATTGTGTCCATAAAATGGTTTTTATAAAAATACATCCTTTATGTTCAATTGGTTTTCATTTCTAATTAATTAGTAACCAATGAGTAAATTTTATAAACATGTGTATTATATATTATCATAAATTACTTAATCTCATTCATTCCCATTATTCCCAATATCTAGGTGATAACTATAATAATTAAATAATAATATTTAAATCATTTTTAAGATGGTAAGCTGTAGAAGAAGTTAAATTAAAAAAGGATTATTGTAAAATATTGGGGTGTTACATTCTCTCCTCCTTTAATAAATTGTGACCTCGAAATTTGAAATTATACTTGAAAATCAGATATTGATACTTAAAAATTCCTTTGTGTGAAACCCACATCAAAAATAGGGTTAATAAAACTTCCTATTAAAAGAGGTAAAGCTAAATGATAAGGTCACCAGAAAACTAAGATTCAGAAATATGAGAACATTTGTGAAGATATGGACATGGAAAAGAAATATAACTATCATATTCTGATGTATATTTATAGAAAACATGGTTTTTAGAAATTTTACAATCAAAAAATCATTTATTTGTGATTGGTTAAAAGACCACTAATCTCTTAGTAGGGAACGTCGGTGGATAATGTTTTATTTTCAAAATCCTTTTCCCAGATTTGTGGTATTCCTTTACTATCTATAAAATCACCTGATAAATTAAAATTTCTTGGTTATTTTCCATGTCATATGAATAATATAATACTTTGGTTGTGCTTTGATCTATTTTCACTTCATTTCTTATTCCTATAAATGAATGTTCAAGATGAATTTTTCACGCCTGAAGAATTCGAATCAACTTCTATAAATCACAAAATCCACAAAAGTATAATTATCTTTTCCTATATTCTTTATACATTAACCAAAACCAAAATTTTTAGGATAAGATTATATAATTCCCCAAAAATAATAAAACTTAATATGATGAAAAAACTTTAGTCTCCAAAATTCAATAGTAATAACCAAAGTTCGACATAGTTCATTCAAAAAATAACCATCCTTCCTAAATATATTCAAGATATCATTTAAACCCAAAAAATAAGAAGGATTTGATAACATATTATTCTTAATAACATCAATCATTCTTAAAGTCTCATACCAAAAATCTAATTGCCTAAATCAATTACCCTCCATGATTTTATAATCATTTCCATAAATAACCTGAATCACCAAATGTTCACAATAAAATAATATTTGACTCCAAGAGAAAATTAAACCATTATTCCTCATATTATTATGTTTACCCTAATATTATAGGATTCCAAAAATAGAGAACATATTCTGAAATAACATTAATCACTTAATCACTAAATCATTTTCTAATCCCATGGTTATCTATTTGTACTGGTGGAAATCCCATCTATACGAACACCTGCATACCAAAGGTTTGAAAAATCATTGGTTTAAGCATCCTATTCCAACGGTTAAATGAAATTGTTGGTATAGGGTAAATATAATGAATTTTACCAATAGTTTTGATAAAACCATTGGATATGGGGGTTAATTTTATGATTTTTCCCAATGGTTTTATGACACCATTGGGAATGGATTGGTTTTCCAAATCTATTCAAATGGTTTATTGAAAGCATTTTAGTAGACAATATTTCCCAATGGTTTTTAGAAACCATTGGAAAAAACCCCAAATAATCATCAAACTGATCCCTCAGCTAACCTGCAAACAGAAATCTCCACACATCGTCTAATAGATCTCTCCTCCGTTAAACCCTACTTCCTGAGCACGAACTCATGAGCTCACTTCCTATATCGAAAATAATCTCTCCTCCTCGAACAAATCTCTCCACTAAATGATATCTCCTCCTCTAATGAGATCTCTCCTCCTACCCTACCTCCCAAGCATGAACCCTACTTGGTGAGATCACTTCCTCTGTCATAAGATCACTTTCCCCAGAATGGATCTCTCTAGGCTTCCAAAACTAATTCATGTCTACCTTATTTTTAAGATACCTTGAATCATAGATCTCTCAATCCATTCTTCGATTCAAACATCTAGATTCATTGTGTTCTTCTCAAAATTGGTGAATTACTTTTATTTTCCACTTTGATATTCTTCTAATGGACTTGATGTGGTGTATTTATCAGTTTCTATATGGCATTATGGTTGATTATATTCATAAAAATTTTATGTTTTTTGATTAATATTATTTTTATTGAGTTTGATGATTTAAAAAAATCTCCCTAATGTCTTAATTGGTTTTATAGTATTTTTAGCATGTATGATAGTGTCATCATGTCATGTGTGTAACCTATTTTAATTAGAATCCATGGAAATTTCTCAAATCCTCACTGTTAGACCTTCCACATATCCTGTTGGGTTCATTGGTGATGAAGACCATGATCTTTTGGCCACCAAATAGGTGTTCTTATCTATAACATTGGGTTAGAGCATGGATGGTATGAGTCTAGTGCCTTATACTAGGATTGAGAAATTGATTAAGAAATGAATAGAATTGTGAATTGAATTTTTTCTTCTCATGACATGTGAATTAGAATTTGTAATTATCAGTATGTGAATTGGAATTGACACAATTGAAACATGAATTGATAATTTAGCATGTAACTATATAATTGGTATGAAATTGGAAAATACACAATGTTATATTGAAAAGAACTAGTATTTGACATAATGGAATATGAGGAATGAGAATTAGTAATTTTAATGAACTAAAAAATGAGTCATATGTCAAAATATTTGTCATGTTTTGGTGTTTTTAGGGGTTTTTCTCTTAGTTGTTCTTGATGCATTGTTATATAATACCTAGAATGGTTACTCCACACTTAAAATTATTTATTTTCCTTGGGAATGTAATATTTTCTATAATGAGAATTCACAAAAAGTCCATTAACCTGTGAAAGATGAGAGATATCCCTAGAATTGGTAATGTGTGTTAGGTTAGTGGTCTATGGAATGGGTAATGTACCTTGCCATGGTTCCTTGTTAATAAAATCATCCTGGATAATGGCAGGCATGGACAGACATATATGGAACTCTATTGAATCAAGTTTGGCATACCCCAAGTGTCAACCTAGATCTAGAGTGTTGGTAGGATAATTTTATGTTCAACATTAAATTAATGAATTCATGAAAATCAAGATCATACTATTACATGAAATATAAATCCAAATTATATTTTTTTAGACACCATTGGTGGTTTCATACTATGTTTTACTCTAACCTATTTAGGATTCCCTTTAGAATCAAAGAAGACAACATGGATACAAGCCAAGAAAAGGGTATGAGGCCCTATTATTGATTGGTTCCTTGGTAAGATGGTATAAGAGAATGGATATGGGACCGATCATGGTGTTCAATACCAGTTTTGGGAGAATTTATTTGGAGTTGTTCTTTAGGTTATTTACTTGTATGACAGTCTATTTATATTTTAGTTTTTCATACAATATGGAATGATATTATTTATTTGGTTAGTATTTTTTGGTAATTCTCTATTTATATATTTGAATAGATTTATATTGGTTGTTAATGATTTTTTCCTCCTTTTTTATTATTTTGTACGAAATTGTATAGTCTCCCACTATATATATTATCCCTTCATAACTATTTTTCTTCTTATGTAATATGGTGAGGTTTTCTTGAGTTATTATGATGACCCATCTCTGTCACATGTGGAAGATTCAAGTTGAGGTTGTCACAATGTTTTATCATTTTTAGTCTTTTATATTGCATTAGTAGTTTTAGGATTGGTAGATAGGATAATAGGATGTGTTGGGGATTGGTAATGAGCTCATGCATAATATTAACTAACCCATTAGAATGGTGAAACCAGGTTTCTAGGGAGAGGATTATTTTTTATGAGTTATTCCTTTTACAGTTTTTATGTTATTTGACCTTGGGTAATGAACATGTTGGGTGATGTTACTATTTTATGTGATTTTACTCATGGTTTGATATGGAATGGGGAACATCTAATACCTCATAGTGAGATAGAAGGAAATTATTCTTTCATGAACTTATAATTCTAGGGATTCATTAATTTAATATGAAATTATATAACATGATTAATAAAAAAAGAATAAAATTTTTTCTACTAAAATAAAATTAAATAAATTTCTCAAAAAAAGTTGGTGAAACCATTTATCTATGGTTTTCTATTTTGTACTTGTCCTTCAAAGTTTTATATTTTTATGATCTCAATGATTTGATTAGTGTTTTAACCCATGTAGATAAAATGCTTCTATATTATGTTTTTTTTTCAGTGTGAGAATAGTAAACATCACACACCTTATATAGTGTAGTTAGAGCTTCCTACAACAATGGGGAATCAGATGGATGATCTGCTCTGTGATAGTATTCCATGAGTCTTGTGATCAATGTTGAGACTGACTAATCACAATTTCCCTTTGATGTATGATACCTAGATAGAGTTTTAGATACATTACCCACCCATAGTTAATGGGGAGGGAGGCCCTCAGGTAGAAAATATCTGGATTGAGTCTCTCATGAAAATATTTAGTCACCTGTAGACAACATTGAAGATGAGGGTGAAGCTTGCTACTTGTATTCTACAAGGACCATCTAAGTGCTCGAGGGACATCATAGTACATGTTGGACAATAAGAAGATCTAACAAATAAAGGATTCAAGTAGAAATATATGATTCACTTTTATCTAGATATTTTAAAGAATGGAATGGCTTGGGACATCATAAAATTTATATAGAGGATGATGTCTTTAATGGACCATGAAGGTTACTTCACAGACATGAAATATTCCCCCCTATATAGGAAGGAGATGATATAGCTAGGGAGACCTTTTTTCAACATGGGATTCAGTGTGATATCATTTCATAGGTTAATTCCCTTTTTGTGAGATTTTTTTTATTTGAGGAATCATGATATTATCACTAAAGATAACCTAATGGAGGCCTCGAGTCAAGGGAAATATGTTTTAGTTGGATTATATAGGAGTTCCACCTTAGGTGTCAATAAGCGTTGATATTAAGATTTACACCAAGGTTGCAGTGGTCAGATCAACTTGTGACATAGGCCATAAGTATCTGGACATCATTCTGATTAATTTTAATAATAATTACAGGGTTGAACATAAGTTATTTTAGTTTCCTTTTCCCATAGTGGAGTATTGGTCATTTGATAAGATGGGTGCTATATATAAGTTCTTTAGAAGCACTTAGTAGTTGATCATTGGAAGTGGATCATGGTAGGAACCAGCTACTGGGAGATGCTCTCCTACCCCTAAGTAGATAGGTTGATGGAGTTTTATCAGTCACTTGGGTTGGGGTAGGGGAAATGGAACCCCAATATAGGAGTATTGGTATCACTAGAATATATAACTAAAAGGGATTAAATATAGAGACCAAGGAAGAGGGTAATGTAATATTCATATTGTGTAGTATACTCATACCAATAAATATGTTGAACCGTCTACTTTCATATGTACAATTCTTGGGTCATCTTTTATTTTTGTAATTTGATTAATATTGTTGGTTTTATTCATTTTCTTTTTCAAAATTATCCAATTCCATTGGTTAGGCTATATAAACCTTAGATGTGGTTATGAAAATTGAATCATTGTTAGGGGTGTAACTCCACACTCATTATCTTATTCCTTTAATGATTGGATAAAATTTATTCTTACAAGATAGTGATCCAAGGCAGATGGTTTGGCACACTAAGAGTCATATATAATTGACTCAATACCTTTTAATTCATATGTGATATATATTCCTCTACCTGCAATCAATAGTATATGGGGGCTTCACAAAGGAATTATGACCCTGAGAATATATAATGGACTCAATACCTTTAAAATTTAATTTATGGAATCAATACCTTTTTTCACGGTGTTAGAAATAGTCTATGTGGTAAAATTATAATCCTTGTGTCATTGAATGTGTATAAAAGTGAATCTCAGTGATTATAAAATTATAATCCATGTTTAGTGGGATATTACCACATATACCATTTTTAACATTATCCTAAGATCCATTATTGTTTTAATTATTATAAACATATCTTAGTAATGTGAGACATATGCATAAATAACATTATCCACCATATCTCTGTCATTATCCACCTTAGTTGTTGTGTCCCCCCCCCCAGTCTGTTACATTTCTTACCTTATCTTAGGGGAAGATTGAATCAATACCTTCATATTAGGGTAATAAGTTTACTTAGAAAAAGAATCCCTAGAGGAGGAATTAATCCATGGTTTATTTTTCTAATGAATAAATTTCATTTTTCTTATTGAAACATATTTTACTTAAATTGAATTCAAGGATGGAGACATGAATTCAAATATAATCTAGATGAATAAATTCGAACCCAAATGAATGAAATTGTATGAGATAATATAAACAAAAACAAACAAACTAAATCTAATGAAAATTTCCCAAACAAACTTGTATCGAACAAAACCAAACTAAGCTAAAACTTGAGATAAACTGATCATATATCATTAATAGGAAGATTAATTTTTAATTAATAGAAATGTATTATTTTATAGTATCATTTTGAAACTTGGATATGTTTCCCCCTAGCTTGCAGGAACATGATTTGACCCATGTAGAGTTGTGGTTCTTATACATTGGGCGGTGACATGTATAGTCACAAGAGACAAGTATTCTATTTTTTAGTTTTTATTTTATTTTCTTTATCTCATCATCCACTTAGGTCTTTTACTGCTTTCTACGGATGGAGGGTAGTTATATTGTGTGAAGGGGGACAAAAGGGAACTGGAGTCGGCTGCGTGGTTTTATTTGTAGTGGAGGGAGATTAGGGTAGTGGAGATATGCATTAATGTATTTCATTTTTGTTTTGCTTTATGCCAAGTTTCTTCAGTTTATTTTCTTTTCCTTCAGTGTGGACATCTGATGTATGGATGGGTCATTCCAAACTTTTACTTATTTTTCACTGTTGTTTTTATTATTTGTTTGTGGGAAAACTTATTCCCAAGTGGTGTTTCCTTGATGCTTGTACACTTGCACCAGCTCATGGGCTCCTTACTTGGAGATATTGGTCTTCTTATTGTCCTACTAATTTGGTATGAAATCATCTATTTTCTAAAATATATTATATTCTTTATCTATCTTTACACTAGGGAAATTTTAGAAGGCCTTCTATTAAATATTCATTAATTCCACTGAATCTAGAAAAACATAAGGGATCACCAAATATCTTCTAGAAGTATTTAGTAGTCTTACATCCATGTTCTAAATACCACTTTGATAAATATAATAGAATATCAAACACAACCATAATAGATATCTTTCGATATACTCAGAAAAACCTAGTCCTGGTGTTATATTCTTAGTGAACATCTTTCTAAAACTTAGTAAACTACCTAAATAGATTAACACAATAGTGTTTCAACCATAATCTACTTTTGAGTATTGGTAAACTAATCACTATATGGATTCATAACTAATCTCATATACTACTTGATGGGGAAATATAGGACATCAATCAGTGGAAGACAAAACTTCCAATCAAAACATTCCCCACATATCAGTATCCAGAATTGGAAAGTCTAAGCACCCCAAACACCACATATATTTTCTATCCTTTTGGTTTTAGTCATCCCATAGCCTTTCTTCTATGATAACTGAACAAGAAAGACAAGAATGAAACAAACATAGGAAAACATAATCAAAACACACATAATATTATGTGTCTATGACCCCACTCCTTTTAGAACCTTCACTTTACAAAATTCTACCACCAAGCTTCCACAATCCTAGAGATTTCCAGTACATTGAACTATATAAATATAATTAGAAATCACCTCCATCCATAATTTTTATCTTTTATAAATTTTTACATAAATAAAAATAGCGTACTCACATTTAAATCATCACTTAGTGAAACCAAAGCATGTGCAATCCTTATCTCCCACTACATTTCATCCAGGTCCCGATTATGATACCTCTATTTTTTTAAAGATCCTTATGATACTTTGACAGGAAACATACCTATGACTGGGGGCTGGGGGGAAGTGGAGTGGGGGATGGGGGGGATGCAATGGAGTGAGGACTATGGAAGACTATAGTGGAGTGGGGGGGTCTATGAATTGGGGGATGGGGGGATGCAGTGGAGTGGGGGGAGGGGCTGCAATGGAGTAGGGGATTTGGGTATAGTGGAGTGGGGTCTGGGGGGATTTAGTGGAGTGGGGGATGGGGGGGATGCAGTGGGGGGGATTTAGTGGAGTAGGGGATGGGGGGATGCAGTAGAGTGGGGGCTGGGGGATGCAGTGGAGTTGGGTATGGGGGGACTGTAGTGGAGTGGGGGGTCTGTGGATTGGGGTATGGGGGTCTGTGGAGTGGGTGGGTCAGTGGAGTGGGGGATGGGGTTAGTAGAGTGGGGGTGGGGGTGGATTGGGGGATGGAGGGGCTGTAGTGGAGTGGGGGATGGGGGGTTGCAGTGGGGGGGGGGGGGTTCAGTGGAAACCTTCAACTGCTTTCTAAAGATACTACATTCACACTTCCCATCCTTAACTTTTTTAGCCACAACCATGGAATGGATTGAAAGTTTCCATGCACTATCTATGAATGTTGTATAAAAACATACATCATATGTTTCCAAGGAAAATTAAGTCTTCTTTAATAGTGGTATGCACTACACACCCCTTAACTCAAACATACTTCTATTTCCTATCTACAAGGATATTTCACCATTTTCTATAATTTTTAGGGAAAGATGATCTATAAAATAAACCTTTACATATATTTTTGAATTATTGTTCTTCATACTTACCCTATTAGATGTTAAGTGAAATGAAACTCAAGAGTCTATAGCTAAGACTCAATAGAATTAGATATACTCAATAATAAACCACTCTTATATTCTAATATAAGATTAAGAAATCCACATTCGAAAGTGTATATTCCATAATTCAATATCCACTCATTGAAATCCTTTTTCAGGTGTCCTTTCTTCCCATAATACCAACACATGGGACCATCTTCCTCTGAGCTAATCCCACTCCACATGTTCTGATTTCCCTTTTCTCTAACATTTTTGTGTTGTGGAACTCTCCCCTTCCTTCCACAATATATGCATTTCCAGAAGATGCCTCCTTTAGATGAAGTTCCTCATTCTATATTAGGTCTTTAATGTTTTCAAAGACCTGGTTAGTTTTTCTGCTTGAATTACTCACTACAGTCTCTATCACATATCAAGGTTTTAAAAGTTTCGGACACAAATGCCTACTCATTTCCATGATTTGTTATTCACCCCAGTTGTGGATTCTCCACTATAAACCTAAGTGGTTACACTAAGGACCTCTCAATCCTATAAGAATAGAGACCCACTATGCTCCTACTCTAGAGTCACACTAATGAATGCATATTCCCAATAACCAATAAAAATGTATGATTAAAATAAAATAATATCTCCCTAATCTCCAAGTTTCTTATGCACCACTTGATGTAGATATCCCTACATTAACACACTGGATAACCCAGTCTAATCATTAACATAATCTTCAAGGTCTTTAGTAGATAATAGGAATGATTAGATCTACTAATCTCAAATACTCACATCATTTCTTCAACTATCTGGGTCTCTAAACCCCTTGAAAACTCATGAATAGAGATATCTTTTTTCTTGAATGAATCTTGACTTCAATCTCTTATTGCATTTCTGTGCATTTTTGTGAAGTTATAATTTTTCATTTTTTTTATTTTGAGTTATTTCCATTTTCTTTATGGTTTGTTTATCATGGATCATGGTATACTGTGTGTGTTTTCATTGTCTAGGGTTAATTTGAAATGAAACTTTTTAAATGGGAAAGTTTAAAAATACATTAATTCTTATAGAAAACTTGGGAATACTTTTATAATGATATTTGTATTTTGAAAAGTGTCTAAAATGTTTTGGATTTAAAATGATAACCTATTTTTGGAAATTTTGTCAATTTTGTTAGAAAAAGGGATAGTGTTAATTATTTTTAAGGTTTTTAAGTGACATTAGCAAAGCATAATTAGAATCTTTTAAAGGATTTAAGTCGAATTTACTTTTCAAATAGATTATTTTAAACTATTTGAATGTTAGAAATGTTTTACCAAAATCTATAATTTTGTTTAAATGGTTTCATAAAAAATTAATGTTTCTCTTTATTAGATGATTTTTTTCAAAACCTCATGGGAAAAAATGATGTTTTAATGAATGAAATTTATTTTTGAAGTAAGTTTTGATAAAACCATGTTGGGTTAAATAGGAAAATTTGGATCACTTATTCAATGAAGTAAAAGTACATATTGTTGGATTTTTATGAATTTATAAATTATTGGATTTTAGTTTTATTTAAATAATGTCTTGAGATTACTTATTGATCTATTTTATGTCTCATGGGGTTAGAGTTTTGAAGTCCATTTTGATGGTGTTTGTGTTTCTTATTTTATATTATATCCCTGTTTGGATTTAATGGATTCTTTGGTTGATCAAGATCTTCTTGGGATGGTTGTTTTGTTTGCTTCAGTCTTAGAGCTTGTTATTCTTCCTCTCTTTTCCTAATGTGAGAATTATTTATGAGAGTTCTAAAACTTGAATCCTCACCATTTCTCTAGGTAACAAGATTCTTAGGATGAATTGGTTTTGGTACTGAAGGTTTAGGATATCTTTATCCAACTTTAGATTTATGAGTCTATTCAGGTTATTTTTGCAACCATCCTACTAGAGGGTCTGATTTATGAGTGGTGGAAGTCTATTATTCATACTAAGCCTGACAAGGTCTATTCTTGGAAAAGTTTCAAGGCATGGTTCATTTAGTATTCTTTCATAATTAAGTGAAGGTACTGATGGCTATATAATTTTCTAGGCTCTAGTAAAGAGATGAAATAGTGTTCGAGTACTCAAATAATTTTATCCAGTTGGTTCTATACATTCCTAATCTAGACTTGGACTATTCCTTAATGGCTTGGTGGTTTGAGTAAAGTATTTGATCAGACTTGCCACTATTTGTTTCTTCCTTTGGACTCTACTTTTATATAGTGGTTGTGAGATAATCTATCAATGTTGATGCAAGATTAGTAGGATCACTAGAGGTATTTAATGTTTCTTCTATTCCTGTTTCTTCTATTTCTGGGTGTGGTGAAGGAATCTCCAATAATGGAAAAAGGAAGTGTTATGTTAGACCATATAAGTGGGGGTTTAAAAACTATATTTTTTTCTCACTGGTTTCTTATAGGATAAAATACTTGGTTTTATATCAGTTCCAAAAAGTGGTACATAAGAAACTTTCTTGTTAGGATCACCATAGGTATTTCTTGTTAGACTCCCAGATGAAGTCTAAACATTGTGAATATACTGGGTTACATGAATCAATTTAGACTACCAGATGGAGTCTTTGGGATAATGAATCCATTGAGGTGATTCATATTTGTTTTTTTATATTGGTTAATATCTTAACTATCCAGAATGAAATTTTGGCTGTATTGGGAAAACATGAAGGCTGTTGTGTACTGGATAGAAGCCTGGTGTGTACTGGCTGCTGCAGGAATCCTGCTTGGTGCTGGTTGGCCTACTGTGTGTGTATACCAATGGTTCAACTAAACTATTAGTATTAAGTATGTGAGGTTGTATACCAACGGTTCAACTGAGCTGTCGGTATTTAGTAATCAAGTTGTGTATACTAATAGTTCAATTGAATTGTTGTAATTAAGGTATACCAATGGTTAAATTGAACCATTGGTATTACGGTATACTAATGGTTCAAAGAACCATTAGTATTAAGTAAATAAGCAGTGTATACCAACAGTTCAACTGAACCATTGGTATTTAGTAGTATCTAAGCATGCACAATAGTTCAAAACCATTGGGATAAAGGTATACCAATGGTCGAATACCATTGTTATAAATCTATACCAATGGTGTCCAACTGTTAGGATAGGTATTTCCCAACTATTCAAGTTTAACCATTGGTATATATCAATTTTAGGATCACTATACCAACGGTTAAACCTGAACCATTGGTATAGGGATATTGCAACTCCCAACACCCTAGTATTTCATAAAACTATTGGGATAGGTTATCCCAATGGTTTTGGGTTCTATCCCAATAGTTTACAACTGTTTGTATAGTATAGTTTTACAGTAGTATTTATAAAACAAACATATATAAAATCAAAATTACCTTTTCCCATTATATATTTTAACTATAAAAATATTCATTCTAATGAGGACTTTACATAGGTTAGTGGTGGAAATTTCACCATCATCACCCTTTGGTTGTGTGTTCAAATCGTACGACCTTTCCAGATGCGATGAGTTGTCACCTAGCCTACTATTTGTCCTTTTTCTAAAACCATATTTATATAATTCCAAAATAAATATGATAGACATATTTGAAATAAGGTTATGCACTAAATATCCTTTTAACTAATATTTTCAATACAACCCCAATAAATAATTGCTTCATTAATCTATTTACACATTAGTTCTCCCTTGGTATAGAGTTTATCTTAAAGAAGAGGAAAGAATAGTGTGAGTAACAATAATCATAGTGAGAAAAATGCATAATCACTTATAGAATATCATAGCACCTTATTTTCAATCTAAAACACCTCGGGTTTAACCTAGGATATATATTCATATCATTCATAATGGTTTATTAGCTTGTTATTGACTATAATTTTGTAAATAAAATGTAAATTACCCTAAGAATATCCCTCGGTAGTATCAAACTAGGTACGTAGTAAGGCCCATTTTCGTGTACCAAATTACCCCGAGTCAGGCCTGGGAAACCTTGTCGGATTTGTTACCCCTAGGTACATCTATGCCAGAACCACTTCCACTTGTAGTATCCAGACAAGGATGTATTTCTAGGAATATCGACAAAATCTCTACCTTACCAAAATTCAAGGATGTTCTTCTATGATTATATTCAAAGTGCATCTTAGGGTTATGTTCCCTAATATATGTTTTCTAAATCTAGTTTCCAAGGGTTCAACTAAACATCCTTTGATACCAGCTATAGGGACCCTGCCTCCAGTTTCCCGAAGTCAGTGCCTTACTTAATTACATTGGCATAATAAAAAAAGGAAGTCACATCTTAAAAGACCGAATAGTTTATTATTTTTGGAAAACCAGATACAAACATAATTTTTACATTACAACTTAAAAGGAAAAAATATATATAAATTCCATTGGAAACATCCATAACTACTAGGTTATCCCTGCATGTCATTCATAATATTCATGTTCACATCCTGTGGGGGAATATAAGAAAGGGGTGAGTTCTAATGCTCAGTAAGGGTAAGTAATATAGCAGAATCTAATATAAAAAATAAGGCATGGTGAATGACTTAAAACTTATGCCGTTAGAACAAAAACTTGATCATATATGGCAATAATAAAAGTTGAATAAATAATAAAATAAAAATAATCAGATAATAATGTAGCTTAACCATAGATATTCTACTAGTATAATATTCACATGGATTATATAATACTAATATCATAATGAGGGAATACATAATACCATACATCTGAAACTTACCATCAAGGCCTTATCCAAGAAATCTAAAAATAAATGGTTAAGGACTTGGCCAAAACCATATCTGAAAATGGGCAAGGTCTCAGAGAAGTCCATATCTATTTTGTCTCATGAGACCTACTGATGTATCGAGGGGTTATAATAGGCCCCACCTATCACTTACTAATTATAATACATTTCTTATATGAAAATGGTAAAACATAAACAACATAAACATTCATATTAAAAAATTAGCATACGAAATGTGAATACTTTAACCATAAACCATGAATGGTATCAAATAGCTCATCCATAGTCAAACTGATAATAAACCCTTAAAAACATAAGTTTGATGGTATAATATGATATAAAACTCAAGTGAGTGCAAGATTTAACAAAGGAATTTTAAAAAAATTAAGATATCATTGAAAATTTCTTATGGAAAATAATCTTTAAACATTCCAATGTGTCCAATATAAATTTGAAACATTTAAATCCTAATTTCTATGAAGGAATAATTAAATGAAACATAGAATTCAATGAGAATAAGTATAATCATGATATGATATATCATAGGGCAGTTCATACACCACACACGTAAGGAATAAGTTTTAAACAAGGCATATATCTCACAGAAGTAAAAGTGGGATGAGAAAAACCCTTTTTTACTTTAGAAAGAAGAGTTCTCTTCAAAAATAATTTTTATTTGTTATAAAATACAATTATAAACATGTATATCCCAAAAAATAGAAGGAAATGAAATTTAAATTATATTTTAGGTGTAAATGATGTCCCATTGAAGTGAAATCATGTAAAAATATTTTTTAAGAAACTTTATAAATAAAACATTTTAGTGCGGTTTAAGGAAAATATTAAAAAAATTAAAGAGGAAAGGCATGATTATTTTCATAAAAATAGAAATGAACCAAGTTATTTTTTTATGATAAAATGTGTCATTTTAAAAAAATAATTATGTCTTAAAATATGTTATATAATTCACTTGAAAATGGGTAAGAATTCGGGAAGTTCCCTTTAATTAGGATTGCTTATCAGGAAGAATTGAGAAAGGAACCTTATTAAAACATGTATATCCCCATAAAAGAAGGATTAAATAATCAGGATACATGAGTTTGGAACATATACATATCATTTATAATAATTACATAAAAATAAATAATAATTACATTGTGGTAGAGAGAGAGAAAGCGTAACCCGAATGAAATATGGTGGTACGGGAAGAAACCCTTACCTTATATTTGAATGTTTTCTGCACTTGGCCTTAATGTCCTGAATAATAAAATTGAATACATTAATTAATTAATTCATAACATTTTCTATATTTATTTGATTCATTATAGTTTTATTAATTTAATTTATGGTCTTATTGATGATTTATAGAGTTTAATTTCATCATTTGGGAGCATTAATTTTCTTGGTTTTCATGGTCGGTTCACTTGTTTGTAAGTAATGAAGTTCATGTAAAATGGGTATAAATCTCAATAATTGGAATTATATGTTATTAAGGATTATAAATAAGTTTAATTAGTTTTTTATATTTTTTTTATTACTATATATGAGGATAAATCATTAGATAATATTTTAATGATAATCATTTAGATTAATTTTAGCGTTTTAGAAGACAACAAACATGTTTTGTTTTATAATTTTGTATTATGTAAATATGTTACTCCCAAAACATAAAATGGGTTATCATATAAATTTTAAAATCCTTTTCAACCATTAAAATGGTTTTATGAATAGTCTTGAATATGTTGAAGGAAAATGAAAACTTGTCATCCTTGAAGGCGATGAAACAACACCTTAGGGATGAAATTTCCATTTTTAGAATAAAAGGGATAGGAGAATAGGATTTTTAGAGACTTGAAGCTTGATGTACATGGAAATTACATTACTTTTACAGAATACTTAATACATAACAAAAACATACACACAAGGATCATAATAGTTTAGTGTCTTTGGAAACTTGGAATATAAACTTCTAATCAAGTTGAAAGATCTTCAACAACTCCCATAAAGATCTTCCCCTTTTTGTTTCCTTACCCAAAACCTTTCTTTATTTCCTGGGGAAAATAAAATATAAAAAGTGTGAGCTCAAATGCTCAGTAAGGGAAAACATAGAGAACATAAAACAATCCATAAACATTTGAAAGCAAAAACTTGAACATGAAATTTAAACATCAAAATCTTGAGCAAAGACATAAATCGTGGAAGTACGTAAGGCATATATCATAATGGAACATTAACCATGATAAAATATAATGGGAATAAAACATTTAATTGTGTCAACCATTCATCACATGTTATGATTTCCATAATAGCCAAGGCATTACTACCAAGACCATCTTAGTGGACAAAGTCCCTTTCTGAATCGAGTTCACTCCTCGTTTCAGTCCTGTAACATTGAACCGGATTAACTTACCATTCCATCCATGTCTATCTCATGAGATATAAATATTTACCTAATGAATTGCAGGGAGATATAGGTCCCACCCATAACATAATGAAATCATTCTTACTTGTGCTACAAAATAAACATACATCATTCATAATAACCCAACGAATAAAATGGATTTCATAAACATCATCCCATCATCACATAATCTATATAAAAGAAATGAATATCATTTCATAATAAGGAAATTAAAACCATGTAAACCATAGAGACATGATACTTGAAATATACACATATGAAATAATGTCATCTTAGATGAAAAATGGTTTTGATAGAACACTTGAAATGAATTCTTGAGGAAAATATCCTTTCTTCTTTAAAATCATTTTCTTTTCACAAAATGTCATGAAATTTTAAAATAAAAGTATTTTGTTGAAAATAGTCATGAAATCTTTTGGAGGAAGCTTCATGAAAATAAGGCTTTACAAAATCGTAAAAATTCCTTTCATGCTGTATAAGTTAAAAAAACATTATTCTCGTTCTTTTGCCAGAAAAGTCAAAAAGTACCTCATAAAAGAAAGATTCCATACATACCATGTAGTAAAAGTAAAAATGGGTAAAAAGGACTTTAAAAATACATGAAACCATTTTTAGGAAACATGGACATGGATGAGAACAATAACCCCAATAAATACTTACGAATAAACAATCTCGAATAAGAACGAGATAGGAAAAGTTATCCCTTACCTTATGTTCTATATGATTCATATGTATCTGAACCTCCTGTATAATGATTTAAATAATGTCATTGAATTATTACAGAATCATATTCATTGTTATGATATCATATATGGTTCACTTATGACTTTATATTACCTGTTCTTTTGTAAATTCCATGTTAAAGAGCGTTTTGGGTAAAATCGTTTCATTTGTCGTCCGTGTTTTGACTTGTAATTATTCATATGATTACTTAGATCATGATTACTAAATTCCAGAATATAAAACATGATTTATATATAATATATATTCAGAATATACATATATATAATAGATTGATAAATGGAAAGAAATGCACCGTTCATGGAGACTGTAGGTCGTACGTACGCATGAACGCTGTTTTCATTTCCTTATTGAATTGAATAGAATTAAGTATATGACATACATATATATATACATAAATCCAGTAGAATTATTATGTCATATATTTCATTATTACTTATTATATATACTTTATAATCAATCTTGAATTGTAAACATGGAAAATGAATCTCATCGCGTCGTGAAGACGGTAATCCGTACGTACGCACGAGCGATGATATCGTTCCCATATTTATTGAATCGAATTGGAGTGATTTATATAATATCTTAGAATCAGTATGATTTTATAATAATCATATATATTTATTCTTTACACCATTATACCCATCCAAGTAAGGTGGTGGTGAAAAACAGATTACACCACGGCGTGGAGACGGTATTCCGTACGTACGCACGCGCGGTGATTTCATTTTCCGTAGGATGGATAGAAGGTGAAATGGGGTTGATTCATATTTATAATAAAATATCATTATATTATTGATACTGATTTTATTACAATATAATTAAACAACTAAAGAAGAAGAAGTTGAAGAAGAAATAAAATTGAAAGAATCGGTAACAGATATTACCTCTTCTTTGACACGCCTCTTTGAAACCTCCTCTTAGGGTACTAAAATGGGTCTTTGAAGAAGACCAAGATGTCTAGTATGTTTCTAGGGAAGTTGAGAAGGGAAATGGTCAGGGATTGGCAGAGCTTAAAGGCTCCAAATTGTGTGAGGAGAAGAGGGATGAGGTGCCCTTTTATAAGGGAGGAGAGGGGCACCTTTGGAAATATAAGAAATATTAGTTTATATTAAATCCCAACCCCCCTTAAAAACTTCCAAAATGACTCATATCATAATATTAGACGAGATAAGGTTTTAATATCATCAAAAAATAAAATTTATACATGTTAGGAATTTATTTTAAACATTATCAACTTAATTTATCTTTATTTATCAATTTAATTTAATTTGTGGTAATAATATTCTAAATTTTAAATTATTATAAATAATTACATATGTGTTGTGAATTTTCTTTAATTTGACGCTTTATGACATTTTAGACCATATAAATTTAAATTTATAATTTTTAAATATTTTTGTTATTTTTAAACAATTTTATAATATGTTATTTTTATAAAATAACAATAGTGTCAATTTTGACACTATTCATTTATTTGAATTTAAATAAACAATATACAGAAGATATGTTCAAACTAAAAGCTTTAATAGATTTATAAAATTTAATATGTATCTATAAAATTAATGGATAACATTAAATAGTTCATATAATATTTATTTTAATATTTTTAAGATCATTTATTTGATATTTCAATCAATAAAATAATTTCAACATCACTATTGTGTCATAATTAATGATAATTATTTAATCCCTAAAAATTATAAATAAATTCATATGATGTAGATAATTGTATTAGCTTTCTGGATACTATTCATGTTCGAAGTTTCATTAAGTTTATCACTAAATTAAAATTATTATACTTATAAGATTTAAGAAAGTGACATGTTGTCACTTTCTTTGGTTTTAATAATAATTAAATTATTTTCATGGAAAAAAGCCAATTAAATTAATCTAATCCGACCCTTAGGTGATATGGGTCAACTTTTATTCATAAAATTATATTTTTCAGGTGTTAGAGTAATTTTATAAACTTATATTTACCCTTAATTACCCGATTTACCTTTAACTATGGTAAATAAAATTTACCGCAGTTACTATTCATAAAGCCCAAAAATAAAAAGTAGCTTATTAACATAATTTGGACCCACTAATTCCAAATATGGAATCCATTTTTCCAAATTCAATACACAAAAATTGCAGAAATTAAATAAAAATTAATCTCGTTGTTGAAAGAAAACGAGTTTTTGTTTAAAACATTGCAAAAGATTGAATTGATTTAACCTATGAATTCAAGGTAAAATCAATGCTAATGAAATACATTATATTAAATGATAAAAATATATTCTATTTATACTTTAAAACCATTAAATATTATAATTTAACCATATAAATTATTATGATGAAAAAAGTTGTTTTTAATTAAAATATAGCGTGTTTTTACTATTCATTAAAATATGAAAGTTATCAGAAAAATATCAAAACTTTATCCAATGTACATTTCTATATCCTGATTCAAACGAAAAAGTTTATTTTTTAAAATTGAACTTATAAACATGTCAAAAACTAGATTTAATGTGGGTGCTCCATTAAAAGGCAGCAAAACTGCATTTATTGAAAAATACTAATTTTACCCGAAAAAATTATTTTGTTCACATACCATGTTCTAGAAAATTTGTAAGATGAAATAATAATGTTATAACATTCAAAATTTAGTTAATAATATTCATAAAGGCTAGTTCATAATAATATTATAACCATATATCATTGTTTAGTGAAACCTGATATTGCGTACAACACACGCTATAGAGGAAAGTCGCAATTGCGTGTAATGCAAGCCAAGTCAGGGTTGTGTGTTGTGCAAGAATCCTTTGTTGTTTCGTATAACAGAATCCAAACATATTTCATTTATACATTGAATATATATATATATATATACACTCAATGTTGTGTAGAATGAATATTATAAAACGAACTTGAAAATGTGTGTAACACAATCTATGAATAGTGTTGTGTATACTGCAAGCTAATACGGTGTTGTGTATAGCACAAGATAATATTATTGTATCATAAAACACATGACATCAATTAAAAAGAATACTTATCATAAAATATAAGGTTGTTACATTCTACCCCCCTTAAAATGAATTTCGCCCTCAAAATTCGTCGGGGTTATAAATCGTTTACTATTCATAGAAACCCACATCATAAAAAAGAATAATAAAACTTAATTTTAAAAACTAAAGTATGAAACATAAAGATTACCCAAAGTAACTCATCACTGGGTTTCCATATAGGAGAACATAGGTGAAAATGTGGATATGGAAGAAAAATCTAACCATCAAGTTCTGATGGAGAGTGGTAGAAGACATGGCTATAAAAAAGCCAACAATCACAAAGCCATGAATTTGTGATGATCTAAGGTACCATCTGATTCATCGGATATAAGAGCACTAGGACAACATTTTTGGTTTTCAATATCATTTCCCGAAAGTTGAAAAAAAATTAATTAGAAGAAATACTTGCTTGATTTTGGTACAATCTCATTATTGTTTGTGCTTTGAACAATTTCCACTTCATCTCTTAAAGAAATGAAGTTGAATTTGTTATTCGTGAAGTGTTAATAGATCATGTGATAGAATGATGGTTCATTCCATCTGTTTCAAACAAAAGGTTAGCAGAAGTTATCAAATATACATAAGTCCATCTATGGTGAGGTTAATCATATATGATTCCAAAAATTAACTTATACTTCATATATCATACCTCTTAATAAAATAAAACTAGCTTCTACTAACCAGGGACTTCCTGTAGGCCAGTGGTAGGCGATAAAGGCCAGTCGCACTTCGCTTGTGGGTTCAATTCCCACAGCCTTGTCCGACGTGATGGGCTGTCGTCCGTCCTACAGGTTGTCCTTTTTCTAAAACTACATTACTATAACATCCCATTAATAATATCGAAAAAAGTTCTATCCTTAAACAATACTAACTTATGTCCAACATAATCCATTCCAATATTTAGGCTTATCTAAAATACTTCGGTCCAAGCTCATAGTATAAAGAAAACAATTACTAGAAAGTTTATCTACCAAGAATGTGAATACAAGCATTTATCCCACATATATCATAAGATATATCTTGTTGGTTGTATTCCAAACACATGAATACCTTAGTCATATATTCTCTTGAAACATAAATTACCATAGAACCATAGTGAAAACATGAATACTGTCAAAAGGTAACTCTTTCCACATACCAAAATCCCAAAAATTCTATATACTCAAACCATAATATCACTTAGTCCTTATATCAGTCATGAGCTCATGAATACAATCAAACATCTCATTATCTTCTTATCCCTTCATTATGCGCATATCATCTACTTTACAAAAATATCCGAATAACCTTCCATGGTTACCGGTACCATTCAACATATACTTTCAAATACTTTAGGAAAAACAATAGTGTAATAATCCTTAGATGATTCTTTATTCCATAGTACCATACATTATTCTTTATAAACATACAATCATTCCACTAACTTCTTAAACCACTGACTGAGCTTCATCATTTTTTTCATCTCATATTTCATTTTTAGTCTCTTCATCATCATCCACATAAATACTACACATATGACCATGCTGATTTTCTTCATGATATTTTCCCTTAGGGCATTGGTTTGCATAATGCCCATACATTCCACATTTAAAACATCTAATCATTGTTGATGTCGTAGCAATACCATTATCCTTGTCCATGGTGTTAACTGAACCTTTTCCTTTGCACTTACTGGCTTTGTGTCCTTATTTTCCACACCCAAAGCATCTTCCATTTCCTTTGAAACAATCTCTCTGATGCCTCTTACCACATGATTTACATGAGGGAAATTGAACTGTATTTCCTCTATGATCATCATGAAACTCCATCTTTCTCTTATTATCTGTTTCGGGAAACTTACCAAAGTTGAGATTATTGATCATATTATGAGATTTCTGATTAGGCATAATAACGATGTTTGGACTTCCAAATCCCATTTCATTTGGTTACTCATGAAGAATATCATTCCATTGTCTGTTATATCCTCCATTATCGTGAATCTTCCTGTTTCCAGCTATTTTCTAAAACCCAAAAAGAATAGTGTGAGAGGAAAAAAACATGCTAGGGAAAACAACATAATAAAGGGGGAGTACCCTCAATATCTAACATCTTAGGTTAAATTCTAAGATTATTACCGTAGTTCTAGGACTATATCCTATACGTATACTTATCCTTAGGGACATCCCTAGACATACCTTAGAAATATCTCTAGGGATCTCACTAATGTTTTCGCATCCTAGTTTCCAAAGGTTTACTAAACCTTTCCTCTGATACCAACTGTAGAGACTTGAATATTGATGTACATGGACATTACATTACTTTTACAGAATACTTAATACATAACAAAAACAGACACACAAGGATCGTAATAGTTTATTGTCTTTGGAAACTTGGAATATAAACTTCTAATAATGTTGAAAGATCTTCAAAAACTCCCATAAAGATCTTCCCCTTTTTTTCCTTACCTAAAACCTTTCTTTATTTCCTGGGGAAAATAAAACATAAAAAGGGTGATCTCAAATTCTCATTAAGGTCAAACATAGAGAACATAAAAGAATCCATAAACATTTGAAATCAAAAACTTGAACAGGAAATTTAAACATCAAAATCTTGAGCAAAGACATAAATCGTGGAAGTACGTAAGGAATATATCATAATGGAACATCAAACATGATAAAATACAATGGGAATAAAACATGTAATTGTGGAAACTATTCATCACATGTTATGATTTCCATAATAGCCAAGGCATTGCTGCCAAGACCATGTTAGTGGACAAAGTCCCTTTTCTGAATCGAGTTCACTCCTCGTTTCAGTCCTGTAACACTGAACCGGATTAACTTACCGTTCCATCCATGTCTATATCATGAGATATAAATCCTTACCCAATGCATTTTAGGGAGATATAGGTCCCACCCATATCATAATGAAATCATTCTTACTTGTGCCAAAAAATAAACATTCATCATTCATAATAACCCAACAAATAAAATGGGTTTCACAAACATCATCCCATCATCACATAATCCATATAAAATAAATGAATATCATTTCATAATAAGGAAAGTGAGACCATGTAAACCATAGAGACATGATACTTGAAACATACACATATGAAATAATGTCATCTTAGAAGAAAATGGTTTTGATAAAACACTTGAAATGAATTATTGAGGAAAATATCCTTTATTCTTCAAAATCATTTTATTTTCACAAAATGTCATGCAATTTTAAAAGAAAAGGATTTTGTTGAAACTAGTCATGAAATATTTTGGAGTAAGATTCATGAAAATAAGGCTTTATAAAAATGTAAAAATTCCTTTCATGCCGTATAAGGTAAAAAACATTATTCTCGTACTTTTGCCGGAAAAGTCAAAAAGTACCTCATAAAAGAAATATTCCATACATACCATGTAGTAAAAGTCAAAATGGGTAAAAAGGACTTTAAACATACATGAAACCATTTTTAGGAATCATGGACATGGATGAGAATAATAACCCCAGTAAATACTTATGAATAAACAATCTCAGATAAGAACGAGATTGGAAAAGTTATCCCTTACCTTATATTCGATATGCTTCGTATGTATCCGAAACTCCTGTATAATGATTTAAATAAAATCATTGACTTATTATAGAATCATATTCATTGTTATGATATCATATATGGTTCACTTATGACTTTATATTACTCGTTCTTTTGTAAATTCCATGTTAAAGAGCGTTTTGGGTAAAATCGTTTCATTTTTCGTCCATGTTTTGACTTGTAATTATTCAAATGATTACTTAGATCATGATTACTTAATTCTAGAATATAAAACATGATTTATATATAATATATATTCAGAATATTCATATATATAATAGATCTATAAATGGAAAGAAATACACCGTTCATGGAGACGGTAGGTCGTACGTACGCATGAACGCTGTTTTCGTTTCCTTATTGAATTAAATGGAATTAAGTATATGACATACATATATATATACATAAATCCAGTAGCATTATTATGTCATATATTTCATGATTACTTATTATATATAATTTATAATCATTCTTGAATTTTTAACATGGAAAATGAATCTCATCGCGTCGTGGAGATGGTAATCTGTTCGTACGCACGAGCGATGATATCGTTCTCATATTTATTGAATTGAATTGGAGTGAATGATATAATATCTTAGAATCAGTATGATGTTATAATAATCATATGTATTTATTCTTTACTCCATTATACCCATCCAAGTAAGGTGGTGGTGGAAAAACAGATTGCACCACGGCGTGGAGACAGTATTCCGTACGTACGCAGGCGTGGTGATTTCGTTTTCCATAGGATGGATAGAAGGTGAAATGGGGTTGATTCATATTTATAATAACATATCAGTATATTATTAATACTGATTTTATTACAATATAATGAAACAACTAAAGAAGAAGAAGTTGAAGAAGAAAGAAAATTGAAAGAATCGGTAACGGATATTACCTCTTCTTTGACACGCCTCTTTGAAACCTCCTCTTAGGGTACAAAAATTGGTCTTTGAAGAAGACCAGGACCTCTAGTATGTTGCTAGGGAAGTTGATAAGGGAAATGTACAGGGTTTGACCGAGCTTAAAGGCTCCAAATTTTGTGAGGAGTAGAGGGGGAAGGTGCCATTTTATAAGGGAGGAGAGGGGAACCTTTGGAAATATTAGAAATATTAGTTTATATTAAATCCAAACCCCACTTTAAAACTTCAAAAATGACTCATATCCGAATATTAGATGAGATAGTGTTGTAATATCATCAACCAATAAAATTTAGACATGTTAGAAATCTATTTTAAACATTATCAACTTGATTTATGTAACGCCCCGACCCCAGCTACCCAGAGTCGGTGCATTACTTTGTAACATTGGCATGATCACAAAAGATCAAGTCTCGAAAGACCAATTAGTTTAGTAGCCTTGGAAACACTAGATACATTCATAAGTCTTACATTACATCCTAAAGTAAAACAAAACTACAACATCTTCTCTTAATATCCCCTTATATTATCCCTGCAGGTCATTTATATTATACTTCTTCACATCCTGAAAAATATTAAAACATTGGAAGGGGTGAGCTCAGATGCTCAGTAAGGATAACAATATTGCGGAAGCTTTCATAAATAAAAATTAACATTTAAGGAAATGTATAAATAAAACAAAATCCTTTTAAACACGAACTTCAACATAATATGGAAAAAGTAAAATGAGATAATGTCATTTACTTATTCACATGGATATTCTACTGGTCGAATAATCACATGCAATATCAATAACCACTTTCATAATGAGGGAATGTATAATGCCAGAAATTCTGAAACATTTTGTAAAGGCCTTGGCCAAGACGTCTAAAATGATTAAGGCCTCGGCCAAAACCATAAATCAAATTGGGAAAGGGCCTCGGCCAATTCCACGTCTAGTTGTCTCATGAGACCTACCGATGCATCGAGGAGCTATAGCGGGCTCCACCCATCACTTATTAAGTCCAATACATTCCTCATATGAACAGGTTTAAACATCTCATAAACCATAACATAATCGTATCACATAAAACATGCATAAAGGAAACATAACATTTCCACATTTCAATCACAAGATATCAATACAACACATTGATATAATAAAAACTCTTTCAAAACCATTTTCAATACCAAAATAAAAGAAAAGTATAACATGGTATTTATTTTTCATTAAAAAAAAGGGTATGGCTTGTAGAGGAAGCCGAAACTCAAATAGTGGTCACGGCGGTGGAGAAGTCATTGTCACCGCATACGTACGACAAAAACATTCCCTTTTGTCATTTAGTAAACGCTTCGTATAAAAAAGATTCCTTTTGAATAAACGTAAAAGTCAAAGTGGTTTATACACCGTATAAAAGAAATTTGTGTATAAAACCAAATATTCCTCAATGAAAGGAGATTGAGACGAAGTCCTTACAAAGATCATTTTTAAAATAAAATAGATATATTATGTGTATTCACTATAGTTACACATAAATAAAGTAAAAATACAAAATAAGACATAATAATATCATGACATAATTTGAAAGTAGGAGATTAACCCAAAGAATGGAAGTTGGGTTAAGAAGTTCCCTTACCTTGTGTCCGACTTGATTCGACCGTTCTTTAACCTCCTGAATAATAAACTAGAGTTAATTTCTATTTAATTAAGAACCTTTTTCATGTTCATTATTCCTTTTATATCACTTATTACCATGTTATGAACATTATGTAATTATTTAAGTTAATAACGGTCGTTTTGTCGACCTTTGGTACTTGAGTCAACAATAAACTTCTTATAATTACAAGTTGTTTATGTGGTAGAATATCCATTATCTCCAGAATTATATTCATGATTTAGATTTCATATATATCATATATATCCAGTATATACATTCATTCATAATATTATGTAACATTTAGAGGTAAGAAATGAAATGTACCGTTCATGGAGACGGTAAGCCGTACGTACACATGAACGCTACTTTCATTTCTATTTCATATTTAATGGAATGAAATCATAATTATATAAAGGTATAATATAGTTCCAGTATAATATCATATATAATATCATTTACTCCATCCTTTATACATCCCACATATGGCATTAACGATTCAAATCACTTTGAGGGGGCGGTAGTCCGCACTTCCTAAAATGAAATTATCGCGTTTACCCATAATGGAAATAATAAATTATGCCATAAATGAGAAATACAGAAGCATAAGGAAAAAATAAACATAATATATATATCATATATGAAAATATTGTCATCAAAATGGCCACCATTATAGGTGTTAAAAGAATTTGAACAATCATCGTTTCGTGAGGCAATATTTCGCCACCCACAGAAACAGTATGTTCTTTAACCATTAGACGAAGGTGTGTGTAAGTTTAAACCAAATAATTATCATAAAAACATCCTAGTATATTGTAGATACTGGTGTTGTTACAAAATAAAGGAATGAAAAGAGTTTAAGGGGTTGGAGAAGCAAAATAAAACAAAACAACATTAGAGAAGACATTACCTTAAAAATCGGGTAACTCTTTTTGATTTGAGTCAAAGGCTTCCTTGGGAAGAATTATGCCCAAACTGAGGCTTCTAGGAGTAAGGTAGGGAAGTTGGGAGAGTATTTGGGCAGAGTTTGGCCGATCCAAATGGATTGAAAGTGTGAATGAGGTGGTAGAGGTGGGGGCCTTTTATAAGAGGAGAGGAGGGGCACTCTTGGAAAGTAAGGGAATTTTACATTATTATACAATGCTTTTAGGATTCTAAAGGTCCCACACTTATATAATTTGTGTCTAAGGTGATAAGGGTTCAAAATCTACCCATCCAATAGTCTTTGGACAAGTGTAAGCCTTGGATTGTACATTATCTTTTCATTTTATTAAAATCGTTAAATAATGAGGTCATCACTGCATCATAATGATGTCATAAATAATTTAATTTATATAATGTCTAAAAATTATAAAAAAATACTATGATGTAGTAAATATTTTTAGCTTTCCAATGACTATTTATAGTCAAAAATATGACTTGTATAACCCCATGTAAAAATTGTTTTATTAAAACATTCCATGTTTGTGTCATTTTTTTACTTTAACATTAAATAAAAGGTATTTATGTCATTTTCCAACTAAAGTGGCTCCATGGGGTCCCCAAGTTGACCCATGGATTTTCTTGGTCGGCCATGGCACATAAAATGAGGGTAGGACATGTGTCAAGCTCATCTCATATTATTAAAACATTATTTTTACCTTAAACTACACTAATTACCTCTAATCGCGATTAAGAACTTAAAAGTTACTATTCACCAAAAATTATTTTAATCTCATTGAACTACATTTTACTTCTTAATGACAACCATGTATATCGGATTTTTGAAAATCAAACCACAGAAGTGGTAATATTTCATTTAAACGAAAAATCAGTTATTTAACTACCACTTAGTGGTTTCACTATTCATCAAAAATTGAAGTTTCTCAGAATAATGCCAAAATTTCACCCTAAGCTATAATTGATATTCCGAATTCAAAAATGATGTATATTTTACAAAATTCCAAACATATAAGTTGCATTAATTAATTTTATAATTAATTCCCGCTGTCACAAGAAATAGCGTGTTTTTAAGAAACAATTTATATCAAAAGATTGGCAATTGTTTATGTCCAATTTCAATGTTAAATTAATTATAATGACCACCATTGGATAAAATGGTAAAAATATATTCTAATTATACTTTAAAACCACTCAATAGTATAACTTATCACTACAAATTATTTTGATTAAAAAAGTTGTTTTAAGTAATTTTCACTATTCATAAAAAATTGGAAGTTCTCAGAAAATTCAACTTTGGATAATTTCGATATTACGAATACAAAAATGAAGTCCATTTTGAAATATAAAATTTCTATAATTTTTAAAAAGTGGTTATTACTATTCATAACGGCTACTTTGATTAGTCGCGGTGTTTTAGAACTCGAAGTTGCGTACAATGCAAGCTATTGCATTATTGAATGAGAAGTGTATCATGGAAGCTCGGGGTGTTACAATTTATCCTTATTTATCAATTTAATTTTATTTGTGGTAATAATATTCTAAATTTTAAATTATTATAAATAATTACATATGTGTTGTTAATTTTCCATAATTTAACACTTTATGACATTTTAGACCATATAAATTTAAATTTATAATTTTTAAATATTTTTGTTATTTTTAAACAATTTTATAATATGTTATTTTTGTAAAATAACAATAGTGTCAATTTTGACACTATTCATATATTTTTATTTAAATAAACAATATACAGAAAATATTTTCGAACAAAAAGCTTTAATAGATTCATAAAATGTCATATGTATATATAAAATTAGTGTATCACATTAAATAGATCATATAATATTTATTTTAATATTTTTAAGATCATTTATTTGATATTTCAATCAATAAAATAATTTCAACATCACTATTGTGTCATAATTAATGATAATTATTTAATCCCTAAAAATTATAAATAAATTCATATGATGTAGATAATTGTATTATGTTTCTTGATAATATTCATGTTTGAAGTTCCCTTAAGTTTATCACTAAATTAAAATTATTATACTTATAATATTTAAGAAAGTGACATGTTGTCACTTTCTTTGGTTTTAATAATAATTAAATTATTTTCATGGAAAAAAGTATATTAAATGAATCTAATTCGACCCTTAGTGATATGGGTCAACTTTTAGTCATCCAATAGGATTTTTTTAGGTGTTAGAGTGATTTTATAATCTTATATTTACCCTTAATTACCAGATTTACCTTTAACTATGGTAAATAAAATTTACTGTAGTTACTATTCATAAAGCCCAAAAATAAAAAAGTAGCTTATTAACATAATTTGGACCCACTGATTCCAAATATGAAATCCATTTTTCCAAATTCAATACACAAAATTTGCAGAAATTAAATTAAAATTAATCCCGTTGTCAAAAGAAAACGGGTTTTTGTTTAAAACATTGTAAAAGATTGAATTGATTTAACCTACGAATTCAAGCTAAAGTCAATGATAATGAGATACATTATATTAAATTGTAAAAATATATTCTATTTATACTTTAAAACCATTCAATATTATAATTTAACCATATAAATTATTACGATGAAAAAAGTTTCTTTTAATTAAAATATAACATGTTTTTACTATTCATTATAATATGAAAGTTATCAGAAAAATATCAAAACTTTATCCAATGTAAATTTTTATATCCTGATTCAAAAGAAGAAGTTTATTTTGTAAAATTGAACTTATAAACATTTCAAAAACTAGATTTAATGTGGGTGCTCCATTAAATGGCGGCAAAACTGCATTTTTTGAAAAATACTTATTTTACCCAAAAAAATTATTTTGTTCACATACCATGTTCTAGAAAATGTGTAAGATGAAATAATAATGTTATAACATTCAAAATTTAGTTAATACTATTCATAACAGCTAGTTCATAATAATATTATAACCATATATCATTGTTTAGTGAAACCTGATATTGCGTACAACACACGCTATCGAGAAAAGTCGATATTGCATGTAATGCAAGCCAAGTCAGGGTTGAGTGTTGTGAAAGAATCCTTCGTTGTTTCGTATAATAGAATCCAACCATATTTCATTTATACATTGAATATATATATATATATACACTCAATGTTGCGTAGAATGACTATTATAAAACGAACTTGAAATTGTGTGTAACACAATCTAAGAATAGTGTTGCATATACTGCAAGCTAGTACGGTGTTGCGTATAGCACAATATAATCTTGTTGTAGCATAAAACACATGACATCAATTAAAAAGAATACTTATCATAAAATATCAGGTTGTTACAAGATTGATGATGGATTATTCCATCAGCAAGCTAACATTAAATTATATATAAGGTAATGGAATTATCATGATATTTGGATGAGGGTAGGTGAGGATATAATAAGAAAATAAAATAACTTGAAAAGAAAATAAAAGAAAAAGAAAGAGGTTTTTACCTCTTGATTTTATCCTCCTTGAGAACCTTCTTAGGGAAATTTTTTTGGTATTTTGATGAGACCAAGAGATCTTGAACGTGGGGTAGGGTATTGGTAATATTATTAGGTATAAATTTGATAATTCTAAAATATTTTAAAGTGTGAGGAGAAGGGGTGGTGAGGGGTGGTATTTATAGTGGAGAGGTGTGTTTTTTGAATATTTTATTCATTTGTTTATTATTTTGGCTCAAGACTATGAATAGTTTGAGAATTATCATAAAATATATTAATATAATGAAGTATAGTTTGATATTGTGGGCTTAAATCATCCATACATCAACTATGACTCAATAATTCATGTATTTAACATTTATCGTAAATTGTCATATTTTACTATTCATAAAAAATTCAAGTATTTTAAAGAAATCCCAAAAATTAACCCTAACAATTTTTTTATGTGAAAATTTCAAAAATGAACTCCATTTTATGAAAATAATTTTATAAATATGAGAAATTTAATTTTTAATTAAAACCATCATTTACTCGGAAAATACATATTTTATATTTATAACCGATTTTATGACACTTTCAAAAATTAACTAAGGGATCATAAAATTATACTAAAATCATAAGAAAAATAATTTAATTTATGCATAAATTTAATGAAAGAAATTTTATTTTAAATCATTTTATTAATTATAAAATTGTAATTAAATATTTATGACTTATGAAAATAACAACACTTAATTAATAATTTCTAAAATATTTATTTACTTATACTATGATATAATTATATCTTAATTTCATTTATAAGATTCCTAAATTTTATTTATACTTTCATAGGTTATTTTATTATTCTAATGGCCATATCACTATTCCTAAAGGTCACTTTTTTATTCAAAGAGTCACACTATTGTTCATCAAAAATGAAAATTTTCACAAAAATACCAAAAATTTGAACAAAGTAAATTTTGATATTACACTTAAAAAAATAATGTTTATTTTTTAAAATATAATTTATAAAAGTTTAAAAATTTAAATTTAAAACAAATTCTCTATTAAAAGGTAGAAAACCACATTTAGAAAAATATATCATTTTTATGTGTAAAATTAGATTTACTCTTATCTTATGCCTCTAAAAATGTTTTGGAGGAATGTAAAAATATTTTATTGAATATATAATATATAAATTTCATTAATATACTTCACTAATTACTGATTAGTTTAATTTATTAATATAAAATGTCATTATGGGCATAAAAATGTTTTTTATAAAAATACATACTTTATGTTCAATTGGTTTTCATTTCTAATTAATTGGTAACCAATGAGTTAATTTTATAAACATGTGTATTATATATTATCATAATTTACATAATATCATTCATTATTTCCATTCCTAATATCTAGGGGATAACTATAATAATTAAATAGTAATATTTATATCATTTGTTAAGTTGGTAAGATATCAAAGAAGTTAAATTAAGAAAAATTCTTACTGTAAAATCTTGGGGTGTTACATAAATTTTGGTCAGACCCTTGAACCTGATCATTTTGGTTGAACTTTTGGTGGAACAAGAAGAGTGTGGTTGGATTCTTGTGGCTTTGGATCAACACCCGAGTGGAGGGTGTTCATGTGGTAGATCAGGGCATGATGGAGATGCCTCATTTTTTAAAAGAAGTGTCAAGAGTGTTTGGTTTTTTGGAATTGAACAATGTGAGGAGCATGGAGAATGGTTTTAGGCATGTTAGCATAGTTTCTTTAGGACTTGGGCTGGGTGAATTCAAGTCCTATTTCAATTTTGAGAGTGGTTTAAGGGAAGCATTCTATAGAGGAGTAAAATTTAGGCTGTTAGAGGTCAAGATCCTTGTTTAAGTGGGTTTTTGAGAATGGTTTATTTTTGTTTTCATGTCAGAACTCATGTGTGAGCGGTTTGGCCACATATATCCATTACATTCATTGATGTATGTAGCGTGGGTCATGTGGTTTGTCATTGGTCAGTGGTGTGATGATAAGGATACTTTTGTGGTGGGTAGCATTAGATCAATCGTGGTATAATGTATCTTGTGTTGGGAGAGTTTTGGATGCTATAATATTGGTCATTAAAAAGTAATGATAGTGTCGTATGTGCCAATACTTGGGTTAGATAAGGGTAGTGGGTTTTCCACTAAGGCTTCTCAAGGGCGTGAAGAGTTTATGGTAGGGATTTTGTGATGACCCGTATCATCATGAGTTGTGAAAATCATGGAAAATTTGAATTTTTGTTCTCGAAAGTGTTTTAGGTAAAAAATGGTAAATTATCCTATCAGATGATCTCAAATAATTTTTTCAACCACTCCATTATTACTAAAATAGGGTGTTTACCCTAGGACAATAGTTTTATAGAAATTTGAGTCATTCTTATTTTCAAATAATATATAATACTTTATTGATTAAATATTAATTTATTAATGAGTGTTTGTTCAATGATATATTTAAAATGTATAATTGGATTGATATTCCATATATGGGGTTCATTTTAGAATGGGGGGGTTCCTAGGTGATACACAAAACTATCACGAGCACTGAGGCTGGGCCCGGACCCCTTTTCTTTTCTTTTCTTTTTCTTTTTCTTCCATTTTCTTTTCTTCCTTTTTTATTTTCATTTTAAGATTTTTCTTGTTTCATATTCCCCCTTTTTCACATCCTAACCATGGTATCTCTTTTATTTTATTATTTTCTAGGGTTTGTTTATTTCTATTGAGGTTTGAGTTGAGTTTATGTCTTGAATTTTTTAGTTTTTGAGTTTTCAGGTGGCTTTTTAGCCTGTGCATGGTTTGTGTGCACTCTTTAGAGTTAAATTGTGTGTCCTATTGAGGTTGAGGTCCCTTCCAGTAAAATTTATTCTTGAATTTTTTTTCTTTTCATGGTCTCTTCACAACTTGGGAAAAACCATACGAGACCTATAAGAAAATGTGTTTCTTGGGGGTTAGTGTTTGGGGCATAGTGCATAGCTTGCACACGGTTAAGATAAATCCTATGAGAAGAATCCAGGGATTATCCACAATTTTAAAAATCAAAATCACATTGTTGAAACATGGTTTCCCTAATATTGCTTCAAAACTGTGTGGGGAAATCCTTCTCTCCAGTAAGGTGTGCACGGTTAGCACGCATTTTTTTAAACTATGCGGCCTAACCATGTGAGTTGCCTATATTTATTAAAACTTGAAATTACAAGTTTTAACCTCTTTTTTTATCCCTTTTTAGGATTTTATCCCCCTTATCTCATTTTTTGTGCATGAAGGGACTCCCAAGCTCCCTCTCCTTGGTCCCTCTCTGTCTTTTGGTTATCCTCCTTCAGATCTAAGGTGAGTTCTGTGGTTTTCGATTGATTTTCTCTTCTCCTTTTCCATTTCTATTGGTTGTTTTATGGGTTTTACTCTTAGAAAAACCCTAAGGGTTAGTTTTTATGTGTGGTTTTTTCTTTTGATATTAGGGTGTGCATTTTTCCCTTGGGATTAATTTTTCCTTCTCCTAAATTATTGTTGTGTTTGCACGTTCATGGTGTAGATGTTTCTATCCATTTCCTTTATAATACATTCTATATTATTCTTGAGCACTTCTATTTAGTTCTAAAATATATGATTTATGGTTGTGATTTGTTGTGTGAATTATTGTGGTGATTTCATCTGGTAAATTTGGTGGAAATGGGTTTTAAAAGGATTTATATATTTATGCGTATATGTATATGTATATAGGGTCTTTGTTAAAATTATAGTGGCCTCTTTAAAATAAAATTGGGTGTTTTGAGGTAATGTTTGGCCTTGGTTATTCTTTGGTAACTTGGTTTTCATTTTGAGTTGGGCCTTATAAATGGTTGTAATTCCTCTTTGTGTTTTAGTGCTTGGGTGAAATTATTGCGTTGGTGGTAGTATAAATGGTGGCTTTCAAAGATGGTTATTGGGTTCTCACTTGGTTTTCAATGAGTGTACCATTGGATTTGGTCACATCCATATATGAACAGAGTGCACATAAGGATGGTAACACAAATGATAATGGTCTTGGATATACTTTCTCAACTTAAAACTCAAATTTCAAAACACTTATCCCTCCCCATTCCTTTCTTCTTCAACTCTATTCTCCTCAAATGGTTCTTCTAAACCCTTGGTGTTTTATTAAATATACCTTCATTTAAAATGACTTAGATTTTGTCTCAAATTGGTGTTCTAGATTATGTATCATTTAGTACTTTGGAATATGTTTGGTTTTTAAATGGTATGAAGGCTCGTTTGGTATTTTTGTGTACAATTTATGTTTCATCCTAGTTTTTGAAATGATATTGAAAATGGAATTAAATTTAGAAATGTAAGTCATATTTGGCACTTTGATATTCTTTGGGGATTCATTTTGAAACTCATGTGATGTGAAGGCCCAGTTGGCACCTTGTGGTATTTTTGGAAAATGATTTAAGACTCATTTCATGTGATGGACCAATTGGAACAAGTGATTGGTATATGTGAGATGGGAACCTATAGGGTGGATCCTATGAGGAGAGATTAATTGTATAGGTGGTGTTATTGTTTGGGCTAGGAAGGCATAGTGGTTGTGGGTTATTCGTTTGAGCCACGCATGTGAGGACCTACCCATTTACTGTGTACTATTATCATGGGAATCATGGGTGTCATCTTGAGAGTCAAGTGATGGTTTCTTATCGTCCCTAATTAGACAAGTTGGAACCCCCTAGATTTGCTAAGAGAATGGGTGGGAAGTTCTATTGGATTGGATAGTTTAGATCGGCCAGTTGGTTATTGACTATAGAGTCACACCATATGCCAACATGTGAGTCCGAACTGAGTATGTCTGGGTATTTATTCTAGATATGTTTAGAAAACACCCATGATTATCTATCTATGTGTTATATTTACTTTTGATACACTTGGTCTCGTGATTTATTAGTATTTTCTACTTTTATTTTCATTATTTCTCTTATTTTTAGCATAGCCTCATTATCTTATTATTGGGTTTCTCACTTGGGTTTTGGTTCTATAAACTGGATTTTGGAAATGAAAAACAATTTTAAAAAATAAAAGTGGTGTGTGTTATTTTAAATATGTAAAGATGTGTTGGGTTATTTAAATGATAAAAACCAATTTTATATGTTTATTTTAAAACTAGTGGTTTTGGAATGTTTCTAGAAAGGAAATGTATTTATTCTGTGGTGATTACCTATTGATATTTTTATGTTCACACCCTATATATGCCACTCAGTATTGGTAGACCCGAATTGTTTTTCAGGTTTAGGTTTTTGGTTTTGTTGCCTATAGTGTGGGCTAGTTTTGTGGATGTTGGATACTAGGAGGTCACTTGGAGATTGTGTTGGGTTTCAGTTTGGTTTTGGTTTGTTTTAGTTTTCAGTTTTGTTCTATAGAAATTGTATCAAAATCTTTTTATGTATTTATTAAGATCCTATTGTTCTTGGTTTTTTATGTGTGTTCTATTTTGGTTATTTTAACATTGTTTGTTTTGAGATAAATCATTCCCATTATGATATCTTTAATTTATGGAATTGGTCACAAGCTTGGGAGGACCGAGAATACCTCTCGGACCTTGTCTTAGACTGGGTTGAGTGTCAGGTCAAATGCAAGCCTGGCCTGGTTGGTGAAAAATGGTATCAGATCATCCCTTGGTTTTTTGTGGAATCAGGTAGATTGAATATTATGACTTTTGGGGCTCAAGAGTTGGGTACAAGAAGGACTTCATGAACCCTTTCTCATTCTAATCCTCAAGTTTTCAGGGGCAGTCTAAGATTTGAGTCTTTTCCTTTAGTTTGTGTGGATAAATAATTTCAATGGATGTGAGATGGTGAAACATAGGGGTCTTATATGCATTGGTTACCCATGTGGGTACTAGGTGCATATATCAAGTTATTCCTAGAAATTTATATTTTCTTAGGGAAAGGTCCACCAAACCATGTGACCTGGTATTGCATCGTTTATAGCTCTTTATTCCTGGTATTCGGTGTGCGTTTTGTATTTGTTTGATTTTGACTAGTGTGTGTAGATTTTTAAATGAAAAATGGTTTTTTGGAAATAGGATTTTGAAAGGAAAATGGATTTTGAAGTTGGTTTTCAGAATCGGTCTTAGAATTTGGAAAGTGTCTGTGGGGTCAAGTGGGTTTGAAAGTGATCTAGAAATGGTGGTTTTGAAAAAAGAAATTTGTATTGGTTTTTTGATTCTTGGATTATGATACAGTTGTTTTATCTTGGGGTGACGTTTTGGTTGAGGTTTTATTATATGTTGGTATTGGTTTTTTGTTTTGATGTTGTTCAGTGTATGCCACCCAAAAATGTCCTTGAGGTTTCTATTGAGTCTTTTCCAATTTTTGGCCCTTAATAGACTCTAATTGGGGTAGAAGAGTCAAGTTATTCTTGGTTTTTTCTTATCTTCCACAGTGATTCAAGTTATTTAGAGTCTATGGAGTGGCTTGAGAAAGTTGAAAGTATTTTCAGGTCCTTGGGAACTTCCGAAGATGTAAGAGTATGAGTTGTTTTGGGTTCGTTTGAAGGTCTGAGTTTGGATTAGTGTAAGGTGATATTCCCATCATCGTTTCAAGTTGGGATAACATGGAAAGTCTTTAAGACCACTTTAATCTAATGGTTCATACCTAAGGAGGTGAGGGCTAAGAAATTTTCAAAGCTATTGGGTGTTCAGAAAAGTCAATGGACAATGAGGGCCTATATTGATCACTTCAAGGATTTGGTTCCTTTTTATTTGGAGGTATTAGTTTAAATATCATATCTTCATATGGGTTCTTTAACTAGAGATCAAGGAGTCACCCCTTTCATATGGTGAAGTTCAGTTTGAGGATTTTTTTGATGATATGTTTCTGACCGAGTTACTCCCTATAGTGTAGTTAAAGACGGTTGATGAACCCATTTCTCTTGGAGCTCATGAAGGTTAACCATATGGAGAGTGGTGTTTTCTGGAGGAATATATTCTTGAGAGGTCTTCCTTATCAATTATTAATTATCTCTCATCAGGATGGTCGCTCGTATGCTTCTAGTGTGGCTGATTCAAGCATTCAAAACTGTATTGCTACAATACTTCAAATTATTGACATCATTGTGGCTATTTGGGTCACCTAGAAAGGTTTTTTAGGAGTATTTTATGAAATAATAAGTCTTAGGTGGAGTTTATTAGCTCTTGGATATGGGGAAGCATATGCTTCAAGACATTAGGACTCCAGCCACAGGCTCCTGAGTGAATCTCTTCATGCAATCAGGAATCATTGGGTGCTGGAAATATTGGATCAGATTTTTCCCCATCATCAGGGTGGATTCAGTTTAAATGTTTCTTTTTTTGTGATATTATTTGTTGTTGTATGTTCCTTCTTGTTATGAAGGCTTGGTGGTATTATTCCCTTTCAATTCTAGTGGACATGCTTTCTTGGGTATGATTATTTGATTAATTGATATTTTTTTCATGTGTTCTTGGCCTCCTCTTAGTTTGGTTTTGGTTTTTGTTGCTCTCATTTTGTAAGATGCTCATGTATTAATGAAATAATTAATTTTGGCCTTGTTAATTGTTTGGTTCTAGTTTTTTTCATCAGTTTTCCCCTTATGTTGGGGGTTTTGTCTTGTGTGAGAAGTTATCTGTCCTGGTGTTGGTCAGTAATATCTGATTTCTTATAGTAGGGATAACCCTCTCTTGTTCTCCCATGGATCTATTTCTTATAGTTTTATTTAGATCTATTTGAGTGTGATTGGTGAGTTAAAATTTTACCCCAGAGTTCTTGGTTTCATTTAGATTTGTTTTGTTTTAGGATTGATTTTGTTTCTCATTCAGTTTAGTGGATTTCTAGGGGTAGAAAGTTTTTGTGGTGGGGATAATTTTCACACCCCAACCATGGTATCACTTTTATTTTATTATTTTCTCATATTTTTTTATTTTGTTTGAGGTTTGGGTTGAGTTCTTCGATTGAATTTTTAAGTTTTGGATTTTTTGGGTGGATTTTTGGCTTGTGCACAGTTTGTGTGCACAATTTAGAGTTAAACCATGCATCCTATTGAGGTTGAGTTCCTTTCTAGTTAAATTTCTTCTTAAATAGTTTTATTTTCATTAAATACACATGACTTGGTACAAACCGTGTAAGGCCTTGGAGAAACTGTATAGCTTGGGGGTTGGTGTTTAGAGCACGGTGTACAGCTTGTGCATGGTTAGGAGAAACTGTGCAGAAAGCGTGTGGGGAGTCTCTACAATTTGAAAAATCCAAATCACATAGTTGGTGCACAGTTTCCCTGACCGTGCTACCAAACTATGTGGGGAAACCCTTATCTTCAGTAGGGTGAGCATAGTTGGCACACGATTTTTAAAACCATGCTGCCTAACTATGTGAGTTGCCTATATTTCTTAAAACTTTATATTCCATGGTTTTCCCTCCTATTTTTTAACCCCTTTCTTGATTTCCTCCCCCTTTCCTCATTTCTAGAACATGAAGGGGCTTCCAAGCTCTCTTCCCTTTCTTCCTCTCCCTATTTTGGTGCTTCTCCTTTAGATCTAAGGTGAGTTTTGTGGTTTTCAGTTTATTTTATCTTCTCATATTCCTTTTATATTGGATTTTTGGTTTTTTTTTGGTGGGTTTTCCTCTTGTATGAACCCTAAGGGTTAGGTTTGATGTGTGTATTGTTTTTCATTTTATGTTAGGGTGATCAGTTTGTCTGTTGGGCTTGATTCTTCCTTCTCTCGAAGTTTCATTGCATTCACATGTCATTGAGGTAGGTTTTTCCATCCATTTATTTTCCAATACATTCCATATGATTCTTAAGCACTTCTATTTAATTCTGGAATATGTGATTTATGGTTGTGTTGTGTTGTGTGAATTTTTTTGGTGCTTTCATGTGGGAAATTTGGTGGAAATGGGTTTTCAAAGGATTTCTATATTTATGTCTATATGTATATGTTTACAAGGTGTTTTTTTAAATAATAGTGGCCTCTTTAAAATGAAATTGGGTGTTTCGAGATAATTTTTGGCCTTGGTTATTCTTTGGTAACTTAGTTTTCATTGTGAGTTGAGCCTTGTGAATGGTTGTAATGCCTCTTTGTGTTTTAATCGTTGGGTGAAATTTTTATTTGGTGGTATTATAAATTGTAGATTTCAAATATAGTTCATGGGTGATCACTTGGTTTTCAATGAGTGTTACATTGTATGTGGGAACATCCATATGTGTATGAGGTGCACATATGGATGGGAACACAAATGATAATGGTCTTAGATAAACTTTATCAACTTAAAACCCGAATTTCAAAACACGTGTCCCTCTCTATTTCTTTCTTATTAAACTCTATTCTTCTAAAAATTTTCTTTAAAACCCTTAGTGATTTACTAAATGTCCCTTAGTTTTAAATGACTCAAATGTGGTTTCAAATTGGTGTTTGATATTATGGTATGTTTGTTACTTTGGAATTTGTTTGGATTTTAAATGGTATGAAGGCCTGTTTGGAATTTTTGTGTATGTTTTATGTTTCATATTGGTTTTTTAAATGATATTGGAAATGGAATTGGATTTGGAAATTTAAGTTTCATTTGGAACTTTGAGATGCTTTGGGGATTCATTTTGAAACTCATTTGATGTGAAGGCTCAATTGGAACCTTGTGGTATTTTTGGAAAATGATTTAAGAATAATTTGATGTGATGGACTGATTGGAACATATTATTGGTTGATGTTAGATGGGAATGTCTATGGTGGATCCTATGAGGAGAGGGTCATTGTATATGTGGTTTTAATTTTTGGACTAGGTAAGCATGGTGGATGAGGATTATTGGTTTGAGTCACAAATATGAGGCCTCCCTATTCACTGTGTAGTATTATCACAGGACTCATGGGAATCATTTAGAGGGTCAATTGATAGTTTCTTATCAGCCCCAATTAGATAGGTTGGTACCCCCTGAATTTGCTGAGAGGTCAGGTGGGATGTGCCACTGTATTGGTTAGTTTAGAGTGTCCAGTTGGATATTGACTATAGAGCTTCACCATATTTCGGTAGGTGAGTTCAAACTTAGTAAATCCAAGGATTTATTCTAGAGATGTTTATGAAATTACCATGATTATCTATATGTATATTTTTTTTACTTTTTCTACGCTTTTTAGATTTATTTATTGGTATTTTTTTACTTTTATATTCACTTTTCCTCCCATTTTTTGCAAAACCTACTTATCTTCTTATTGGGTTTCTTAATTGGGTTTTGGTTTTGTAAACTGGATTTTGGAAGTGGAAAACCTTTTTTAAAAAATAAAAGTAGTGTGTGTTGTTTTAAAGAGGGAAATACATGTTGTGTTCTTTAAATGATAAAAACCTATTTTCAATATGTATTTTTAAACTAGTGGTTGTGGACGGTTTTGGGAAAAGAAATGTATATATTCTCTGGTGATTACCTACTGAGTTGTTTATGCTCACACCCTACTTGTGTCACTCGATGTCGGTAGACCCAATATATTTTGAAGTTTCAGGTTTATGGATCAGTTGACAATAGAGTGGGCAGGTTTTGTGGATGGTGATGGATAGGAGGTCACAGAGAGATCACATTGGGATTCAGTTTGGTTGTGGTTTGTTTTATTTTTTAATTTTTTTTGTTCTAGTAGTATCAAATTCTATTTATTTATTTATTAAGATCCTATTATTATTGGGTTTTTTTGAATTATCTATTTTGGTTATTTGATCTTGGTTTGTTTTGGGATAAATCATTCCCACTGTGATATCTTTGATGCATGTTGCTGGTCACCAGCCTGGGAGGATCAGGAATGCCTCTTAGGCCTTGTCTCAAACCAGTTCAAGTGTTAGGTCGGATGGTAGCCTAGCCTAGTTCATGAAACCCATGTTATTATTCCCTTTGGGTTATTTGAATAAGATATATATAGGGATAGGGAGTAGGATGTATCACCCAAGGAGCTTTGGGGGGGGGGGTAGATTGAGGCTCTGTGGGTGCATGGTGCAGATCTGGTGCGAGGTTTTGGTAGTTTCCACCCAGAGTTAGTAATTTTTTATTTTTTACCATAAATATCCATAGATTATATGTTTGAAGTTTTTAAATCCTTTTGGGTTATTAGAGACCCTGTGGGGGTTGATCTAGGCTTAACCTAGAAGAAATGGAGGTTGCTGACTTTTTCGAGGGGTTTTCATTTGGGAATAGTCATGTACACGACATTTAGTTTAGAAAAAACATGTTTTTTGTTATTTATATTTATTTTATATGAGTTTTTGGGACTACACACCATGTACCAGGGGTCCACATCATGTAGTGGCCACTCAAGGTGTTCTGGGAACATGGCCATGTAGGGTATGTTGGAGTTGGTGCCTTAGAACCAACTTTTTTAGTACTCGATTACATATTTTTCTTATTAGATAATTTTTCTTATGACATCATGATTCTTATTATACATAATATTTTTATTTGATAATTTCATTAAAATATATTTCATACTAAAAGGTCATAGTAGTTCCATGCAATGATGAGAACCTAGAGGTGCCATGATATTATTTTTGAACCTTGTTCTATGGATGGATGATATTGTCTGATGATATATAGATAATATAGGATATTAGGGGTAGGTATATCATAAGAAATTGAGAAAAATTATCATCGTGAATTCTCTAGGTAATCTCCTAAATAGGAGTTTATGAAAATAGACCCTCCAATAAGAAATCTATATTTCAATGTGTCATTGGATGTTCCTATCTGCAGACGTGTGTATTTATTCTTACAAATTAAGATCATCAATAATAGATATCATGACTCATGTGTTTTTGATGTATTGAAAAAAATGTGATTAAATATGCTTGTTATGAAGTAGGATACATCGGGTGCATCACAAATGATATATAATTAATGGATAAATGCAAGAAAGGATTTATCCCTTTTGACTCTTGATGAAAGTTAATATTTTAGGACCTTTGATGGGAATGTTACTACCTAAATAAATCCATGGTCATGGTGTTTTATGGGAGAGTTCATTTTTGTAAAGTCAACGAAAGAGACATTGAGCATATAGGTTGATGGCATCACATGCAACCTACTTGATTTGAGATATTATGATAAAAGATTATATTACATGGTAAATATTTTTAGGAGGTTGGATATCATTATGATGATAACTTATTTATTTATGGATTACTTGGTGTGTTTCTAGACGCCAAAATTTCACTTTAAGAATTTATACCTCGTGCCACTGAGAAAGATCCCTATAGGTCCACACACTAAGTGCTTATGCAATCTCAATTAAATTCTAGTATTGAATTTAGCAAGTTATAATAAATAATATTTATTTAGATTTGGTTGATCGCTGTAATTTAAAAAAAATTATTTGAAATAATAAGTGAGTTAAACAATAATAATAAATATTTTTCTTTCACTTTGGTGAATATAATATTTATTAGATTTATCGATTAATAATTCAATAGTATTTATTTATTAAATAAATAGTCATTATTCAATGATCGGTAGATATGGATGAGGGAAAGCGGACCAAGTTTAATGTTCTAATTAGAAATATTGTAAATGATATTTACTTATATTGTCTATGTGTTTCACATGTCAATAATTTAATATTATTATTATTATTATCGTATATAGGTTCAATTAAGAATTATAGAATTAGAAAAGGGCATGTGTGCGATTTCCAACCCTAAACCCACCAAAGTAAATATCTAATTATATCTATTTTATAAGACACAATTGGTGTTCACAACAAATAGAGTGAGACTTTCTCAATCCATAGAGATATATTAAGATATCTAGAGTTATATCATCCCTTCCTATCTCAATCCAATGAGATATTATAAAATTTCTTCCTCTCTTGAGAAGAATCATGATGTGGATAACCATAAACAATGTAAGCAATCAGGATCTACCATGCTAGTACCTGGTGATTCTAAGACATCGTTCAGATATTGTGGTGAACATGTGTATAACCACTATAGGAATTCTACATTTTGATCCTACATTGTAATGATGATTCAATGAGATCTATTTCACCAAAAATCCACAAAGAGAGAATTATGAGTTAAGGCAATTCTATATCTTCTTATAAATTAATTATAAATTACATGTGAAGATCCTTTTCCCATGGTTCTAGAATTTTAATCTAGTAAATTAATCTATTTTTTTCATTGCATAATACATTTTTATCATTTAAAGAAATAATTACACATGATTTAGACTAAAATATAAGTTGTTCATACTAGCAAAGGATGCTTCTATTATTCCAAAAGCCTACAAGTGGTATCAAAGTGATCACATGTTTACTTTAAAATTAATTATTATTCATTGATTGGTTTCATGTGTTTGTGTTTTATTTTTCTTAAAATGATTCATTTTAATATTCAACACCATATTTTCTTCACTTTATTTATTCATGATAACATAAATAGTAATCGGTTAATGATTAATAATGAGGAAGAATTTGATTTAGACCATTTAGAGGTGCTAAAGGTTCTTTTTGGATAAAACCATAGTACATTGAATGTACTTTTAGTATAAATGTTGTGTAATTTTTGTTTTCACATCCATATCATATGAAAAAATTGGATAGATATGATCTGATCGGATCCAAGACCCAAAAAAAGGATCAACATGTGGATCCAAATAGACTGGCATATGGGATGTGGAACAACACACCCTATAATTACCTTACACATCGTTTAGTATATGTATTCTCATGGAAAATAACATGGGGTGTCCTAGTGATCCATGTATCGAATACACAAGACGGGGATAAACATGTCGTGAAAATCTGGGGTTACACTTCATTTATTCCTAGTACATGTCATGCACCTTGAACACTTCCACAGTAGAAAACATAGCCAAACCCAAGGAGTATGTTGAGAACATGGGAAGAAGACAAGTACAATCTGTGTACTTTTATATGTGTTGTGTATTCTTATATTGGTAGTTTTCTCAAATTTTAGTAGAATAAAGAATTAAATATATAATTAAACCTATTGATTATGTGTTCATTGTGTCGTTCATTTGACAATACACATCATGTCATAGGATTAACAATTATATATTAAATTAATTTCAGTGTTAAAATTTTGATGAATACATAAGGTTGGATCCAAGTACACTTATGTAATAAATTAATTTTAAATTAAGTTAATTTTATTTAAAGTTATAAATGATAGTGAGTTAAGGATGGTTAGTTGTAATTGAGATAAATTGAGTTAATTTCATTAATTCATAGTGAAAAATCTTAATTAAGGAATGAATTTATACTAACCTAGGATTTTGATACATAGATATTACATTTTTTATATTAATATTCAATACATTACATAAACACACACCTAAGGCCATAATAGTTAGTGTCTTTGGAGACTAGGAACATAATATTCTAATTTGTGAAATATCTTCAACATCTCCCATAAATATCTTCCCCTTTAATACTCTTCAAAAACATACCCTAGTTAAAACCTTTATTTATAACATGGAGAAAAGAAAAATAATAAAGAGTGATCTTAGATTCTCAATAAGGGTAAAAAAAGGATATACGTAAGAATAACATGCATATAATGGTATGAAAACATGAGAATAACATTTTAAAAGAAAATCATGCATAACAAAGATCATAATCTTGATTCATGGAATAAATATTGGTAGTTTATAAGACATGAATCATTAGGATATCTAAGAACATGAACCATGAGATAATAACATTGATATAAGACATAGATATATAGAAAAAACATAATAATAGAAAACCTTATGTAAAGGATACTGACCAAGACATTCATAATATGTTAAGAAAGGGATAACCACCCATATACCTACTTTGAGCTTGGGATAGCGACCCATGTACCCTATTTTTTAGTCTTGGGTTAACCACCCATGTACCCTCCTTTTTAGTCTTTGTATAACCACCCATGTACCCTCCTTTTCAAGTTTAGTCTAACCGCCTATGTACCCTTCCTTTTAGGATTGGGATAACAACCTATATACCCTATGATAATGTAGAACATTTATCATTAAAAAATTAATTGGAGGGAGATATATGTCCTACCCATTATATAATTAAAACCATACATATGTGTGTTACAATATCATAAAACATTAATCATATCAAAATCCATGAAAAGAAATGGGTTTCATAAAAAAATCATCATAACCTATGGAAAATAAATAAGTTTCATAATTATTTCATCATATCTTAACCCATGGAAAAGAAACGGGTTCCATAATCCATTATTCATTTCATCATATCATAATCTATGGAAAAGGAATAGGTTTCATAAACATATTTTCATCAAAACATAAAACATTCAGATAAAGGATAAGAATGGTTTCCTTGGATCATATCCCCAGTAAAGTATAAGCAACATCAAAGGATGTCATCTTAGATGGAAAATGATTTTGAAAGATAAAATATAATATTTCTTGAGGAAAATAATATTTTCATTTGAAAAATACTTTTTAAAACATAAAACTTTTTCAAAATACTTTTCTTTAAAAATAATCTTTAAATTCTATTTTAAAACAATTCTTGAGGAAAATATCGTTTCCACTTAAAAAAACACTTTTTTTAAATCATAAAACATTTTTAAAATAATTTTATTTTGAAAATAACCTTTAAAAATTTTAAGGTAATATTGAAATAATTTAGTAGTCATGAAAACAGGAAATACTATTCATGTCATGAATGTTAACACAAATATTTTGTTCACATTTTAGGTAAAATCCAAATGGGCATTGTTTGGAAAATGACATGAAAATTACTTTAAAAATATTTTGTAAATATTAAAACATTAATAAAAATTATTTAATAAATCATTTGGATAAGGTTTAAAAATATTTTTTAAAACAATTTTATAAAACATGGTTTGGGAAGAAAAATGGGTTTTTCACCGAAGAGAGAAATAAAGACGATTTTTCTTAAAAACATTCATTTTAACTCTTGAGTACATAAAGAGAGGAAAATGAAAGGAAAAAATGTATTATCAAAATATATCCATATAAGAATAAAATTAATTATTTTATTGATATATTTATCATAATATTTCATTATTTGAATCATAATCATAAACAATCTCGATAAACGATTATATTATAATATAAAACTCTTACCACTTTGGTAACTTTGAACTGTAAGCCCCAAAAAAGAATAAAATAAAAATAAACTTAAAATATCATGATAATAAATAAATTCATGATATTACATGTAAATTTATCTATATATACACCTTATAAAAGAATATTGGTTCATAATAAGATATATGTCCCAAATAAGGCAAATTTAGACAAAAACCCCTTACTGCTTTAGTAATCTTTTGAAGCATAATCCCCAATAAACCATAACATCATATAAAAATTTAAATACAATAAAATAATGGGATTCATGATATAAAATTTCAAATGTGAATTATATAAACCACAAAAAATAAATGAGTGACTAATTTTCATATGTCTCCCAGAAATAAAAGAAAGACTAGAAATCTCTTACCTTAAGTCTCGACTTTTTTCATACACATTCAAACCTCATGTATAATAAATATATAATTATTATAAATATATTAAATAATAATACCTATATATATCATACCATATATTATTTACTTATGTCCTTTTACTACCCATTTATTAATAATTTCATGTTAAAATCACATTTCAGGTAATAATCGCTTTGTTTTTCATGTATGTTTTGATTTGTTAATTTTGGTACTCTTACTTTGAAAATTGTTCCATCATCTCCAAAATAAAAATAATGAAATAATTATGATATTTATACAACAATTATACTTTTAATACCAATCATGAAATATGTTTTTGAGAAATGAAGTATGTTGCGATCATGGAGATGGAAGGTCGTACTTACGCTTGAGTAACGTTTCCATTTTTCAATGATCACTATGGAAAGGAGGTAAATAATATTTTATCTTTACATAATGATAATAATATCATAAATAACATATTAATAATTTAAATATACATATACATATCATCCATTTGGTGTGGTGATTAAAAGAGAGAGTCCCATTGCTTCGTGAAGGCGGTAGTCCACATGTACATGAACGATATTATCATCTTTAAATGTGTAAAAAGGAAAGAAATAAAATGATATATTATCTTTTAATAATGAAAAATATTCCATTAATAGCATAATTATTTCATTTATATCACATATATTAATTAACTTTATCCTTATTATCTTCCATGTAAATTGTTAGTGAAAATGAATCACATCGCTTTGCGAGGCGATAGTCCATCGTACACACGAACGACATTATAGTATCCCCTACAAAATGGAAATTAAAAATTTATATATAACATAATGACTCAAAAGTTATAATTATGTTATAAATATTACATATATATATATATATATAATTTATATCCATCATCGTATCCAACCTTGAGAGGTGGTAATGAAAAAATTAAAGATATTAGTTCATGAGGTGGCAGTCTTCCGTACACATGAACGATAATTTTGTAACCCATTTGATGGAATAGGATATGGTTTTAGGTAATAAAAATAAAATAAAAACATATAATTATATTTAATATACTTATATTATTATATCATCATTGTTTAATAATAATTGAAGGAGGTGGAGGAAGAAATAAAATAAAAATGCTCGTTGAAAAACGTTAACTCTTCTTCGGGTAACCTATTTAGGTTTGCACCAAAATCCTTTATAAGTTTTCTTTATGCCCAAAATAAGGATTATAAGAATATAATATGGAATTTGGGAAGTTATCTGGGTATTTCTTGGCTTAACTAAAAGGTTTTTAAGGTGTGAATAAGAGAGGAGAGGGGGTAGCCTTTTATAGGTGAGGTGAGTGGCACACTTGTAATTATTTGAAAAGAAAAGGTATTCCCAAATTTTTATCATGAAAAGGGATCTAAAATAGAGTATTATAAAGACTTATAAATTGTATAGTCAATAAATGGCCATAAAATATATTTTATACAAGTTTTTAGGTTATTTTTACCCTTATCTTTTTAGTTTAATCTCCAGGTAAACCCATTTTTACCTTAACCACAGTAATTACTTTTTATTATTTTCACTATTAATTTTCGTAAAAAATTAAGTTGAAATTATTATATAATATAAATTATTATAATTAAACATATTAAATCCATTTTTTAAAATTCTATTTGCATAACTGTCACATTTTAAATTAAAATTAATCTCACAGACGTAACGAGAAAGCGGGTTTTCAAAGAGAAAATGTTCAAAAGTTTACAAAGCTTTTATATCAAAATTGAATATAAAAAATATTACAATTACATAAAATGGATTAATATATATATATATATATATATATAATTTAACTAATTTTACTTTAAAACCAATTTAAAATATAATTTTACTTTACAAATAATTCAAACGAAAAGGCAGTTTTCAATTAAAATTCAATATTTTTCACTATTCATCCAAAAAAATAATCATTTCAGAATATTTTCAAAAATATACCCTAATATAATTTTTATATTATAATTTTAAAAATTAATTTTATTTTTTAAAATAAAATTTTTAAAACTTTCAAAAATTAGTTTTAAAATAAGTTCACAAAAAGGTAACAAAACTGTTTTTTAGAAAAATGTCGTTTTTAAGCATAAAATTGAATTTATTCTTATATTTTGTATATAAAAAAATAATATGAATGTTAAAGAGTTTATTGAATATATAATATATACATTTCATTAAAATTATTCACAAAAAGTGGTTTTTTAATTTATTGAGGTAAAACATGTTTGTTTTCATAAAAATAGTTTCTCAGAAAAAGATTTCCTTTATTTTCAAATGGTTATTATTTTCATTTCCAATTATTTTGTAATAAAATAATTCATTTTATATTTATGTGTAAATCATATATTTTCAATATTTATTTAATCCTATTCATAACCTTCATTCCAATGGCTAGATGATAACTATCATATAATAATATTTTAATAATATGACACGTTTCATTTAAACTTTGTGTAATGCAAGATAAAGTCAATGTTGTGTATAATGCAAAATATTGAAGAGATTAAATTTATTTAAAATATATATATATTTCAAAAACTCATGGGATGTTACATTATACCACCCTTAAAATGAATTTCTCCCTCTAAATTTATCACTTTAGTACCAAGAAATTAGGATACATCAGACATGTTACATATATAACTTCCTCAAGCTAGTGGTTTCTCCAAAAAACATTAACTAGATAAGTGGAATTCTTTTGTAGAACCTTCTCTATTTAATCAAAAATCTATATCAGTTGTTCCTAATTAGGAATATCATTCTCCAGCGGTACGACCTCTGAGTTTAGTACATGTGATTGATCAGGTATGTACTTCCTCATGAGAGATACATGGAACACATATTGAACCTAAGAGAGGTTCAGTGGAAGCACCAATCGATAGGATACCATCCTGATATTATCAATAATTTAAAAGGGACTTATACACCTAGGGATTAGATTTCCTTTATATCATAAGAACAATTTCATCCTTTGGTTGTGCTTCAATAAATTTACACTTTATCTCTTACTCCATGAAATAAAGATGAATTTTTTTATGCCTAAATCACTAAAAAATCACAAGATCCATAATATAATGATAAGTTTCTCTAGTTAAAAAATGGTTACCACTATTTATCCAATATGGATAAATATTCATTTGGTGAAGTAATCCATTAATCTCTAAAAACTCATCCAAATTTTAACTTAAACCATTCTATAAATGGTTAACCTTATAACCCTTCCAAAATTCAAAATTTATTAATAAGGTCACTAAATTTCTCAAAATAAACTTAACATTAATCATCCATATATCATAAAGTATCTCTTGATTGTCACATACCAAACCTATTAATACCTTCATCATTTATTCTCTTGAAATATGTTAATACTCTAAATTACCATTAAACCTTATTGAAGACATACATGATTACTTATTCCTTACATAAAACACAGATTATTGGATATATTCCTTAAATCTAAAAAATTTGTAAACTTCATCAATTATAGCATAAACCGCATTTTCAATAAATCATTAATCATTTCCAAATACATCAATACTATCCAGTTTACTTTATCCATATCAATCATCTCCTTATCCAAACTAAACATAAATTTTTTAACATCAGGAACATATTAAGGGTTATATTACCTTAATCAAAATATCACCTTACTGTTAAATTGATTTTCTAGGTCATCAGTTCAATTCAAAATATTCTTGAAAATCCTTAATGAAAAAATTCTACAAAAAATTCCTTATATATATTTTGATTAATATATCATAATTCTGAAATTCCAATACATAAACACTTCAATTATTTCACCACTTCCTTAATCCATTAAATAGGCTTCATCACCTTATTCCTTAATACCTCCTTCCTTTTATATGTCATTTGTATTCTCTTTATCGTCAATAGAAAAACCATTAATTTTACAGCCTTATTTATTCTCTTCATGAGATTTCCCCTTAGGACATCTATTTGCATAATTCTCATATTTTCCACATTTAAAATATTCAATGGTTGATGATACCTTAGGGGGGCCATTATTCTGATCCATTACGCTAACCCAACTTTTCATTTTTCCTTTTCAGTTACTTGATTTGTATCCTTTTCCAATCCAAAAACATCTTATTGTCCCTCTGATACATTCTATTGAGTGCTTATTCCCACATTCTTGGGATATAGAAAAATTATTCTTCTTTCCTCTATGATCTCCACTACTCAAACTCTCAGAAATCTCTATCCTTATCTTATTTGGAGATTCTAATACTTGGTTAAGGTTCTCACTTTTAATCATGTTTTGTGATAACTTATTAGGAATAAATTCAATATCCTTCACTCTAGTCATCATCCCATTTGGATTCTCATTATAAAATTGTCCATCACATTCAATGTTAACTCAGTTCCTTCTAGTTCCCACCATTGACTAAAACAAAAAAGCATAGTGTGAGAAACACTAATCTTAGTGGAAAACCACATAATCATAAAACATCTTTTATTGGATGTATAAATAATGAAATCTTCTTTTAAATATATGAAACTTTAGGTTTATCCTAGGTCATTCATAGTCATCATATATTTTAATCCTTCATGATGGTTCGTAAATATTTTTTGAATTTCTAAAAAATATACCCTAGGATTGTGAAACCTGGTGTGTATAAAAGGCTCATTTTTATGAACCAGGTGATGATCAAGTCCATCTCAATGCACCCATTTTAGATTTATTACCCTAGGTACCTCTATTCTAGAGACACATCCACTTATAGTATCCATACAGGGATGTAATTTCTTAGAAATCACTCACTCTATCTTTTACCAAAATTATAGGACATTTTTATATACTTTAACTCATCCTTAGATAAATACCTCAACACACACTACTATAAATTACTCCTATACCAACTCCTCTATCCCAACGATTTATAGAAACCATTGGGATAGGATTCATATACCAACAGTTTGTTGAAAACCGTTGGAATATGAAGTTTTAGAGTGTATTTTCCCAACGGTTTGAAAAATTGTTGGGATAGGCCTGGGTATATGATATTTTTTCCAATAGTTTTTTGAAATCATTGGGATAGTGTATAGAGTGTACCCCCTTATTCAAATGGTTCATTGAAACCATTGGTATAGGTTTGATAAACCATTGGGATAAAATTCCACAAATGCAGCTCCCAATTCCAATCATGATCTGCACACATTATGCCCTAAACGAGGGATCCATTGTTCTAGTGTGAAAGCCCTTATTCCCAGCAATTAATTCTTTGTTATTACACATAAAATCTATAATTTATAACTGAGTTTTATGTTCTACCTCCATTTATTCCATTTTTCATTCATATTTCTTTGAAGACAATGTTATTTTTGTTTTTTGTTTTGATTATCCCTAAACGACAGCTCCCCTATTCATTGAAAATCCTTTTTCCCAACCTGAAACCCATACTTGATTCATGTAAGTGTTTTTTATTCCAACTCAAATAGATGATAAAACTTTTTATTGTATTTCCCCTAACATAACACATGATTCCTCTAGCAGAATATCAATTCAAATGATGATTCCTCCAGTTCAGAAATTTGTATCTATGGAATGTTATGCCCTTGCATAGAGTTCCTTTAAGAATCATTCCACTGCATAGAGTTCCTTTTAGGTGTTCTATTGAGACCCTTTTGATTAGAATCACGGTTCATGTCTTATAGTGATATTTTAGTGATTTCCTAATATATTGATCCAATATGGTAGTGAGTTCTTAAATGGTGGGGAGACCTACTATGGGTCTCCATTTCATAATTTATTTTTCGAGAAAATTGGAGGGGGGCTATGTAGTAGGAGGGTGGGGGATGTGCAGTGGGGGTTGTAGGGGGGCTGTAGGGGGTGGCTGTGTAGGGTGGGGGCTACAAGGGGTGAGGGGGTTGTGCAGTGTGGGAGTGGGGGTGGCAAGGGGGAGGTGGGGGGAGGGGGTTGTAGGGTGGGAGGGGGTTGTATAGGGTTGTAGGGTAGGAGGGGGGTTGTGTAGTGGGAGGGGTGTTTGGGCAATAGGGGGGTTGTGCAGTCGGAGGGTGGGGGCTGTGTAGTGGGAGGGGGCTGTAGGGGGGTTGTGCAGTGGGAGGGGGTTGTAGGGGGTCTGCAGTGGGAGTGGGGAGGGGGTATTTACAGTGGGAGGGCGTTGGCTATAGATGGGTTGTGCAGTGGGGGGATGTAGGGGAGTGGTTGTGTAGGGTGGGGGCTGCAAGGGGAGAGGTGGGTGTGCAATGTGGGGGGTGGGGGCTGTAGGGCGAGGTGGGGGAGGGGCTGCAAGGGGGTTGTGGGGGGGGGGGGGTTGGCTATAGGGGGGATGTGTAGTGGGAGGGGGTTAGTTATGGGGGGATATAGGGGTGTGTGTAGTGGGAGTGGGGGGGGGTATGTAGTGGGAGGGGTTTGGGTGTGGGGGTGTGTAGTGGGGGGGCTGTATAGGGGGATATGCAGGGTGGGGGCTGGAGGGGGCTATGGGGGGTTAGGGGTGGGGACTGCAGGGGGGAGGTGGTGGGGAGGGGGATTGGCTATAGGGGGGTTGTGCCGTGGGAGGGGGGTTGTGGGGGGGTTGTGTAGTGGGAGGGGTGGCTATGGGGGTGGGGGATATGCAGTGGGAGGTGGGGGCTGTAGGGGGGTGTGCAGTGGGAGGTGCAGGGTTGTAGGGGGGTTTGCTGTTAGATTGGGGGGTTGTAAACTCCAAACCCTCAAATATTTTAAATCCATGAAAAATACATGTGCCTTCTCATATCCAAAACATATAATAGCTCATCCTTATTCTATTTTGGCTATACACATACCAAAAATCTCCTCCATCTCAAGTGCCCGATCTTCATTGTCCCAAAATTTGATATGACATTGAATGTATATGTATCATTCCCACATGCCTAGAATACCCCCAACTACTTAATATAATTAATCGATCCCTTCTGTGGGAACTCCCCCCATAGAAATTACCTACCTCATCACTTCCCGACCCAAGGTATCAATATCATGGTGGTTCCACAAAAACCATCATCCCATAACACCCATATTAGAAGAATTATACACCATCATTTCCCACATACCATCATATTCTCATTTCATAATCACACCATACATGATGCCCATAAAATACCACATCAAACTCAATGCTCAT